>JAVIWC010001257.1:0-262913 GCA_031894815.1 Creontiades dilutus | reverse complement strand
ATTATGGTGGAAAGTAATTCCCTTTTTTACTTTCCCAGCGGAGTTTTATAGTGGAAAGTAATGTCTTTTTTTACTTTCCCAGTGGAGTTCATTATGGTGGAAAGTAATTCCCTTTTTTACTTTCCCAACGGAGTTTTATAGTGGAAAGTAATGTCTTTTTTTACTTTCCCAGTGGAGTTCATTATGGTGGAAACTAATTCCCTTTTTTACTTTCCCAGCGGAGTTTTATAGTGGAAAGTAATGTCCATTTTTACTTTCACAGCTGAGTTTTATAGTGGAAAGTAATGTCTTTTTTTACTTTCCCAGCGGAGTTCATTATTGTGGAAAGTAATTCCCTTTTTTACTTTCCCAGTGGAGTTTTATAGTGGAAAGTAATGTCCCTTTTTTTACTTTCCCAGCGGAGTTTTATAGTGGAAAGTAATGTCCCTTTTTTACTTTCCCAGCGGAGTTCATTATAGTGGAAAGTAATTCCCTTTTTTACTTTCCCAGCGGAGTTTTATAGTGGAAAGTAATGTCTTTTTTTACTTTCCCAGCGGAGTTCATTATAGTGGAAAGTAATTCCATTTTACTTTCCCAGCGGAGTTTTATAGTGGAAAGTAATGTCTTTTTTTACTTTCCCAGCATTATAATGGAGTTTTATAGTGGAAAGTAATGTCCCTTTTTTTACTTTCCCAGCGGAGTCATTATGGTGGAAAGTAATTCTTTTTTTTACTTTCCCAGCGGAGTTTTATAGTGGAAAGTAATTTATTTTTTTACTTTCCCAGCGGAGTTCATTATGGTGGAAAGTAATTCCCTTTTTTTACTTTCCCAGCGGAGTTTTTATAGTGGAAAGTAATGTTCCCTTTTTTACTTTCCCAGAGGAGTTTTATAGTGGTAAGTAATGTCTTTTTTTACTTTCCCAGTGGAGTTCATTATGGTGGAAAGTAATTCCCTTTTTTACTTTCCCAACAGAGTTTTATAGTGGAAAGTACTGTCTTTTTTTACTTTCCCAGTGGAGTTCATTATGTGGAAAGTAATTCCCTTTTTACTTTCCCAGCGGAGTTTTATAGTGGAAAGTAATGTCCCTTTTTTTACTTTCCCAGTGGAGTTCATTATTGTGAAAAGTAATTCCCTTTTTTACTTTCCCAGCGGAGTTTTATAGTGGAAAGTAATGTCTTTTTTTACTTTCCCAGTGGAGTTCATTATGGTGGAAAGTAATTCCCTTTTTTAGTTTTCCAGCGGAGTTTTATAGTGGAAAGTAATGTCTTTTTTTACTTTCCCAGCGGAGTTTTATAGTGGAAAGTAATTCCCTTTTTTACTTTCCCAGCGGAGTTCATTATAGTGGAAAGTAATGTCCCTTTTTTTACTTTCCCTTTCCCAGTTTTTATAGTGGAAAGTAATGTCTTTTTTTACTTTCCCAGTGGAGTTCATTATGGTGGAAAGTAATTCCCTTTTTTACTTTCCCAGCGGAGTTTTATAGTGGAAAGTAATGTCCATTTTTACTTTCCCAGCGGAGTTCATTATTATGGAAAGTAATTCCCTTTTTTACTTTCCCAGCGGTGTTTTATAGTGGAAAGTAATGTCTTTTTTACTTTCCCAGCGGAGTTCATTATAGTGGAAAGTAATTCCCTTTTTTACTTTCCCAGCGGAGTCCATTATTGTGGAAAGTAATCCCCTTCTTTACTTTCCCAGCGGAGTTTTATAGTGGAAACTAATTCCCTTTTTTACTTTCCAAGCGGAGTTTTATAGTGGAAAGTAATGTCCCCAGCGGAGTTTTTGGAAAGTAATTCCTTTTTTTACTTTCCCAGCGGAGTTTTATAGTGGAAAGTAATGTAAATTATTAATTTCACAGCTTAGTTTTATAGAGGAAAGTAATGTCTTTTTTTACTTTCCCAGCGGAGTTTTATAGTGGAAAGTAATTCTTTCCCAGCGGAGTTTTATAGTGGAAAGTAATTCCTTTTTTTACTTTCCCAGCGGAGTTTTATAGTGGAAAGTAATGTCTTTTTTTTTTTACTTTCCCAGTGGAGTTCATTATGGTGGAAAGTAATTCCCTTTTTTACTTTCCCAGCGGAGTTTTATAGTGGACTTTCTTTCCAGCGGAGTTTTATAGTGGAAAGTAATGTCTTTTTTTACTTTCCCAGCGGAGTTTTTATAGTGGAAAGTAATGTCCCTTTTTACTTTCCCTGAGGAGTTTTTTAGCGGAAAGTAATGTATTTTTTTACTTTCCCAGCGGAGTTTTATAGTGGAAAGTAATGTCTTTTTTTACTTTCCCAGTGGAGTTCATTGTGGTGGAAACTAATTCCCTCTTTTACTTTCCCAGCGGAGTTTTACAGTGGAAAGTAATGTCTTTTTTTACTTTCCCAGTGGGGCTCATTTTGGTGGAAAGTAATTCCCTTTTTTACTTTCCCAGCGGAGTTTTATAGTGGAAAGTAATGTCTTTTTTTACTTTCCCAGTGGAGTTCATTATGGTGGAAAGTAATTCCCTTTTTTACTTTCCCAGCGGAGTTTTATAGTGGAAAGTAATGTCTTTTTTTACTTTCCCAGTGGAGTTCATTATGGTGGAAAGTAATTCCCTTTTTTACTTTCCCAGCGGAGTTTTATTATAATGTGGAAAGTAATGTCCCTTTTTTACTTTCCCAGCGGAGTTTTATAGTGGAAAGTAATTCCCTTTTTTACTTTCCCAGCGGAGTTTATATAGTGGAAAGTAATGTCTTTTTTACTTTCCCAGCGGAGTTTTATAGTGGAAAGTAATGTCCCTTTTTTTACTTTCCCAGCTTTTATAGTGGAAAGTAATGTCCACTTTCCCAGCGGAGTTCATTATACTTTCCCAGTGGAAAGTAATTCCCTTTTTTTTCCCACTTTCCCAGCAGAGTTTTATAGTGGAAAGTAATGTCCTTTTTTTACTTTCCCAGCGGAGTTCATTATAGTGGAAAGTAATTCCCTTTTTTACTTTCCCAGGAGGAGTTTTATAGTGGAAAGTAATGTCTTTTTTTACTTTCCCAGTGGAGTTCATTATGGTGGAAAGTAATTCCCCTTTTTTACTTTCCCAACGGAGCTTTATAGTGGAAAGTAATGTCTTTTTTTACTTTCCCAGTGGAGTTCATTATGGTGGAAAGTAATTCCCTTTTTTACTTTCCCAACGGAGTTTTACAGTGGAAAGTAATGTCTTTTTTTACTTTCCCAGTGGAGTTCATTATGGTGGAAAGTAATTCCCTTTTTTACTTTCCCAACGGAGTTTTACAGTGGAAAGTAATGTCTTTTTTTACTTTCCCAGTGGAGTTCATTATGGTGGAAACTAATTCCCTTTTTTACTTTCCCAGCGGAGTTTTATAGTGGAAAGTAATGTATTTTTTTACTTTCCCAGCGGAGTTCATTATGGTGGAAAGTAATGTCCATTTATAATTTCCCAGCAGAGTTTATTATAGTGGAAAGTAATGTCCATTTTTACTCTCTCAGCAGAGTTTATTTTAGTGGAAAGTAATGTCCCTTTTTACCTCCCCAGAAGAGTATATTATAGTGGAATGTAATGTTCCTTTTCACTTTCCCAGCAGAGTTTATTTTAGTGGATTTTTAGTTTACTGTACGACGTGGATAGACGAAATGCCGCTAGAATGCGCTCGAAACAGTCATCGCCTTCAGGAGACTTCCCTGTGAAGAGGGCAATGGTGGTTTCGAGCGTATTCTAGCGGGATTTCGTACATATACGTGAAAATAATCACTTATCGTGTCACCGATTATCATGCAGGTGGATTAGCAGAGGAATGCTGATTATCATGATTATTAACAGGTAAACTGGGTAAATTGAAAACGCAAAAAGTGGGTGTGGCACATAGCTTCCTCGTATCCATAAGATGACTGTATAGATCATTGAAAATTATTATTGACTAAAGAACTTCGTTCAATTAGGCGAAGTAAATGTTGAATTAGGGTAAATTTATTGTTATGCAGGAGCGTAACTTGAGAAAATAAAGGTAGGCATGTTCAACTATTGAACAAACTATAAAGTATACCTAATAAGTCCGAACAATCCCTGAAAATTTCATCGAAATCGGTCAAGAACTCCCGGTGTTATGCTTGTGGCAAGGATTTCACGTTTGTGCATGCGCAGAGGCTGCTATTGATCCGGGGGTCATGAAACTCATAGGGGACCATCTATACCCTAACCCGCACAATCCCTGAAAATTTCATCGAAATTGGTCAAGAACTCCCGAAGTTATGCCCGTAACAAAGATTTCACGTTTGAGCATGCGCAGAGGCTACCATTGATCCGGGGGTCATGAAACCTATAGGGGACCCCTAACCCGCACAATCCCTGAAAATTTCATTGAAATTGGTCGAGAACTCCCGCAGTTATGCGCGTAACAATGATTTCACGTTTGCGCATGCGCAGAGGCTACTATTGATCCGGGGTCATGAAACCTATAAGGGGACCCCTAACCCGCACAATCCCTGAAAATGTCATTGAAATTGGTCAAGAACTCCCGCAGTTATGCGCGTAACAAAGATTTCACGTTTGCGCATGCGCAGAGGCTACCATTGATCCGGGGGTCATGAAACCTAGGGGACCCCTAACCCGCACAATCCCTGAAAATTTCATCGAAATTGGTCAGGAACTCCCGGAGTTATGCGCGTAACAAGGATTTCACGTTTGCGCATGCGCAGAGACTACTATTGATCCGGGGGTCGTGAAACCTATAGGGGACCATCTACACCCCAACCCGAACAATCCCTGAAAATGTCATCAAAATTGGTCAAGAACTCTTGGAGTTATGCGCGTAACAAGGATTTCAAGTTTGCGCATGCGCAGAGGCTACTATTAATCCGGAGATCATGAAACTCATAGGGGACCATCTACACATCAAACCAAACAATCCCTGAAAATTTCATCGAAATTGGTCAAGAACTCCCGGAGTTATGCGCGTAACAAGGATTTCACGTTTGCGCATGCGCAGAGGCTACTATTGATCCGGGGGTCATGAAACCTATAGGGGACCATCTACACCCCAACCCGCACAATCCCTGAAAATTTCATCAAAATCGGACAATAACTTCGTGTTTTGCCCGTAACAAGGATTTGCTGACAGACAGACAGACACACAGACACACAGACAGACACGGAACCAAAATTGTTCAGAAAGGTCTAAAACGCAAAATGCGAGTGGAATTTTTGATTTTGGAGACAAAAAAATTTTCACATTCCGAAAGTGAAAACAATGCTTCCGCTACTTTTGTAGACTCGGAAGCAAAATGGGACAGTAGACCTCTATGGTTCTACAGCCAGATCATTTGAATGATTAATTTTACACATTTAAGTACCGAAGATGAAAAATTGCCTATGCAACCTACAAACATGGGATTCTAGCGCAGAGGAGGGAAGCTAGTAAACAGAGATGAAAGCTATGGCTGGAGGGGGGGGGGATAACAAGGGTTTACGTGAGCGCATTCTGTGTTCATAAACGGTACTTACTAAGCCTAACCAACTCCCTGGAAAAATCTGTAGATTCAACCAGAGCAGCAGAGAGGCTAGTGCTTACCAAGGTGGCAGGTACAAGAATTACCCCCTTGGGCGGACGGAAAAGTGGTGATGCCGGGATAAGAAAGGGCGGAAGGAGCCCACCCAAAGGTTAGTTGAGGAGTGTTGAGTGCGGAGGGGGGGGGGGGGACTGTCCGGTCGCTAAGAACTGGATTGTACTAGTGTTAATCATTTAAATGATAATAACATTTCACAGAGTACACCTAAGCCTCTGCTCACCACTCATGTGATTGTGTTAGCTCCAAGTCCGCAATGAATACATAAGTGCTATAGAACGTGAGTTTGGTAAAATTGTTCAACCCTCATTACTACGAAAAAGGTAGATAGATAGATAGTTTATTTACATAATTTTACATGTTAAATTCTACAATTGAATAATAACTGATGACTGAGCTGGATAGTGTAACACTGTGGCCCAACCCGGAGTTGGTTCTTACATCTAATTTTTTATAAGGTACGTATCTATACCACTATATTTACACCACATTAATTATTAGAATTTAGATTTAACATTCCATGAAATGATGTACCTACTTAGTATACACGCCATTTATTATTATAAATTATAACTTCTAATTTTACTCCTTTTACTATTATTTATTTTAACTGCTCTTATTAGTTTACAAGTTTCTTTTTTGAAGTTCACTATTGTCCTTCATTAGATTTATAATTTTTTCAAAATCATAATTGACTATTTACATGTCTCTGTATTTTGTCGTCATTTGAGCAAATGTATTTTTTACTCTCGGCAACTTGAGTCTGTATGATTTTGATTGCCGATGTCTCACATCAGCAAAATATATGTTTTTGTGTTTACGGATTAGTTTTAGCATATTTAATGTGTACAATTGGTGGACGTTTAACAAATTCAAATCATGAAATAATTTATCAGTCTGATGGCGACCTTCAATGTCATTTTTTGAATTCTGTAAATTTTGTCAATGAGGTACTTGTAAGTGCTCCCCCATATAACAATTGCATACTGTGAGATTGACTCAAACAGCGCCTGATAAATATTGATCTTTAGCTCATCTGATAGAAATTGTATTCTATAGAGGGTACAGGCACATTTTCTTAGCTTCTGACACAGATTTTGAATGTGGTGGGTCCATTTCATTTGAGAATCGAAAGTCACTCCTAAATAAACTAAGCTACTAACTTTTTCTATTACTGGACAGTCACACGGTAAGTTATTGCAGCTGTGTAATTTCAAGGGGTCTCTCGATGTTGATTGTGGTTCTGTTTTTCTTGCTATGTCCATGAAAACTGATTTCGTAGCATTGATTGGCTCTGAGGATGCGATTTAAGTAATACACTTTTCTTCTTCCTTTGTCTTCTTTGCTGCAATATTAAGAATGAAGCTTGTTTTAAAGATAGAATTGGGCTTTCACGTCCACGATGGTTCTTGGTGGGGAGATATGAATTTCAAGTTGCAAAACACGGTTTTCTGAAGTTTGACAATCATTTCAAATTTTGTTTATTGAAGGTATGATTGAGTCGTTTCACGATTTGAAGCCGAGAAAGTAGACAAGATTGATCTCTGTTGGACACTGGTAGTTGAAAATTAAATTTGGCTGGGGAAAGCAGATTTTTGTCTCAGGCCCTGATGGTCTAGGAGCACCCCTGGGTTTCAGGGTAGGAATTGTCACTGATTTCTACTAAACGACTATTTTTTGTTACAAAAAGAAACGTTATCCGGGATATACGACATTTTTCACTTCATTCGGTGACTTCTCCTATTAGGGCTTGATTAATCATTTACGCTGTTTACGAGCAGAATGTCATGCCAGAAATATTTGAAAATCTACAGAAAAGTGTAGAGTGAAGAAACTTGATCATAAGTGAGTTTCCATATTGGTCAGTTGACTATGCTGCCGAGAAATTGTTGGCCGACCACGAATTTTTGACGTTCGGTTCACAAGCAGAATAAGAATTGTAGCGAAGGTCAGGATTTGTATTACAATGATAGCGACGTTCCAGGTAGTACTTGCAGTCTGAGGCTGTTCATATATAATCCTCTCAGTTGTGGTGGAATTGCTGAATTCAGTAGTTGTAGAACTGCTGTCGTCAGTTGCGTCTGTTCCTTGGCTTGTTGCACTTGTAGTTGTAATCCAACCATCTGGGCCTTCTAGAATTTTCTTGAAATCGTCAAAATTCATGTTACTACCCAAAATTCTGAACAAAAGATGTCGATCGGAAGGTACCGCAGCCTCAACGAGTCCGTATTTCGTTTCGCATTCTTTCGGTTCTCCGGTCGTCAACATTTGAGGTTGGCATAAATGTCGATATACGCTCCTCAGGATCGGCGACTGAAGCACAACATTGGACAAACAACTAATATCGTCTTGTAAGTTATCGTCAACCAAATCGGCTTTCGTAAGTAACTTGTACTGAGGGTCGCCTTCTCTGTAGCAATTTTCAATTTCATGGTACGGGATCCCGAAAATTCCCAAATACTCCTCGTGTTTCCTCACGGAGTCGGCAACCGTGTACGCCGTGTTGAAATCGTGATACCCCGCGATGCACAGGGCCAATTTATAATCATCAAAATCGATTTTGGCCCAGTCAGCGTTTTCGTATTTAACCAACTCGTGAATTAATTCACATCCCGTCAACGATTTACTGGAAGCGAAACAACATGAAAGTATCGCGAACAACAGAAACATTTTTGATTTTGAATCGCATCAAACGGATACTGAAGTGACTAGTCTTATACTGAAATGACAAAGTTATTGTTTGACGAGTTATCGCTTTGTAACGCGTGTGCTCATCCGCAGTGATTCATAGAGTTGAAAACATTGACGCAGATAGAATAATATACGGACAATTCTCTTGTTTTCTGGTTGGTGAAATCAACATGTACCGACTTTGCCTCATTTAACCTTATCCTCCATTTGGACGTCCAATGACTCATTTTGGAGACAGATCTGTTGAGCTTGCTGATTGATTCTTCATTGCTATCTCCAACTGCCAGGATTGCAGTGGCGTCAGCGAACGTTGCTGTGATGTTTCCTTGTAACTCTGGTAAATCGCATGGGTGCAGGAGGTATAGGAGTGGGCCTAATACACTTCCTTGTGGTACACCTGCATTCATTTTCTTGAGCTCAGAGTAAGCATCGTCCTGTTTGATACGGTTATGACTTCTAGAGATGACTTGGCGTTACTGTAGATGGGAGACCATACTGTGGAGCAATACTCGAGCGTGAGGCGCGCCAATGAATTGAAGAGAAGAAGCAGTTCTCAAGTCCGAAAAGTCATGGGACAAGCGCTTGATGAAGCCGAGTGCTCTCATTGCCTTGCTTATAATAAAGTCAATATGGTATAAAGTTGAGTGCCTTGTTGAAGTACACACCGAGGTCTCTCACAATGTCCGGTCGAGGTAGAACGATACTTTCCATTGAGTAGTCAAACGATATGGGGTTCTGAGAGCGAGAAAACGTGATCGCCTGGCATTTACCAATATTCAATAGAAGGATCTGCTGCAACCTCTCGCAATCATGCACATTTCGAATGATTGAACACACCTTCAGGTCATCTGCTTAGAGGAGAAAACTTATATCATCCCCAAATATATCAGTAATGTCATTGATAAAAACCAAGAACATCAACGGTCCTAAATGTGACCCCTGAGGTACTCCTGATGTTGCATGGAAAGGGAGTGTGTATCCCTTATACTGACCTTAAGGAATCTATCAGTTAAATAACTTTCGTACCACGCCATGAGAGACCTGCCGAATCCAAAGTGCTTAAGCTTCGCAAGTGAGAGTGGATGAGATACCCAGTCAAACGCTTTAGCAAAGCCTGTGTATATAGCATCCAATTGAAGGCCCGAGCGGAATGTGAGGAATGAAGCTTGGGTTAAAGATGGAAAATGGGTTTCTCGTCCACGATGGTTTTGCTGGGCAGATATGAATTTCAACTGTTGCAAAACACGGTTTTCTGAAATTTGACAATTTTTTTTTTAAAGTGTTTACGTACCTGCTAGTGAACTTTGTTTAAAGGTAGGAGTGAGTCCCATTTTTGCCCGAGTATTTTTTATGCCGTAAATTCTGAAAAATGCAGTTAAATATGTCCATTTAGGCCTATTGAGACTGTTTATACTGATTTTTGATAATTCTCATTCACAGATTTCCAAAAATCAGTTGTTCCCATTTGGGAACATCGGGCATGAAGGGGTGTGTTTCCCCATTGTCCCATTTGGGAACACCAGGATCACCAAGTTTACTGAATGGAACAAGTAAAGAAAAATTAATTATTGATAGAAATTACTTCTATTCAAACAAAAGAAAATTTTTAGGAGGATATGTCAAAATATAGTTCAAAAGTTGTTTTGAAGACTTTGGACGACCTCCAGAAGAAGGAGGGGTTCCATATTTCTTCAAATAGGTTTCTACAATCTGCCTTCGAAACCCAAGGTGGTCAAGAGGAAGATTTCCTGTATTTCTCCTATATAGTTGCCATGCATTTTGCACCGCAACATCAATACAATAAATGAAGACGGACCACCACCCGATATTCTGCAATATTTTGATCAATCTGATCAACTCCTCCCAACGCAGTCATGTGATCTATTCAGACGAAGGTTTTTGCTTGTAAACCAAAAAGCTTGGTCATTTCTCCACCTCCATCATAATGCTAGACTAGTCACAGCCAAACCACTGATTTAAAAAAAATGTATATATTATTTAGGGGAACCTTCTTGACCTAGTGAATCGTTACAGTAAATGGTGAAGGTTGATTGACCAATCTAGTCTTGCTAGGTGATGCTTTTTATTTTATCACGTCGTTTCTGCTCTATCAGAGCCCTAATGTGAATATATAGTCTTCTATGGATGGACTCTTTTGAACAATTTTCATGATTTGTTATCGTTATTCATGTTATGAGTCGTTATTGTTCGCGTATTGTATTGTTATGGTATTGTATGTACTCCAGATACCTGCGTGGCACGAGTGCTTCCAGATACCATACAGTATGACTTTGAAATATAGAGATATATGTGTAAGAAACTAATCATGGATAAAAATTATGAAAAAATTACTGAGAAAAGGTTTTTAGTGCATTATGTTCATTGTTGTGACACTTTCATTAGAAGGAAGCCTTCCAACTAAGGTATATCGATCAAGTGTCACCAGGTCCTGGTGTTCCCATTTGGGAACACAACTCTTTTACACCTCATGAATGAACGAAAAACATGATGACTGAGTTGAATCGTAATGAATAGTGAAGGTATACTATCAGCAAGACGACGAAATGACTGTACAATAAAAATAACTGAAATACAGTTACTTTTTTGGAGGCATGTCGGATGGAAAAAATGACAAAATATCTACTAACACTCTGTACACACTCGATTGAAGTCACAATCGCAACTGAGCGTGATCAAACTTCCTTAGGGTGTTGTCTTGAAGTTAGAAACAAGTACAAAGACCAAAGTTCATTTTTATCGCATAGAAGTACAGATAAGTACAAACAAGTCTGATGTTCCCAAATGGGAACACCGGACAAAAATGGGTTATATAATCCTCTCAGTTGTGGTGGAAATGCTGAATTCAGTAGTTGTAGAACTGCTGTCGTCAGTTGCGTATGTTCCTTCGCCACTTGCCTCTCCAACTAAATCCTCATCATCATCAAAATTCATGTTACCATTTTCAATTCCGAACACTACATGCCGTTTCAAAGGTACCGCAATCTCAACGAGTCCGTATTTCGTTTCGCATTCTTTCGATTCTCCGGTCGTCAACTTATCAGGTTCGCATAAATGTCGATACAGGCCCTCAGAGTCTGCGACCGAAGCACAACATTGGACAAACACCTAATATCGTCTTGTAAGTTATCGTCAACCAAATCGGCTTTCGTAAGTAACTTGTATTGAGGGTCGCCTTCTCTGTAGCAATTTTTAATTTCATGGTACGGGATTCCGAAAATTCCCAAATACTCCTCGTGTTTCCTGACGAAGTCGGAAACAGTGTACGACGTGTTGAAATCGTGATACCCGGCGATGCACAGGGCCAATTTGTAATCATCAAAATCGATTTTGGCCCAGTCAGCGTTTTCGTGTTTAACCAACTCGTGAATTAATTCACATCCCGTTAACGATTTACTGGAAGCGAAGCAACAAGAAAGTATCGCGAACAACAGCAACATTTTCGATTTCGACTCGCACCAAACGAATACTGAAGTGACTAGTCTTGTACTGAAATGACACAATTATTGTTTGACGAGTTATCGCTCTGTAACGCGTGTGCTCATCCGAAGTGATTCATAGAGTTCAAAACATTGACGTAGATAGAATAATATGCAGTCAAACTCCACTATGACGGACCCCCTCGGACTGCAATTTTTTTTTGTTAACTACCTACGACTCGTAGGCTACGAGTATGGTTTTCCAGGTCCCATTCATTCACGAAGTGAACTGGTGAACTTCTCCCACTGACCTTGTATTTGGACTGAGTGAGCTGCAGGGAATCTACTCCTTCAGGTGACCTGGGTTTACACACCTCTAGTAACTATTCCTGTTATTAAAGGTCACGTTTAGCTGTAAACTTATCTTATGCAAGTGAAAGTAAAATTAAATAAAATATTGCTAGATGAAATGTAATATTCTCAGCTGCAATGAATAAATCACGGAAAAAGAAATTAGCGATACAGGTGCCTTCAAAGAATCGGATAAGCCCACCTGGAACTGGACGTTCATCCAATCGCTCTCCGTAAGGGCAAGAACATTGACAGAGAAAATAACGCCAACACGCGAATATCAATTGGCAGGACCCAATGGACTCAAGGACTCAATGGACAATTGATAACAATTTTTGTTTCAACGTATGTTTGCGAACAAACCTTTTCAAAAGTGACACGCGTCAAATCCAAATATCGAGCGATGCTTTCAGAAGAACACTTAAAAAATTTGCTTATGATTGGAACAACAAAATATGATCCTAAGTAGAAAGACATTGTAAGCGAAGAACAAATGCACCCATCACATTAGATTGGTTTTCCAAAAATACTTTCTTGAATGTAATAATTTTAAATAAATTAACACAAAATATATTTCCCTTTAAATGCTTTGCTTTTATATTCCTGAAAGTGAAATTGTTATTATTTCTTATTGAACAATGAAAAACTAATAATCATGGAATTAAAAAATATATGTTAATCACTAAAAACCAAGTTTTGGTTCCTATTTAGGCCTGCTTTTGAATTCGTCTAGGAGTGTTTAAAAATCCTGTTTACAAGTGTCTGTATTTCAAAATTTTCCATTCCAGAAAATTCAATTTTTAATATTTTTATTGAGTGATTATAGAATTTAAAAAAAACAATCACTAAAAACTAATTTTTTTTGCCTGTACTAGGCCTAATTTTGAATTTGTCAAACTCCTCTAGGATTGCTTGAAAACACTGTTTTCAATTGTTTAATTTTCAAAATTTTCCGGGGGGGCCCTTCTGCTGGGGGAATGGACTAGCCCTCCCAAACCTGTTGGCTCGCCCCACCACCTCAACATTATGATACGGCACTTCTGGCAAATAGTTTGGAGACCCCTGATCTAGCATATTTAGCTTTACTAGCACGACGAACTCCTGTTAAGATGTCCAAATCGAGTAACTCCGTGACACTTTTCCCGCACCCCAACCCCCGCCATCATCTTGGTGCTATCAGACTTCAAGAACGCTAAGATTTCCCGCGAATTTGTCTTGAGTGTTTGATACTATACATCCAACCTAAACGGCCAGTAAGATGGTCTCAACTGAATGTTTGATCGCGCCTCGAGAAAACGGTTACGTATCTCTTATTTCCCCCTCTTTAAAGTGGCGAGCGAGAAATATTAGGTTCTGGATTTATAAAATCCCCGCTGTTCGTAACTAGTCCCCGGTGTTATAACTTCTGCCCCATTCCCGCGGTCGCATTTACAGCCGAGTATGGGATGGAATATGCTAGCAGATGATACGGCGTCTGCCCGTGATTCGTTTGGCGCTCTCTTTACCTCGTAAACAACTAGACGTATGCTCGGGCGCGGGGGAGCCGACGTTGAATAGTAATTTTTCAAAAGAGGAAATGAGATAACTCCAGCGGAGCTCTGAAAAGAGTATTTTCGCGGTAAACATCGCCAGACGATGCAGCGGCGATTCTGAACGAAATGAAACACACTCCGCATTATTCATAATAACATTCCGATAACCCGAAACTGGGGTGATTCATTTACATGTTCATATACCCACCCTGTTGTGCATGTGAAAGCAGATATTTCACTTTTAAACGCAACGAGAATGAAATATTGTGATTTCAAACTATCATCCAACATGAACTAATGAGTTGAACTTTGAACACTTCTTGTGATAAGAAATGGTCAGCTAAAACTAATGCTAGCTAATGGTCAGTTTTAAAGAATATTCTGCCATTTATACAATGATTTAGTCCACAAAAACACACATTTGAATACATTTTCTTAAATAATTTCCCCTCAAAGGTGGAAAGGGGCACATTTTTACCCGTTGCCGCACCCTGGTGGGATGGCCTGGGAAATAGAGGATGATCGCTTTAAAAATTTCGGCGGATGTCAGCAATCAACAGGTGAGGTTCGTTGGCCAGCCCGATCGGGCATACATTCGTGGTCCAAATTCACAATTTTATGGTTGAAAAATGCCCTAAAATTCATTTTTAACTAAGAGCCGGATGACGCGGGTGATGATACCACGAAGTACTCCTGATGAGATACCCAGATCGAGGAATTCCGTGGCACTTTACCCGTTCCACACTCCGCGCCATGACACTGTTGCTGCCATAACCTTGATGTTATGAGGCTCCACTCCTTTTAGTTCAGATATTGCTTGCAGCAGGTCGTTTCTATCATACTTTCTTGTTTGCTGAGCGCATCCAGGTCTGCTCCATGTCCACGCTGTTACTGACTTATTGGACATCAAGGATTATGGCAGACCCATCGGGGTTAATGGCATCGATATCTGGCTTCTTGACCTGGTCACTCGGCATATAATACAGTCTCTCTCTCCACTTCCCAGCCACTGGGGAAAATGCACCTGCTCTCTTTTTGAATACCGCTCCATGGCGGAGAATGTGGCCAACGTTAGTTCGTAAACACTGCTGCACGTCAGAGGTATCTACTGCAACACGACAACCTCTGGAAGACCTCACTGCGGTGGCTAGTGTAGCATGAAAATGTCGGTAGTCGCGGGACCCAATGGTGTCTTCAGCCCATTCCACCCATTGGGGGGAAATGGGAGATTCAGAGCACAGTCGAAGTTCTTTAACATTCATTTACACAACGATTTAGACCACTCACACACCACACTCATATATAAAGCGCTAACATCCAGGAATCATTTCAGAATGCCTCAAAACGGATTTCAATCAAGAAAATTTTGAAAAACAATAATTGAAATATTTTCAAGTAATTGGAATAGCTTCATTTGTCAAGGAAAGTCGGTTAAGATTTCCTAGAAATGGGGACATCTTAATTTGTATTTTATAATTACTTTTATTGAAGAACACTTTATAGAATAGAAAACAAGTTTTTCTTAAAGCGGGTCCTAAAATTGGCAACTGGTAAAACTGTAAATGCAGCAGTGTTATGTTCAAGGGGTACAACCCAAAGTCAGGAGGTTTGATTAAATCGGCCTTACAGTGCAACCCGTTGGAGTGTGGCGAGTAAAGGCCCAGTCTTATCAATATTTCTGATAGATGTAATATATGAATTAATTAATGATGTCATTTTGGTTTATTATTCAATAATAAACCATTGTAATCGCTCTTGAAAAAAAAATTTCTAACCCCTCCTGAAAATTTCATGGTTTACGTTTCAAGGGGTGTAGAATCCAAATCTGCAATACGAATTTTTCCTTCCATCCGCCGTGTACGGCGTACGCACGTTTTCTCCCAAACGCCTGGAGCAAAAAATCTGAAATTTTCAGGAAAAATCCATGTTGGTCCGACAACGCCCAATTCTTTGCCAGCTCTCTCACTTAATTTAAAGTGCCCTTTAAGGGTTGTCAAACTTTTGTAAAATCCCTCAAAACCTCAAAAAAAAAAAAGTCAAGGCGGCCTAAATTTGGACTTTTTTGAAGAAATTTCCATGAGGAATCGAATGAGCCCTTCCCAGGTCCGTAGCTCAAACTATTCCCGATGTATGGCCCGATTTATGGTGCCAACATTTGCATCCACATTCACTACATCACTAGGTTGCTGCGATCAAAACAAAAACAACAGCGTTTTTTTTTGTTTTTGTTTTGATCGCAGTAACCTAGTGATGTAGTGAATGTGGATACTGGAGTGAACTCCTAAAAGGGTTTATAGCCGATACACGGGTTGAAGCATTCTGATATGCATGAAACGCTCCAAATTCTTTCACTGGGGTTTATCATTCTATTTCATTAATTTGGCTTGCATTCATAATTTGAATATCTACTAAGCTCTGGAGCGTGCGTGTTTCATAGGTGATAGAGCGATTATTGAATTTCAGGAGATATGCATAGAGCACGTAAATCGATTCTCAACCAAAATACCTATTTGGATTGATCACTTGATCATATTTGTGTGCCTCCTGAAATTCAATAATCGCTCTATCACCTGTGAAACACGCACGCTCCAAAGCTTAGTAGAAATTCAAATGATGAACGCAAGCCATTGAATAATAAACCCCAGTGAAAGAATTTGCAGTGTTTTTCAATTCTTTGTTGTATTAAATGGTGGCGGCATATTTATCCCAATCTAGGCACTTAGGTATTTCAATCTATGATCTACCCTTGATTTAGGTAACACTATCTAGGCGAAATTTCCATTCGAATAGCTCCGCCCGATTCAATCTAGATCAAATAGCCCGTATAAAGTAATTCGGTCCCTTTCAATGTCCCCTTACTGCGAGAAGAAAAAAGAAAATAAAAGAAAAACCTTGAAGCAAACCTGCAGTAATGTCCTTTACCGTAAATCTTTGAAAACTGGGGACCGGGAAGCGACCCCTTCTTCCTCCGCGGCAAAACCGCTGACTCGGGTTTCAATTCAACTCGGTGAAAAGGTGAATCTGAGGTTTCAAGTTTCCGGTTCACCTATTAAAAGTTTCACTGAGACGAGCTATCAATATTATTAAGGGAGAAGCTTGCCACGAGAGAATGGCGAGAGGAGGCAGGCGGCCCTCGCTATCTCAATCGCTATCGGTTCCCTACAAACGTCTGTACAGGAGGCAAAGGGAATACTGATACTCCCTTTGATGAGTAATCTCATTTAACGCTCGATGTTTTTTTTTTTCTCTTTTAGTTTACTTTACGATTCCCTTACATCTCAGTGTTTTCAGTGGGCTAGTAGGAAACGTACCTAGTTTCCTAGTGAAATTTAACCCTACAACAGACACCCTTATTTTATTAATTTATTTATGAATAAAATACGGGACATGCCCAATTGACATAGAAAGATAATTAGAAATGATGAAAAAATTTTAACAAGATAAATAAGTTAATGAATAAATTATGAAGAATGAAGAATGAATAATTCGGCATAAATTGCCGAAGGAGGAGTTTTATGCAGTGTCGAAGACGGACAAAATAAAAGAATGGCAGGTATCATTTGATAATAGCTCCAAGGGTCAATTTTTTAAAAACATAAACCCAATTATTAAATCTAAGCCCTGGTATACTACCATTAATAAAGAAAAAAATTCATTAGAATTTTCTGCAGACTCAGAGCAAACCACTCAATCTGTCCAGCCTATCTATTCAAGATTAATAAGAGAGAGAGCCCTACGTGTGAATGTGGAGATCCTTACGGTGACATGGAACATGTGGTTATGGTATGTTCGGAATACCGTCATAATAGAGAATATATGCTACGCAGAATTCAAAATCTCGCAACAAATCCATTTAGTTACCCTACGCTATTAAAATATGATAAGTTAGAAATATGGGAAGAAATATATTCATTTTTAATCAGAAACAACATAACTGTATAGGTGGAGAAAATGTTTAATTTAAATATCCTTACTAATGTTTAATTTAGTACAACATGATATATTTTGTAATAGTGTAAAATGAGAATATTGTCAATTTATCCATTTAATTTTTGAATTAAGAAGTGTTGAATTATATTAATTAAATTATATTTTTTTATTTATATTATGAAATGTATGGCTGTATGTAAATAAAAACAATGCCAAAAAAAAAAAAAAAAAGTTATGAATAACAATATTATGAAATAAACATTGGCAGTGGCGTAACGTTTTTCAGCGGGGCCCCACCCCTATGTTTTTTTTTTTTTCAACTTTTTCAACGGTCATCGTACAATACGCTACGATAACCCAACTAAAAATGCAGAATATAATATAACAATTTAACCTACCTATACGATAGGGATGGAACATCGAAGCTGCAACATCGATGTTGACTTCTACCGATCGCTTCTTGCTAGTATTCTGAGGATTTTGTTTGTTCGTTCGTTCAGCGTTTTTGAGTGAATATTCCATAAAGATGTCTCCAAGTAAGTGGTGGCGTTTTAAAAGACCAACGCCAAGTCTGCCAGATGCAGCATGACGGAATAAGCAAATTTTCAAAGTAACTCGTTTTGCAGTAGGATAAATTACGCAAAAACCAAGAAGACGGGGGAGAACATTGAAAGAACATAAAGGGAACGAGGATACTACAAACTATTCGTGGCACAGCCATTTAACACGGACGACACCAAATGGTCAAAATTTTCTAAATTATATTGGGCTGCAAAAAGTCTTATGGCGCAAGAGCCATAATAGATCGGCGTAATTAAAAAAAAAAAAAAAAACAAAAAAAAAAAAAAAAACAGCCTACAACACACCGCACAGTACACCAAGCGCGATCATCACCACAGCTCAGCACCACGACCAACACACTTTCTTTTCACCACATGGAACGAGTCGAAGGTCCTCAATGTCCAGGGCTAAGCGATTTGCTTGGCGAGGAAGCCGGGAAAGCCGCGCTGAAGTCGACGAAGAACGGAGCACAGTGTCCCGTGGCATACTGGGGGACTCCAAATCTGATCTTGGCCAGCAATGCAGGGGAATGAACGTGGCCTCTGATGAGTTTACAGAAGAAAGACAAGTCCGCAGATGCTCGACGCTCCTGGAGTGTGGCAAGCCCGCATGTCGACGAAATCTCGGCCCAATCTACCTGTGCCAGAGGGATGTGCAGTTTGTAGGCCAAATAACGCAGAAATCTACGCTGCACACCCTCGACCTGGCTGACATGTACGGCGTAGTGTGGGGACCAGATCCGCCTCATATTCCAGCACCGGGAGGACGAGGACTCCGTAGAGGGCCACAATGCTGTCCACCCGTCATCTGAGACTGTGGGGTCCGTAAGACCCCAACCGCAATTTCCCCTTCATTAGTTGGTCGTTAAAGGATCGTGATGGAGAAATTCATTTTATTAAATTCTTTATTTGCACCAAGTATAACTTATTCACGATATTGTTGTAAATTTAAGGGGTGATAGAGAGACTGGGACTGAGCTTGCTCCATAGTACGAGCTTGAATGTAGGCATCGGTCCAAGTCAAGGTAAAGTTCTCCAGTAAACGCTGGCGAATGTTAGAACTAGCAGTGGCGAAACTTGTGGTCATCTATGAATTCGGAGATGACCAGACGATTTAATAGATTTGAAGAATTAGTTAATACAAATGTTAAACATACAATTTCCTCTTTATGAAAGAGAAATGTTCATACTCGCAGTTGTCGCAATTACTGCCTCATCGGCGAGTTAGCGCTTGTGTGGAAGCGCTGTCATTCTGTATATCTCATACGCCCACTGCAAAGGGCCTTTTCTCCTCTTAACTCCATCCAAAACGTCGACCAATCAAATCGCTTTAAGGCTCGTGCTGAAACACGCAACTTCGAGCGAGTCTTGTAACCTTCGGGAGCTCTCGTGACTTCTCGGTGGCGTCCGTGGAATTTCGGTTCAAAGTCACTACGACAGGGTTACCATAGCAAGCGATTTTCAACCTTAAGGCGCGGTTTGTAGACGTCAAAGGGTGCGTTTGTTGTGAATATAGTTCGTGAGTTTGTGCGGCATTTTACTATTATTGTTGAGAAATAATTATTTTGGTTCAAAAAGTGTCATTCAGAAAAGTGCCCCCCGACCCCCCTCCCCCCACTTCTGGTTACTAATCGCCGTCACTGGCGATGACGTAGCGAAAATTTCACTCCCTGCCACTGAGAACTAGATATGCCGCGAATGAAGGAATCGCGAATGGAGTCATCCCTATTGGTTTCAGCAGTCCCTACTTAAAACTTTGAGGGATTCAAGATACCGATCTATTGAATCATTCGGTTGTTGACGTCTTGCCAATAGTTGATGGCCTGCAAAAACCTCGTTGACAAGTTTCACGAAGACTCTTCAAGATGGAGATAGCCATTGTACTTTGCTGTCATCATTCAACTCTTAGCTCACGCTATATTTCAACTTGTGAGGGTGATGGAATGGTATAGTTGCCCCTTCCGAGCAGGTGGATGCATTACTGTGCTCCGCCACGCTCAGAGGATAAAACAGACGCTTGGTAACGTCTGATCGGGAAGGGGCCAACTAACCATATCCATCACAAACTTGGCACTCAATTTTTTTATATTTTCATTTTTTTAATTTTACAAAGGATCTTATTAGTGTTGATTGAGTTGATATAGAACGCGCCAACAGGAAATCGTACCTTTTCATTTCTTCTGAACGGTCCTCGCAATAAACCTTCCACATGATTGTCATCGGTCTGTTTATGTGCCTTATCTTGAGCCACTGATCCCTTCTCGGAAAGGCGGGAGGGGCGATACCTTTATTGTGGGGCCGACAATGCGAGGCGAGGAAGCCGGGTGCACAGAAAGAGCGCTGCCACTACAAAAGGGAATGAAGGAAAAAGAAGGAATATAAGAGGTGAGAAGAGAACGAGAAAGCTCGAGCAGAGGAAGTCGGCTTGTGAATGAGCGTTGGTGCAAACATCGAGAAGAAAAGAACGACTTGGCAATACTATGCAACGCGTACCTTCCCGGTGGGAAGTAAAGATCTAGATGGCCGAGAGAGTGGGAAAAGGCGGGATAATACTCAGACAATGGGACACCACAATAATTGCTTACACTTGAATCAAAACTAGTGGTTGCAACATGAACATGTATTTTTAAATTTTTTTAACCTTACAAAGGCAAAATCCATCAAGCACTATTTCTTCACGTCCTAATCATAAAATATTGACCAAATTTAGGAGGCAGTGGAAGGAAATGATTCAACATGATCCCACATCAATATAACATGATCCTACCATTCTGCGCTTGCACAAATTTGAAATCCTTGCAGCAATCCCAATTTCTACAGTTCTCGTCCGATTTTAGGGAATGAGGTTCATTGCTCACAAATCATACGTCACTCTGCGCATGCGCAAACGTAAAAATTCATGAAACTCCCTGATTTTCTAAGCTCGATTAAACTTGGAGGGTCTACAGTTTAATGCGCACATTCCCTGAAAATGTCATTGTAATTTTTAGTTTGTTTTGCAAGGGTTTACGGAAATTAAATTATACAGAGAGACACGAAGAAAGAATAGTTAATAAGAAAATATGCTACTAGAAATTTTATTTTTGAATTTAAAAAAACGCCGCAAATTCTTTCACTGGGGTTTATGCATATCTTCTGAAATTCAATAATCGCTATATCATCTGTGAAACACGCACACTCCAAAGCTTAGTAGAAATTCAAATCATGAATGCAATCCAAATGAATGAAATTGAATAATAGCGTTTCATGCATATCAGAATGCTTCAACCCGTGTATAGGCTATAAATCCTTTTAGGAGTTCACTCCAGTATTTACATTCACTAAATCACTAGGTTATTGCGATTAAAACAAAAAAAAAAAACGCTGTTGCTTTTGTTTTGATCGCAGTAACCTAGTTATTTGGTGAATGTCGATGCAAATGTTGGCAGCATAAGATCATGCCATACATCGGGAATGGTTTGAGCTACAGACCTGGGGAGGGGCTCATTCGATTCCTCATGGAAAGTTCTTCAAAAAAAAAGTCCACATCTAGGCCGCCCTGCTTTTTTTTGAGGTTTTTAGGGATTTTACAAAACTTTGACAACCCTTAAAGGTTGTAAAAAACCTGTGCAGTTCTTGTTAGTTTCATGAATATCAGAATGCTTCAACCCGTGTATCGGCTATAAACCCTTTTAGGAGTTCACTCCAGTTTCCACATTCACTGCATCACTAGGTTACTGCGATCAAAACAAAAACCAAAAAACTGCTCGTTCGGAGGCTAGGTGGGGAAGTTGTCTATCTAGTGTCGTGTTACCATCTTTCTATAAAGGTAAGGAGTTTGTAGCTCCAGTTTTCGTCATTCCCATAGTTCAATCGCGTGTCCCCCAGTTAGATGCCAAAAATTACCCCAGTTAGATTGCGTTTCGGAAACTTTTCCCCAGTTGAAAATCCACCCAGTAGGCGAACATTGATTTGTCTACCCGAGAGCAATTGCAAATGTTCGCCAAACATGTTTGATGAGCGAAGTGTGAAACGTTAGTCCGTTTTATGCTCGCGAACAATGTTCGGCGAACATGTTTGGTTGGTGGAGACGCGTCTTTGGAGACAATGAATCTCATAAGGGAGAATGAAGAGCCAGTTTGCACAGTTATATCGTTGCGTGTGAACGGAGTTTGCGCAAGCCATTTGGTTTGTGCAAACCAAAAAATCTGGCTTGAGTAAAATCTGTCTCGGACAGAAAATCGGCTTGAGGTTGGAGCAAAGTTTGAACGTGTGAACGCGGTTCAAGCTAACCCACAAATCTCGGGCAGGCGCATCGCCCTCGCAGCGCCCCTCTTCTGGAGGGAATCTATTTACACCATGTGATGTCATCTGATGTAGGTACTACGACGTATTTTTTGTCGTGTGTTTTGTTCAGGAACAATAGGACTATTCTCGCGATGCAGCAAGAAAAGGAATTTCTTTGAGAATGTATAGACAGTTGCGGAAATTGTTAGGTTCCCCCTTCAACTCGACGATTAACTTCGTATGTGAAAGGAGGTCCTTCTTCAGTAGCCAGTTCTTGGTCCATTTTCCGCCGTTTAGTTCTTTTAATTTCCAATGTCTTTCTCACTAAATAAGCTGCAGTCGCACAAGGGATAAGCTCCTCCTCATTCATTTTTGATTAAAAAACAATAGAAATCACAATTAATCCATAATAGTTGTAAATTTGAGAACGATCCCACCAAACGGTTTGCACAAACTCAACTGAACGTGTGGACGCTACCAAGTTGTCCAGTTCAATTTGCGCAAACTGGGTTGTACAAGCGTGTGAACGGGCCTTAAGACTTCCGACGCTTGACAGCCAGAAAGTCTCATTCCGAGCAGTTTGCGGACGTTTGGGGAACTGGGGCGAGCGGCACGGGAGGAAGGTCGGGCGGCCGGAGAGGCAGCAGGTGTAGCCGCGGCCGCTGCTCGCCCCCGGGCCCCTTTGATCTCGGCGCCGCGTATCGTGGCCGCCCCATCTCCCATCCTCCACTTTATCTTCATATCTCCCGAGGAGGCCGAGCGCTCCTTCCCCTCTCCGTCCCGGACTTTTTTTTCCTTCTTCTTTCGCTTTCTTTCTTCCAGGCTCTAGATGAGTGGTACAGGAGGAGAGCGGGGGCAGAGGACGTCTGCATCCCGACCGGGTAACGTTGTCACGCCGACCTCGTGGAATCCAAGAATGTCGGTCACGTGCCGGATTGTTTTGATCGCTCCTTCGCCGGCGAACGGAGGTTTTTAACGGCGATTATTGTGCCGTCGGCAACTTTAATACCAATTACGGCCGAGACTTAGAAAAAATACTGCAAATGATTACACAAAGGTTTATTATTTCTGTAATATAGCTTTTCCAAGTCGAATTGAGAATTTTCCAAACCAGATAGAGATTTTTCCAAACCAAATTGAGATTTTTCCAAACCAATTTGAGCATTTTCCAAACCAATTTGAGAATTCTCCAAATGAACAACTGGTTAAGACTGTCGATAAACGTCGACAACCCAATTTCGACGTAAAATCGACGAAATATCGATTCCCATCCCTAGCGCATAGGGGCCATTATTGATGTACACCCCTGCGTAACCCGATTGCTATCGTCATATATTTACCTCTTTTGAGGTATCACTTTACAGGTATTATTCTTTGATCATCCTCTCGTTTGGAATCATATCCTGGGGAGGAGCTTCGTCCCCTGTCCTCTGTTCACTGAAAGTAATGCAGCGAACCATATTAAAAGTGCTTTTCCGGAAACCGCCCAGATTTCCTTCAGATCAGCTTTTTCGCGAGTTACCGGTGTTCTCCCTGGATCAGTTGTACCTAAAGGCTGCCTTATGCTTCTACCACAAACATACCGACTATTTCAGTATTGATCGGCAATTGCAACATTACGCCCTGCGTCCGTCAGTTGTGTCCACCTTCCCTAGCATCGTCTCAAATTTAATAACCAGCCAGAGGCACATTTACTTCAGCCTCCCCATTCTCTTAAAAAATGTAAACCTAAATTTGCAGTCTCCTACGCAGTACTCCCGAAGCCAATATAAAAAACTTATATTCACCTGGTTAATCCAAGTAGGGGCGTGTAATGTAGAACAACTATTCAAAAGCATCTACAAATGTTACATTTATTTTGATTTAAATACATTGATCAGCATATGGGATAACATAATATATTATAATTCCTGTGAGAAAGGTTAATTTTAATTTTCCGCAATGTAATAAGGTAACGGTACCGGTAGTGGCCACAGTTAAGAATTTTTTTCTTTAGTTTTGACAATTGTGGGCCAACAGTAGTACTGACTTTCTTCAGGACTCATTTAGAATATAGCCCGACTCTTCCCTAACATATCCATTGCCTAAAACTATCAAAAGAACAATTTTTTCTATTTTTTATTAATTTTTTCTCCCACCTTTATTTTGATCTAGTAGTGGCCACATCAAATTACGAAATTTCCAGTAGTGGCCACGTGCATGTCTCAGTAGTGGCCACTTGACATTTTGCCCTCCTTACGTGTTTAATATCATTAAATTCAATACCAGATGAACAAAATTGATTCTATCCAGTAGAAGCTCTAGGATACAGCCCAACAAACGAGGAAACTAGGGACGGTCATATTGAGAAGTTTACCACAATTTCCAATGATGCTCTGCGCACTCCTAGTTCAACCTCTGACTACAAGATGACATGAGCTGTACCTCCTGCAAGTTTGAAGCCACTAGGAGACCGGGAATCCTTATTTCTCAAATATAAACTTTAAAATGGCCACTACTGGAGCAGTGGCCACTATCGGTGCCGTTACCTTAGTTGATTTTTTTTTACTTTGTACAATATTCCAATGATTTTTGACTCCCTCACTCAACACGGAACGGAGTTCCACAGCGTGGGGTAATATCCAATATTTAAGAGCGTTTTAATTTATTTTTATTTATATATTTGCTAATTTCCTAAGGTGTATTTCTGTTGTTTTGTCCATGCTTTAATTTTATGGAAATAAACTCATATTCATTCATTCATTCCTTTGGTAGAAGATGAACAGTTTTATACATTTGTACAGAAAACTTAATTTTTAAAACCGAGCAAAGCCGAGTATTTGCTGCTAGCATTGTATAATTAAGACAACATTACCGATTAAGATGTGTTCCTTGAAGGTGATATCGCCTTGTGCGTTGAACACGAAATACTAAGTGAGGCGAATGAGAACTTGCCCTCAAAGTTGTGACCTTTCCCAGGATCAAAGTCTGTTTAGAGCCCTCTCAAAGTCTTCCTCCTCCTCACAAGTGACAAATGATCAAAAAGGGAAGGTGACAAAACGTAGGACGAGACGGAGGGTCGCCTCTCGTGGAAGGGTATCAAATGACGTATCACAGAAGCGAGAGCGACGCTAGCGCTCGACAGCCGAGGTGACAGATCGTAAAGCGCCAAGTGACAGATGAGTTCTTTGTATGAGCGCCTGTCGGCGGTTTATTTCTCCGTCCGCCCTGGTAAATTATCTTTCTGGTTTGATGGCTTTTATGCCGAAAGGAGCTCCGTCTCGCTTCCACTTATGCAAAGTGTACAATACCTCGTCGTCTGAATCGTCCGTTGAAATTATTCAATTATCAAAGGAATTGCGACCGACCGAACTGTGGAATTGAAATTAAAAGGGGAGTTTCCATGAAACGTCTATTTAAAGTTTAAACGTTGATTTACACCAGATAGAGAAGGCATTAGCCCGCGGAACGTTGGTGATAACAAGATGACAGTCATAACTTGACCAACACCCATTCCTATTTTCGTTCCATTCCCTGTTTTCTGTTACTAATTCTCTTACATTACTCGTTGTTTCCTGTTTTCGTCGTTGGTTTCGTTATTGTTCATTTTCAGAGTTTTGATGTCAATATTGTTGTTGTTACATAGCACCTAGCATGGACGGGGAAGCGGAGCCTTTGCGTGAGCGAAAACTTGAACCGAAATTTGAGTATTGCGAAAAAGGATTACTATAGAGTTTTTCGTTGTAAAGTACTATATCCCAACTCCTGTATACCTCTATCTTGTGGGAATCAACTACAAAGAAACTGATGTTTGACGTCACATAGTTATACTTCCAATATTGTCTCTTTATGAACATTTCATTTATTCAAATGAGAGAAAATGGCCGTTACAATGAAGGTTTTCAATATTTTCGGTTTAATATTCAATAATAAACCATTGTAATCGCTCTTGAAAAGAAAATTTCATGGTTTACGTTTCAAAGGGTGTAGACTCCAAATCTGAAATAACAATTTTTCCGTCCGTACGCCGCTAACGGCGCGCCGTACGCACGATTTCTCCCAAACGGCTGAAGCAAAAAAGCTGAAATTTTCAGGAAAAATCCATGTTGGTCCGACGACGCCCCAATTCTTGAGCCAGCCCTCCCACTAAATTTAAAGTGCCCTTAAGGGTTGTCAAAGTTTCTTAAAATCCCTAAAAACCTCAAAAAAAGTCAAGGCGGCCTAAATGTGAACTCTTTTTTAAGAACATTCCACGAGGAATCGAATGAGCCCCTCCCCAGGTTCATGGTCAAACCATTCCCGATGTATGGCCCGATTTATGGTGCCAACATTTGCGTTATTTTGGTTTATTATTGTTTTTGTTAACACAGTGTTTCAGTAACTTAGTGATGTAGTGATGTAGTAATGTGGGTACTGGAGTTAACTCCTAAAAGGCTTTGTAGCCGATACACTCGATGAAGCATTCTGATAACCATAAAAAACGCTGCCAATTCTTTCACTGGGGTTTATTATTCAATTGGCTTGCGTCCATGATTTGAATTTCTACTAATCTTTGGAGTGTGCGTGTTTCACAAGTGATAGAACGATTATTGAATTTCAGGAGGCACACAAATATGATCAACTGATCAATCCAAATAGGTATTTTGGTTGAGAACAGATTTACGTGCTCTATGCATATCTCCTGAAATTCAATAATCGCTCCATCACCTGTGAATCACCCACACACCAAAGCTTAGTAGAAATTCAAATCATGAACGCAAGCCAATTGAATAATAAAAGAAGTTTTTGCAGTTTGACAGCAAACATTGTTGAAGTAACTCAGGCTACAACTCTAAACCAATTTTCATGGTTCTTATCTCTTTCGGTCCCAATTCTAGCCTAATTGTGTCACAAACCTTGGGAATGTGGAACTTCATGAAGAAAATGACAGATTTGAGGGGTTGTAACTGGAAAAAGCGTTTTTTTGGTTTGATTTTTCTTTCCAACAAATCTTGTTGAAAGTCCTCTGGCTACAATTCCTAACCGATTCCCATGATTCTTATTTTGTTCGATTCCAATTTTACTCTAGTTGTGCAAAAAACTACGGGAATAGGGAATTTCATAACGGGAAAGAGGAATTAAAGGGGAAAAACAAATCTGGTCGATGCCACTCAGGTTACAATTCTTAACCGATTTTCGTGATTCCTATCCAAGTCTCGGAAATCAAGAATTATGGAAAAGAGGAATTACAAGGGGTAAAGCCAAACAAAGGGTGACAGATATCATCCCTTAATTACTATTTGCCTTGACTATTGCAACCCCCTTCCTCTCCCCAGCCATATTTTATTTCAGACATTATTGTAGAGGTGTACAATAAATTACTGTGCCTTAATTACTTCCATATTTATAGCTTTTTTAGCGTATTGTATTTGGTAGAATCCCGAAGTCATTAGGGGTGATCCTCGTTCTTCGTAAATTTCAAGCTACGATTCCCAATTGATTTTTTCGATTTTTATCTCGTCCGATCTCAATTTTACTTTAGTTGTGCAACAAATCTGGGAAATTACGAATTACGGAAAAGAGGAATTACTAGGGGTAAAGCCAAACAAAGAGTGACAGATTCCATACCTTAAAAATAACTATTTGCCTTGACTATTTCAGACATTCTTGTAGAGGTGTACAATAAATTACTGTGCCTTAATTACGTCCATATTTATAGCTTTTTTAGCGTATTGTATTTGGTAAAATTCCGAAGTCATTAAGAGTGATCCTTGTTCTTCGTAAATCTCAGGCTAGAATTCTCAATTGATATTCTTGATTTTTATCACGTCCGATCTCAATTTTACTCTAGTTGTGCAACAAATCTGGGAAATTACGAATTACGGAAAAGAGGAATTACAAGGGGTAAAGCCAAAGAAAGAGTGACAGATATCATCCCTTAAAAATTACTATTTGCCTTGACTATTGCAACCCCCTTAATCCCCCCAGCCATATTTTATTTCAGACATTATTGTAGAGGTGTACAATAAATTACTGTCCCTTAATTACTTCCATATTTATAGCTTTTTTTAGCGTATTGTATTTGGTAGAATTCCGAAGTCATTAGGGGTGATCCTCGTTCTTCGTAAATCTCAGGCTACAATTCTCAATTGATTATCTTGATTTTTATCACGTCCGATCTCAATTTTACTCTAATTGTGCAACGAATCTCGGAAATTACGAATTACGGAAAAGAGGAATTACAAGGGGGAAAGCCAAAGAAAGAGTGACAGATTTCATCCCTTAAAAATTACTATTTGCCTTGACTATTGCAACCCCCTTCCTCCCCCCAGCCATATTTTATTTCAGACATTATTGTAGAGGTGTACAATAAATTACTGTCCTTAATTACGTCCATATTTATAGCTTTTTTAGCGTATTGTATTTGGTAGAATCCGAAGTCATTAGGGGTGATCCTCGTTTTTCGTAAATCTCAGGCTACAATTCTCAATTGATTATCTTGATTTTTATCACGTCCGATCTCAATTTTACTCTAGTTGTGCAACAAATCACGGAAATTACGAATTACGGAAAAGAGGAATTACAAGGGGTAAAGCCAAAGAAAGAGTGACAGATATCATCCCTTAAAAATAACTATTTGCCTTGACTATTGCAACCCCCTTCCTCTCCCCAGCCATATTTTATTTCAGACATTATTGTAGAGGTGTGCAATAAATTACTGTCCCTTAATTACTTCCATATTTATAGCTTTTATAGCGTATTGTATTTGGTAGAATTCCGAAGTCATTAGGGGTGATCCTCGTTCTTCGTAAATCTCAGGCTAGAATTCTCAATTGATATTCTTGATTTTTATCACGTCCGATCTCAATTTTACTCTACTTGTGCAACGAATCTCGGAAATTACGAATTACGGAAAAGAGGAATTACAAGGGGTAAAGCCAAAGAAAGAGTGACAGATATCATCCCTTAAAAATTACTATTTGCCTTGACTATTGCAACCCCCTTCCTCTCCCCAGCCATATTTTATTTCAGACATTATTTTAGAGGTGTACAATAAATTACTGTGCCTTAATTACGTCCATATTTATGTCTTTGTGAGAGTATTGTATTTGTAAGAATCCCAAAGTCATTAGGGGTGATGATACATGCGCCTAATGATTTCAAAATGTGGCCTCCTTCTTCGTAAATGTCCCCACTAGTTACTCCTCCCTCCTTTCCACCCCTCGCAAATAGTTTTTTTCTTTCTTTCTTTTACACAGAAATAAAACAACGAGGGAAGAAGAGACACGTGTGGTGGACAAGAGTGATTCTTCTCATTTAATGGCGAACGGAAAACATTAGCAGGGGTCGGAGGGGGGGGCCTCCCATTAAGAAAGCCCCTCAGCCAACTTTATTTGCCGCTTTTATCCAGGAGGGTGGGTGTCGCTGACTTATTGTCTCGGATGCTCAGGGTTGTCCTCTCTGCTCCCCCGTCGTTCTCAAATTCGCTGAGATGAGAAGAAAAAGGATTCGTTCGAGCCGGGGAGGGGGTAAAGAGGAAAAAGGACGGACGGCTTGCGGGGGAAGTTTTTAATAAAACAGTTGCCGACGACCCCGAGGGACCTTCGCCGTTCTTCAGGTGGAATCCGGTATTACGCATATCAGACGCGGTGTTTCAGCGATGTTGGCCTTTGTAATAGAAAACAAAGTGCACGCATTTTTTCTCCTACTTTCGCTACGCTCCTTCCTTTCAACTAAGTATTACAGGTTACATCAACTATAGACAACTTCTCATATATCAAACTTGTTTCAATTATGCAATATGTAGATGTAGATGATAACTAAAACTCTCAGGGTGGGGGTTTGGGAGCCCCCAGCACGGAAGCCTATTGGCTTATTGTACTTTCCTGGGAGTTTTGCTTCTAATCAAGGAGATTCAGCCCCTTGGTGAGGGGTTTAAGGCCCTTGATTAGTTGTTCGCTCTGAATGGACCTCATTGGGGTTTGTGCCCCAAAGAGTTCAAATCTGCGAGATGCGAGTGCTGGGCACTCAAATATTATGTGGGATGCCGTTTCGTCAGTCTCCTCACATAGCCTGCACAGGGTTGTACTTTGTGTGACCCCAGTGCGGTGTAGGTGGAACCTTAGGGGTACAAAGCCGGTTATGAGGCCGACCATTGTTTTTAGATCCCTACGGTTTTTGCCTAGTAGCCAATCAGTAATTTTGGTGTTGCGTTTGACTTTATGGGTGATTTATTTTTCACTTTAGTGGTGAAATTCCCATTTTGCAAGAGCTTTTGAATATACCTACGAATTACTTAAACGACATCTACTCTTTTAAATATCGTTATATCGAATGTCGATACTTTTCGGTTATTATTCAATAATGAACCATTGTAATCGCTCTTGAAAACAAAAAATTCTAACCCCCCCTGAAAATTTCATGGTTTACGTTTCAGGAGATATGCAAAGAGCACGTTCTCAACCAAAATACCTATTTGGATTGATCAGTTGATCATATTTGCCTCCTGAAATTCAATAATCTCTCTATCCTGTGAAACACGCACACTCCAAAGCTTAGTAGAAATTCAAATCATGAACGCAAGCCAATTGGATATTAAACCCCAGTGAAAGAATTTGTAGCGTTTTTTTTCTTGGTAGTTCTGCAAAGGCCTATAAGTTCTTTGCGATTTCTGAATGTACTTTCAGGTGTGATTTGTTTACCTTTGTCATATCCATTCAAAATTAGTATTGTGTCCAATTGAATGATCTTCAGAATGTCTAAAAAAACTAATATGAGAGTGCGCAGTATGTGCTGATTAGTCTCAAGCGGAGGTGACTTGTCAGATCAAAATCACCAGGTGGAGGTGTCAGTCACCCATCGATGTAGCATCAAATTGGATTTTCAAAGCCGTCTCAATCGATTAAACACGGCAAAAACTGTCGAAATCCAAATCAAAAACGTAGTTTTAAGGAGGTTTGTTTGTAGAAGTCAACTATGTGTCCGCCATGTGTCATATCGGTAATAGTGGCGGCTCCCACCCTGGAACCCCGGGGGAGCACGGAGACCGTAAGGGAACGTGAGAAAACCGTGTTTTGCAATAGTTGAACTCATTTAGCAGAAAAGTGTATTTCATACTTCACATCTGCAGAGCCAATCTACCTTTTTGTAGCAATGAGGGTTGAACTTCCAAATTGTGGAACGATTTCTACTTGCCTTTGAGGTTTCTTGCAGTCCTTTCAATAATAGCGTTGGGCTCCCTTCACCGTGAACAATCACTCTTTGCTCCAACGACAATTAAGCAAACTCACGTTTTATAGCACTTACTGTATTCATCGCGTACTTGATTGTCCACAAGGGTTGGGGACAATCAACTGATAAAAGTTTGTTTTGGCGATTAGATGTACTCATTCTGGCGAATTCTAGAGGATGTGCAGACGACTAGGTGTGCTCCCTGAAACGTCAAGCACTTTATTTCGCGGCGCTCTCATTAGTTCATTCTTTGGAGCCGGATAGAATCAAACGCTGTGTTCTACGTCCAAGCTCTATCCATCGGAGCACGGCTGAGTTGTGTCCATAACTCACGGCTCCACCATCCTCAGGCTCTGAGGCTCTGTTTGGTGCGTAAATTTGAAACGCTTCCGCTCTTCAACTGTTTTCTTGGGGAAAATTTGGAAAACATTAACACATTATTATCAGATATATTTTTCATTTTTACCAGGGGTTGCAGATGCGTCTGTCCTCCTGTTAGTAGACGCCCCTTATCATTACTATAACCTGAACAGCGTATTTCGCTGTCTCGGGAGAATTACCTATTGAAGTATGAGGCGATAAGCTCAAAATTGTCCTGGAATAGACAGGTTGACAGAGTCGCACACACAAAGAAATGCATTAATTTGACTGAATGCTATTTGAACTCATGGATACGTCAGCTAGTAGAAGGGATGGAAGCTTTCCATCTAATGCCAACCGGATGGGTTAACAAACAAGTGCAGTCCATGTCGGTAGCCGCGGTAATGGGGGAGGGAACCGCTCTCTGAGACGTGGTGGCAGGTACGGGGGCTACAAGCTCCGGTGTCGTATGCGTAGGTACACACAGGAGAGAGAGCTAACCGCTAACGCACCTCCCCCTTCCGAGCAACAAAACAATGGCTCGGTAAATCAACCCCCTTCCACGTTGGGACGGGGGACAGTGGTAAATGGAATGTACAAGATAAATTAGGTCGGTATACGTGGCCTGTGGCGTCCGATAGAACCGGCGGAGGAAGCGATGAGTAATCAACGGCAAACCCGCTACGACTTTGCGGCTTTAAAATCATTTCATTCAAACTAGACATGTCCGCTAGTTATAGTTGATGCTGATGAGCTTTGCAGGTACAAAACATTATTTGGTAAGCAGCGCTTGCATTATAGGGAGGACCTAACGTTCGCTTTTAAAGTTATCACGCCACAACCTGATTATCAACATTTATGAATATTTTTAAAAACATCAGCAAATTCCAAATTTATTTCTACGAAAGAGTGCACTACTACTAGCGATTCATAACTATGTCCAAAGGTTTGGTCCTCTTCAGTCGTAGCACTTCATCCCTGTTGTCCAGGAGTGAAATAGCTTCGACGTTGATGTGACTGTGGAGCCGATTTTCGTGATCCACAGCTCTTTTTCTTATAACCTCGTCGACCATCTCAACCTTGAGAATATCCCACGGGGCATTTACTATGCTTCTCAGAATTTTGTTCTGGACTGTTTGGATGATTTTGACGTTGCTCTTTTTGGTGCAGCCCCATAAGGGACAGCCGTAAGCCCACATTGGTTTAATCACTTGCTCATATAGTAGTATTTTATTGTGGACTGGGAGCTGTGAATTTCTCCCCAAAAGCCAATACAGTTTCTTAAATTTCAGGTTAATTTCTGCCTTCTTCTTCTTCACGTGCTCTTTCCATTTGAGCTGCGCATCTAGTGTCATACCTAGATATTTGGCTGTATTACAGTACGGCGGTACTAATTGAGAGTTAATTTCAATAAGGGTAGGGTTCACTTTTCGGTAGGTAAAGTTTATATGTGTGGACTTGGTTTCATTCGCCACCTTTTAGTCCACTGAAGAATTGTGTTCACTGAATTCTGCAGCTTCGTGCACCAAGTACCACCTTTGGTGCAATACCAAAACCGGGTTCGAGCGAGCTGCCCAAGGAAACTGCATAATGGTACTCTAATCTACTAGAAAATTTAAAAACGACTATCTGTCTTCACCGTGTCTGCAGACATGGTGAAATTAAAAACCGAAAATGACGAATTGAAGACCAAACTCGCGAATTTAAGTCGCAAATCAACCTTAATTTCGCCTAGCGACATCGAAAATCTTCCAGGTGAAATAACACAAATAAGAACGGAATTGAACTTTCTGAAATTAGAAAATGCCGAGTTAAAACAAACTGTGTTGTCTGCCTCCCGAACGAAACCTCCCATTTTCGCTGGCATTTCACAATAATCAGAAACTCGAAAATATGACAAAATTCCTCGGCACGTTGAAGATGAAATAAGCAGAGTACCGAGTTTGGCGACAGACAACACACCCCCAAAAGAATATCAAGATCTTTAAAGTAGACTAGGGTACCCCTATGTATTTTTCGATGCTGAATTCGAATCCAAGGTCCGGAAAATCCCCTGACACCCAAAATTTTGAGCTATGGCCAAAAAACTACCCTTAAATTGGTGTCAGAACCTTCTTATTGAGTCATGAGATTGGGATGAACTACGACATCTTTCTAAGCGAATTTCTACTTTTTTTTTTTTTACTTCAGACAAGGAGAGTACTAGGGGAAACAACCCTCCTCAATCACACCCCCCCCCCGCACCCCCTTCCTAGGGGTTGAAATTTGAGTTTTCACGCCAAGTCAAGTGAAGTTCTGTGTTTTTGGGTTCCTGAGATCGAATTTGAACTTCCGAAAGCCTGTAGGCACCCCTTAACCCCTCATGTTTTTGGGAATCCCCCCCCTCAATCCCCCCAGGGGTTGAAATTTTAGTTCTCACGCCAAGTCGAGTGGGGTATGAAATTTTTTTGATTTTGGGGTTTAATTCTTTCAAATTTTATTCTCTTTTCTTGAAGAATTAAAAGTCATTGGAGCCCCCAACAAAGAACCTGGAAACACAGAAATCCTTACCTTATTCGACTTGGCGCGAAAAATCAAATACCAACCCCTAGGAGGGGGTGTGATTGAGGGGAGGTAGTTTCCCCAAATACTCTCCTTGTCTGAAGTTTAAAAAAAGTGTAGAAATTCACTTGAAAAGATGTCGATGTGCAATGCGTGGAGCTTGATAAATTTCCTAGATATATCAGGTTGACGGCATGATCTGCCATATGTTCAAACCGATAAAAAGGCCAATTATAATGGGAGGGGAGTGTACAAAAATTGTTTGCCACACGATTACAAAGGGTTATTATTGAAAATAATAAGCCAAGAGTGGCGTAAACTAGATTTATGTAGAGCGGAGGGAGCAGTTTGATGAAATATGTATCTCACAAAATCAGCTTTTCGGCACTTGGATGGTTTATTGGACGACAAGGTCCGTATAATATTTGGACTTATCTAAAATACGGGAATGGGAGTAATATTGTGTGAAAATAACCTTTTCGGGAATGCGATGGAATATTATTTCAACGACGAGGCGAACGTGAAGCGGTGGTCTTGAATAGAGGGGTCGAATATTCTCGCGTTTTCGCAAATTCTCTCGTTTAGCGATCCACTCGAAAGCGATGAAACGCGCGGGAGCGGAGGGGGGAATGCAAGCGATAAAACATTAGTCCCCCTCGGGGAGGATTGCAGCGATCGCTATATGAACTCCGGCGAAAATTCCTCCACGGAACTGGAAATGATTTCGAAACGTTGGAATAACAACTGGCGCCCTCCCGAGTGGATATCTCGGCCTCCGATTGCCACCCGCGGGACAACAATCCGCAAGAGGATGCGGAGCAGAAACTGACGCTCTCCGAGTAAATCAGGTCGTTTCCAGCTGGTAAAGGTAGAGGAAACTCTTCTATGAAAATGGGAGTTGCAAAGAAAAGAAAATTTCCAGTCATGCAGAATGACTGAATGAGCGAATTTTCATAAATGAATAGAATAGTTTTATTTGCCGTCAAAAATAACACTGCATAGATAATTGTCAAGGAACAAAAGAAAAAAAACGTACTGGTAAATATGGCATGCATTACACGGGCATCCCTACCAGTTTTTGAATGATCTTACTTATAAGTACCTGTAAATGTTCTTAAAAACTACCAACACCAGATTCTTAATAGAAAAAACGCTGCAAATTCTTTCACTGGGGTTTTATTATTCAATGGTTCATGATTTGAATTTCTACTAAGCTTTGGAGTGTGCGTGTTTCACAGGTGATAGAGCGATTATTGAATTTCAGGCATAGAGCACGTACAAAAATACCTATTTGATTGATCAGTGATCATATTTGTGCCTCCAAATTCAATAATCGCTCTATCACCTGTTCCAAAGCTTAGTAGAAATTCAAATCATGAATGCAACGCAAATGAATAAAATTCAATAATAAACCCCAGTGAAGAATTTGCAGCGTTTTTAATGGTTGCCACGTACTTATTTGTCTTGGGTAAAGACCAAAAAAAGTGTCCAAGTGTGTATACGATCTTTTCACTGAAACTTAGTACACCTATTCAGCTAATTTCAAAGAATTTGCAGATAAGCATGCCATATTCGAATAATAAACCCTAGTGAAATGAAAGTTCTTCAAAAAAAAATCTCCACATTTAGACCGTTTTTCAGAGAGGGCAAATTTAAATTAAGTGAGAGAGCTGCTAAAGAATTGGGACGTTGTAAATTGGATTTTTCAATTTTATTTTTTGCTCCAGCCGTTTGGGAAAAACGGACAGCGGACGGACGGAAAATTTTCATTGCAGATTTGGAATTTACACCCTTGATTAAACGTAAACCGTTCAATTTGGATTTTTTTATTGAAAATTTCAGCAAAAAGGAAATTTTGCTTCAATTCGTTTGGGAGGTCGTCGGAAAAAATCGTGAAGGCGTACGGACGGAAAAATTGTTATTGCAAATTCGGATTCTACACCCTTTGAAACGTGAACCATAAAATTCTCAGGGGGGGTTAGAAAAAAAAATTTTCTTTTCAAGAGCGATTACAATGGTTTATTATTGAATAATAAACATATTTTTTATCGCTGAACCGAATGGTGACTCCCTGTGGCTCCTCTCAGTTAACATGGGATTTTCAAGGGAATTAACACATTATTTTTCAAATCCCATTTTGAAAGTTTTTACTGGGAAGTGGGAGTTACATAACCTGTTTATTTTGAGAATAGGAAAACATGGAAGAAAGTGGTTTTTTAATGAATTCTTGAAATTTGATCTTCGGGATAGTTTGTCACGTTCCAAGTAGTGTTGAAAATGTCTTAAGGAGATAGGAAATTCAACGCTACTTCCGATGATTTTAGAGAGTAGTTTAAGGCAGTTATGGCCATTTTAGTGACTTAAGATAGGGAACACAAAAAAAGTAGTTGGATGAAATTGTTGCGGGATACCCTGCATACAGCTAGTGCCACTACCCAGCGAAGGGGTAGAATTTTTCTCACAATGTGAAAACACAAACGGGAAATGTAAATTAATCCTGTAAGTTCCATGTACACCCGTGTTCAATTTTTCAATCATACAGGGGAATTGTTTTAGATTGTACCAAAACGGATTACCATAAAGAGGGTTCAGGGAAACTTGCATTTTAAAATTTGTCGAGTCCTCGTAATAGTTTCTGGGGTATACGCTAATTGGTTTCCTATGTCACACTGGTTGGTGGAAAGTTAGTCCCGAAGACGGAAACAATGACGAGTAAAACGGGGAGCGGTAAGAAAAAATCGAATGTGGTGTTTGGGAGCACGAGACTGCAAGTATAAGCGATTTGTCTCTGTCTTAATTTGACATCATCATTACCCAAAGGTGGCATTCCTGGCCCGGGCCCGGGAAAGACCGTCACGCCCAAAGGAAAGAAGGAATAAAAAGACAAAGGAGAAATAAAAGGAGGAAAAAAGGAGCGACCGCTGGGCGCAGAAACTGCTACCTCACCTCGCTGCCATGTGATCCGCTGGAATGAGGGATGAACCGCTATATTTCGGACTCCTGGGACCCAAGAGCCTGGAAGAAGAACTTCTAACTTGGATCAAGCAACAATTCTAAGTGACCATGAAAGCTTTCTTGGAAGTCAGATTGATGCTTGCATAAATTTCAGAGTCCTAACTTCTGAATTTATCCAACATGAGTAGTTCACGCTTTGGTGTGGAAAAGTGAGTCGAGTCGTTAGCTCCCTAATGAGGCACCTTCTTGTTCAAGAGTTTTAGGCTATTCTGGTTAACGTAGGTGGTGAATTAAGGGATCGGATGAGAAATACAGAGTGTGTGATGGAATGTGGGCAGTTTTCCCCTCTTGTTTTTTGATACTGCAGGTCTCAAGGAAATACCTGTTCAGCTTCTAGGGTATCTTCTGGTTATTGCAGACTAATCGCATCAACAATTGACAAATTGGTTGCCAACTTATGGCAAAACTAAGGCGATGTTTTATGAGGCCATTCAGCGCGGTATGATCATTAATTGGAGTAGTGTTTTGAAAATTTTGTTTGGTGTGGGATGGGTATGGATTTGGATTGGATTGGACTTCCCTCTACCCGTGTTTTACTGAAGGCATTAGCACTTAGATATTCTTCGGTTAGTGCAAGGTAATCGCCTCAACCTTTGGGAAATTGGTTACCAACTAACCATAAAACATTACATTAGCCATTCGCCGTGGTGTCTTAAAAATTCAGGAGAGAGTTTTTAGAATTTTGTATGGTTTGTGATGGATCTCCAAGTATTAAGACTAGTAGCGTTTAGCATAGGGTATCATTTGGCTTTCGCAAGGTGATTACCACAACCCTTGAAAAACGCTGCAAATTCTTTCACTGGGGTTTATTATTCAATTGGCTTGCGTTCATGATTTGAATTTCTACTAAGCTTTGGAGTGTGCGTGTTTCACAGGTGACAGAGCGATCATTGAATTTCAGGAGATATGCATAGAGCACGTAAATCTGTTCTCAACCAAAACACCTATTTGGATTGATCAGTTGATCATATTTGTGTGCCTCCTGAAATTTGATAATCGCTCCATCACCTGTGAAACACGCACACTCCAAAGCTTAGTATAAATTCAACTCATGAACGCAAGCCAATTGAATAATAAACCCCAGTGAAAGAATTTGCAGCGTTTTTAAACTGCAGGTCTTGTGGCTAGACGTGTTCAACTTCCAGGAATCTTCTGGTTATTGCAGGGTAATCGTATCAATACTTAGAAAATCGCTTCAACTTCAAAATATGGTCTCAGCCATTCAGGGCGGTGTGGTAGAACCTCCATAAGTTAGACACATTTACCACGACGCAAATATGGTCCTTCAATCCCATCAATTACCTGCAAATCCATATGGGCCGAACACTGTATTTTTACTTGGGCTGCCGCCAGCCATGCGGTCTACATCAAACCTCCTGCTGGACATTCTCCGTACTCCGGACAGTAACCAATTTTTCCCAAGTAAAAGAAGCTTTAGTTTTTCGCGTAGTCTCTTGTCGTAATAATCGAAATTCCGCGTTCAATTGCTTCTGTTTACACATGGCTTCGTTGTTCGCTTAGAATATTTCCGAGTATGAGATTTGAGAAGGCTCCCCCTACGGGATGTAGCACTAGGGGATCTAGCAAAAGCAATAATATATTTGTTCAATGGGAAGCAGTTGAATCGACCCGGTGTTAATTTGCTTAAGTGTGACCCCGTGCGATGCTTTCATCCAGCAGGTAAACGCCCAATGTGCATATAGTTAATACTTCCAAGTGATGCTTCGATTCCAATGAATGTCCGGTAGGGCTTCATTTTTCTGCTCATCAAGTTGATTTCTTAAGTGTCCAATGTAGTTCGTAAAATGTCATTAGTTTTGAAATAGAAGATAAACTATTGCAAAATGAATTACTTGATCGGTGTAGATTTCAGTCTAAAGGCGCGTCCACACCAGTAACAAAACATGTTATAAACGGTTATATAGCAAAAGTTATGTAACTTGTTAGAGAATTCAAATTGAAAATGTTATATAACTTGATGTTGTGTAACTTTTTTCGTGTTATATAGCAGGTTACATGTTACCCAGAGGTTGTCGGTAAAGATCAAAGGAAGTTAGATAACTTGGTTGTACAACAAGTTGCAAGCTCGTCCACACACACAACTCCCACTTTGTAACAACTCATCTCAGAGTCACAGCTAGTCTTTCTCTTGCAGGTATAGCCCATCGGTAATTGGTGTCCTGCTTTGCAATATCTTGGGCAACGTTGTTCAAGAGATACTCAAAGTCGGAACTGCTCATACGAGCAAAATTTTTAAAACTTCCATCATCCCTGATTTCCCCACTAAGTGGATCTCTCCCATCTTCCATCAGGTCCTCCATCAGGTGAGTTCCACTGTACCGATGTCGTGCTTCCAGCGAAGGTCGCACCCAGTATCTGCGCGTAGTAGGTTTCTCGCGAGAGGCCAAAATCACGCAGGCCGCTGCGGCCAGCACAACTTCTTCCTCCGAAGCCATGATTACTACTGAATCCTCAAATGATTGAAATGTTGCATTTCTTTGTTACATTGGTGTGGACAGATTGGAGGGGAGAGTTTTGTAACATAGTTGTATAAACAAAAGTTTTAAAACTTGCTATATAGCATGTTTTATAACAAATGTTATGCAACTTTGCTATTTGTTACTGGTGTGGACGCGCCTTAAGGATTTAGTAAGTTTCAATGCCTAGCCCTAGCTTCCAACAATTAAACTTTAATTAAATAAAAGCATTTCGATTAGGTAGGGCTGGCATATTTGCATTTTAGGCCCTAGAAACAACCGAAAAAGAAAGATTAGATCTATTGAACTTTACTTCGTGTATATATGTATATATGGATTGAGAAAGAAGCTTAGCTTGCGAAGCGAGTTTTGAAGTTAAAGAATGATATGAGCTGCTAGTAAGACTTTGCCGCCCTTCTCTGATAAGGGTGGGAAAGCCGATTGGCATGAAGGAACGCCAATGGAGGAAGGGAAATTGAGAAAGGGCTTTTCCTAAAACAAAATAAATGTAAAGGAGGATGATGCCTCGATGGAGGGAATATAATATGGGAAACGGAGGCCACGATATATGGGAAAACTCTACGATACCGTTTTTTTTTTGTCGAATGAAAATTGGCCGAGGGAAAAAAATGAAAAGTGAGGCGACGTTATGTGCGGGAGGAAGGATTTGGTGTGAAGGAAAAGTTACTTTTCTGAGACGGAAGGTTCAAACCAACGAGATGCTATTCCATTGGAAACATTTCTAATGCAAATTGTGGCCTAAATTCCACTGTCGTCGAAATTGGTGACATTTGAAAGTTTTGTTCGCTCATCAGCGGATGTAACTGCAGAACAACAAAACAACAATTATTCAATTGACTTGCGTTCATGATTTGAATTTCTACTAAGCTTTGGAGTGTGCGTGTTTCACAGGTGATAGAGCGATTATTGAATTTCAGGAGATATGCATAGAGCACGTAAATCTGTTCTCGACCAAAATACCTATTTGCTTTGATCAGTTGATCATATTTGTGTGCCTCCTGAAATTCAATAATCGATCACTTGTGAAACACGCACACTCCAAAGCTTAGAGCAAATGAGAAACAGCGCACACTCCAAAGCTTAGTAGAAATTCAAATCATGAACGCAAGCCAATTGAATAAAAAACCCCAGTGAAAGAATTTGCAGCGTTTTTTTTTTTTGGTTATCAGAATGCTTCAACCTGTGTATCGGCTACAAAGCCTTTTAGGAGCTCACTCCAGTATCCACACTACTACATCACTACATCACTAGGTTACTGATATCAAAACAAAAACAATAATAAACCAAAATAACGCTAATGTTGGCACCATAAATCGGGCCATACATCGGGAATGGTTTGTCCTACGGACCTGGGGAGGGGCACATTCGATTCCTCGTGGAATGTTCTTCAAAAAGAGTACAAATTTAGGCCGCTTCGATTTTTTTTGAGGTTTTTAGGGATTTTACAAAACTTCGACAACCCTTGAAGGGCACTTTAAATTAAGTGAGAGAGCTGGCTCAAGAATTGGGGCGTCGTCGGACCAACATGGATTTTTCCTGAAAATTTCAGCTTTTTTGCTTCAGCCGTTTGGGAGAAATCGTGCGTACGGCGTACGGACGGAAAATTGTTATTGCAGATTCGGATTCTACACCCTTTGAAACGTAAACCATGAAATTTTCAGGGGGGTTAGAATTTTTTTTTTTTTTTTTTTTTTCAAGAGCGATTACAATGGTTTATTATTGAATAATAAACCAAAACCTACGCTGCTGCCTCCAGGGATGGTTTTCCTGGTAGAACTGACTGGGAAGGTCCAGGCAAAATCCAACCACCGGCGATGGGACCATCTTGAATAAGGGATGCCAACAAAACAGAAGCAACTTCATAAACACCCTTTCCACCTGTTGAATGCTACTTTGCAAAACATTGTAGGGAGTGAAGAAAAACCGTGTGACACTGAAATAATGGGCTGATAAGGCTACTTGATTTGATCCATTTTTTTCCTGAGGCGGATATCCATTGTAGATGGTATGTTCTTTCATAGTGTAAGTGGATATAACAGCCCCAATAAATATTTCGCTGAGTAGTGACGATGGAAGTTGTATACCTCTGGTTAGTGACAGCTGTAGGGAGTGAGAAATACGGACTTGGGTATTTTCTCCTGGGTACTGTAGGCACAACTTTTACATAATTTTCCATGGAACATGTACATCCACATAGGAGAAAATTTTAAAACACTTACAAAACTGTATTTAGTTGAGATTTGACGGCAATACTGATCAGTGACATAAATGTGACAGAAATGTTGAAATGACCCATAGACAACTTTCTATTTTACTCAGTTTTTATTGAAATGGGTTTCCATAACTTTGTCGCGAGTGACTTAGTCCGCACCAGGAAACCCTTAGGGGTCAATCCATATAAAGTGTTCCAGAGGAGGTTGCTGTAATATTTTTATTATTTTTTATACTTTTACCCAAAAAAGTAGCACTTGTTACAAGTCTAAAAATACACTTAGTTCAATTTTTGTACTTGTTGTTTGCCAGTGGCGGCCATTTTTCTGTAGTTAGAACGCTAATTTTAGGCAATTTAGAGCTCCTTAACTCAGCTTCTATTCATCCTAGAACATTGAAACATGAACCAACGTCTTCAGAAAATGCTAAGCTATAATAAAGCTGATTAAACCTAATTGCTCAAACCTAGGCCCAAAGGTCTAAATACCTCTTCAAAGTTTAACTTACTCCTTTAGCAAAAACCCTATTTTCAACAATTTATCTTCTTAACAAGGTAACAGGTAATTTGCTTGTTATTTTTTTGTTAGAAATGTATATATGTATGCTCCAAATCCACAAAATTTCAAGCTGCAGACTAACATTATTTTAAAATATAAATTTTTAAAAATGTAAAATTTTTAAAATTTTGAAAGTTTGAGGTTTAATATCTTTTTTTGGCATGAAAATAAAAATTCGAAATTTGGTCCACTTTTAGCAATAGTTGAGAGGAACAAGCTGTAAAAATTTGGTTTTGAAGACTTTTTTACTTCCAGAGATATGAAATGTTAAAGAGTACTGTTATTTACCACGACACCAGTATTGTTTGACCAGTAAATAACCATATAAATAAACAAAAAAAATGGCCGCTAACGGCAAACTAAAAATTTAAAAAATAAAAGACATGCACACTTGTAGTAACTGGTACTTCATAGTACAAAAGCATAAAAAATATCAAAAATGTTGAAGCAACCAATTAAATTATTTCTGGACCACTTCATACGGATTGACCCATAGGCCACTTAAGTTATTGAATTTTCTCTAGTTATCCGGGAATCACCCAGGCACCTGAGCAGGTATTAGTTTTGTTATGGAACGAGCCTGGTTATCGAATCTTCCCCCCAAACCCCACGGATACTTGGGATTTTCTCGTTTTCCCCTCGATCATGAACGGCTCAGCCTCCTGTATTGTGACCTTTACACAATCAGAAAGTAATATGAGGCTTTTCACTGTACGATACACAAAAGCAACTGGCGGACTCCAATAGTGCGCGCGGGCTTTTGACCCTCTGCCGAGATTGCTCTTCATTGTAGCCGATGGAGCGATATTTTCACAAGTCGGTTCCTTCGGTTGGCCACTTTTATAGGTTTTTCAGGGGATATTGGAGTCTTATGGCAGCTATGACACATATAATACTGAGCCGCCCTTTTATTTTCGCTGCTTCTGGTTGTGATTTTTTCCCAATTCTACGATTTTTCACCTTTCAATGGGTTCATTTTTCAATGGCAGGGACTATCCATTACGTTTTTGCTACCAGATTGTGTAAAAGAGTCTGCTTAGCGACACTAGTAGTAGTGGCATCTTTTGTCCCAAAATTTCTTATCAGCTTTCTATCTGATCTGCTTCCTCACCGTTGCGTTTGCATTTGTCAAAAATCGCATTTCCATTCGCAGGAATCAGGTCGAATAAAATACCGCATACTGAAGCAGTTTAATACTTGGGTTTGACACTTGACTCCAAATCAAACTGGAATAAACACATAAAAAAGAAGAAAGAAGAACTTAAAATCAAGTACAGATGTATTGGCTAATGGGAAGGAATTCCCATCTCTCTCTTCACAACAAACTGCTTATATATAAGCAGATCCTTCGCCCTATTTGGACCTATGGGATACAGATCTGGGGCTGTGCCAAGAAATCAAATATTAAGAAAATCCAAACCTTTCAGAATAAAATACTGAGAAGTATAGTTGGAGCCCCTTGGTACATGCGAAACGATAATATTCACCGAGATTTGAGGATGGAGACAGTCTCTGAAATTATTGCAAAACACACAAGGAAGCATGAACATCGCCTCCACAAACATGAGAACCCGGAGATGCTCTACGTTTTGGACAACGAAGGTGAAATCCGACGAATCAAGCGAAACAAACCACTGGATTTAGTTGTGCTGCGTTAATAGAAGTGCAATCGAACTCAGTGCTATTCAATTGAGCTATATAATAAAGGGCTAGGTTTTGCTGTAAACCTACCCTCTTGGAGTGTACCTATATTGATATGTAAAATTGCTAGATGAAATGTATTTGATTTTTCAGTTGCAATTAATAAATCACCGAAAAAAAGGAATCAGGTAGATTCAAGAGGAAATTGCTCGTGTCTGATTTATTGAACTATATTTACGGAATGTTCTTGGATACAGTTTTCTTTCTTAAAAAAAATGGGTTGACCACACAATTTCATGCGATGTTTGAAAAATGCAACGACAAGGAAACAGAACTGACAGGATGCTGATAACAGACTATGAACAAAAGATGCCGCTGTTGGCTTGTGTCGCACGGCCTACTGTAGCACAGGCCAGACTCTCCTTTACAGAATCTGGTAAATCCACTGGTAACAGAAACTTACAAGTCTTCATGGCCGTCAGGCTATGACAATTGATAATGGTACAGGTAGTTGTGGTTCTTAACCCAGTAGATAATGATTAGCACAAGAACTGATTTAGGATATTTACTTATTTTCGAGGTGTGAGCGTAGGAAGCACCCAAATTATCAAACTAAACAGAACTCTGATTCCGTGTGAACAGCTCCTTTTGAGCTCCGATAGGTTTGCTTTATAACATGGACGATAAAACCAACGAATAATGAAAGCAGGAATAATCGTAAGCTCAAATGACACATTCATATCGGATGACTGATAAGAGGCAGCTAGTGGTAACCTAGATCTTCGAGCTCTGGTAATTTCACCTGATCTGTGCTAGGCAGCGGTGATGGTGTGACATAACTTTCTTCCTTTACATATCCCATCTTCCTTGCAGTCCTTTCAGTGTCATTGGCAGAAAAGGACGTCCATTTAAAAGGTTGTACAGCTGTCAAAACCTATGTCTGCCACTCTGTATTGCAACTGAGAGATGTGCATTCCATATCATCTTGAAGTCAAGTCATGTCCAAGTTTGAATCAATAGTTAGGCTAGCCATCGATGATCTCACAAAGCCCTTCTGGGGGAAGAAAGCAACTCCACTTTTGTGTTCGGCTTATACGGAGATCTCGTCCGATTTGGAATGGATCTCCCAATCAAGCATACCGTACAGGTTCACTATACCATTCAACTCACTGTTAGAACCCCTGGAGGTATCATCGCTCCCCCAATCAGCATTCCTATCTCAAAACAGCGCCAGAACTTTCCTGCGTGATCTCCTTCTCAGAAAGTATCCCAACGCCATACCAATATATACGGACGGATCGCTCAATGATAATGGCGTGGGTTGTGCCTTCTTCGATTCCAATTCAGGGGTGAAAAAACAATACCGTCTATGGGACAAGGCTTCCATCTATTCGGCAGAGGCGTGTGCCATCAAGCTGGCTTTGAAGTATGTCATGGACTCCAACATCTACCACCACCCCCAAGTCATTATAATTTCAGACTCCAAATCGGTATTATCCAAAATGAAGAAGGTAAATCCCACTGTAAGACTGAACTACATAGAGAGCCAAATTGTTCATTATGTTCATCTCCTGAATTCAGTTGGTGTCCAAACCAAATTTATCTGGATGAGGGGTCACTGCGATATACCTGGCAACAACGTGGCAGATACATTGGCAAAACAAGCAGCAACACTCCCCCGCCACCAGCTCCGTGAATTCCCTACTTCAGATTTGAATAGATCGTGGAAAACCGAAATGAAATCACGTTGGAAAAAATTCCATTCTACATATCACGCTGGCTTCAGGTATAAGTACATGTTTCCGAACCCACAACCAATACCATGGTTCGTGAAAATGCCCTCTCGCTCCAAGAACTTCTACAGAACAATATCAAGACTCAGGACTGGACACTGCATCACCAAGACATACCTAATGCGAATTGGTAGAGCGGACTCCGAGCTCTGCGAGCACTGCCTGGAAAAGGAGGATCCTGAACACATCATCATGATTTGTCCAACACATACCTACAATCGTCTGATCCTATTCGGAAAACTTACCGAATATTTAACGAATCCATTCAACTTTGACACCATATTAACTGCCGAATCTATCGAAGTGTATGATGCAGTGGTGAATTTCATCGTAGAAAGTGACATCAAAATATGACGAGTGGAAAAACACTTTTATTTTATTTTTGCAATTATATAAGTAAAGTCATTTTGATGTGAATCTTTTTAGTTTCTCTGAGTGGAAAAAACATTATTTTATTCAAAGTAATTACTAACTTTATGCTACTTTGAACTTTACAAGTTTTATGATAAATTGATTTGTATGAAAATGTAATACCTAGGTGCGGCTGTATAGGTTAAGTCCTGATGCCAATAAAAACAAAAAAAAAAAAAAAAAAAAATGTCCAAGTTACCTCACCACGAGCTGGTATGAAACACTCTCCTATCCCTTCTGAATAGACAGCAGAGGGAGTAAGCACTTATAGAGCAACATAAGAACGAGGTTTTGTGGGTTCATGACTATTTTCCAATAGTGCCATCAGTTGAGGATGTAGGTTTTAAAGTAACAAAGTAAAGTAGAGAAGAAAACAATTTCAGGTTGAGGCTTTTTGTCCTACTGCCATTGGCGTCACAGACATCATCACCTATCTGCAACTGGTTTGATGATTTCGCTCAAAGCTGCACATTCTCCCGCTCCCGTTAGAGGTTTAGTGGCCCTTTTGAGATAACAGAGTAGTCGTCTGCAAGTGGGGCCGTTGATTGGACTTCGCACATCAAGTATACACAAAAAGTGGATTTGCTATGTTGTCTGGATTACTGAAGCAATGAAGGTTCCTTCTAGCGATAGTATTTATAAGGCTGCAGCAGCCAGTACAACGAGTCAGGCAGAATGATATTCATTTTTGAGAGAAGCTCTTTAAAACATACACAATTAAACGTCTTCTAGGAATCAAGAAGTATACAATGGCACAAGGACTTCAAGGAAGATGGTGCCCCAGAAAATGTGATGTTTACAATCTTTTTGATCGAGTTTACAATCTTTCAGGTCCCACCGACTGCGCCAACTTGTTACGGCCCAAAAATATTGATACCTCTCACTGGGTTCGAACTTGGGTCCTTACGACTAAGGAAAAATTTTCCTTTGCTTGCAACGCTCTAACGGATTGAGTGTTATCAAACCTCTTCCAGTGTCGGATATTCTTCTCGAAAATAACAAATGGTTCTTCGGAATTAGGAAATTAACACTTAAGTAAATTATTCAATGTATCGTCAATCACGATTCAGTTTCTCCTATTGTTATGTTCGCTAGGAGCACTACTGTTTTGGGTAGTTTATCTGCGATTCCACTTATGTGCCTCGAAACGATGAAAACACAGTAAATGTTGGTACGAGTAGTAATTATCTCTTTCGTAGCGATGGATAACGAAGTGTTAAACACACGAATTACTCGAATAAATATGCTTTCAACAGCATTACAGAGGAGAATATATCACAGATAACGTCCGGTACGCTGAATAATCTCGGAAAAGGGCTCTTAAAATAACCGCTAACGGGATGGAAATCCCTCTTTTCCTAAATTCAAATAAATAAAATTGAGGACGCCGCTTTATTGATTTACGTCTGGCTATCGGTCGTATTCACGTGGGCCGCGCTCCCACTTTCGTAGGTGAGGCAGAGCGAACGGGATGAGTTAAATCGAGTTTGAACGTTTATCTGCACGTAGATCCGCTTCATGATTATTCGAAGCGTAGCAAGTGCCGATTAAATTAATTATGGAGAGTCTTCGAAGTTATTGGACAATCTCTTAGCGGGATTATTGGGACGAATTGGAGCAGGGACTATATATTGAATTTCATATTACAAACAAACATGTGAAATTTCCAAACGAATTTGATAACAAATTGAGAGCACTCCGAACCTATTCGACAAGTTTCCAAAAGTTTTTATGCAATTCCTTCCTTTATAAAAGTGAGAAAAGGAATGCGTTTGTTTTCTCCCATGTAATCTACAAGCTTGTACATAAAATGCTCGAGCTGCGCAAATTCGCACGAATTTTGACCTGTTTCTGGACGTATGTCACAACATCCGACATCAAAATTGGAACTTTCCAAACCAATTTGTGAACTTTAAAAATCCAATTGACAACTTTCCAAATTGATTACGTTTTCTTGACCGAATTCCGTACTTTTCAAGCGATGTTGACCTGTTTCTGGACGTTGTGAAATAGCTTCCGACTTCAAATTGAGAACTTTGGCAACCAATTTCAGAACTTTAACAACCCAGCTGACAACTACCCAAATCACTTTTAAAGCTGTCAAAACGAAATTAATAACTTCCTTGAACATATTCAAGAACAACAACCAATTAAACAACCGAAATTCAACCGATTTTGACCTGTTTTGTGATGTGTTTCACGGCTGTCCACAACATCAGAACTTTCCCAATCCATCTGACATTATAAACCCAGTGGACAACTTTTCAAATCACTTTAAAAGCATTCAAAACCAAATTGATGATTCTATTGGCCGATTTCAGCACGTCCCAAGCGATTTTGACCAGTTTCTGGACGTATTTCACTACTGTCCACAACATCAGAACTTTCCCAAACCATCTGACATTACAAACCAAGTGGACAACTTTCCAAATCAATTTAAACCCTTTCAAAACCAAATTGATAATATTGTTGACCATATTCAGCACTTCCCAAGCGATTTTGACCAGTTTCTGGACGTATTTCACGACTGTCCACAACATCAGAACTTCCCCAACCCATCTGACAACATCACAAACCCAGTTGACAACTACCCAAATCACTAACTTAACAGCTTTCAAAACCAAATTCATAATTTTCTTGACGATATTCAGCAATTTCCAACCGATTTTGACCTGTTTTGGGATATGTTTCACTACTGTCCACAACATCAGAACTTTCCCAAACCATCTGACATTACAAACCAAGTGGACAACTTTTCAAATCACTTTAAAAGCATTCAAAACCAAATTGATGATTCTATTGGCCGATTTCAGCACGTCCCAAGCGATTTTGACCAGTTTCTGGAAGTATTTCACTACTGTCCACAACATCAGAACTTTCCCAAACCATCTGACATTACAAACCAAGTGGACAACTTTCCAAATCAATTTAAACCCTTTCAAAACCAAATTTATAATATTGTTGACCATATTCAGCACTTCCCAAGCGATTTTGACCAGTTTCTGGACGTATTTCACGACTGTCCACAACATCAGAACTTTCCCAACCATCTGACAACATCAAACCCAGTTGACAACTACCCAAATCACTTTAACAGCTTTCAAAACCAAATTCATAATTTCCTTGACGATATTCAGCAATTTCCAAGCGATTTTGACCAGTTTCTGGACGTATTTCACTACTGTCCACAACATCAGAACTTTCCCAAACCATCTGACATTACAAACCAAGTGGACAACTTTCCAAATCAATTTAAACCCTTTCAAAACCAAATTGATAATATTGTTGACCATATTCAGCACTTCCCAAGCGATTTTGACCTGTTTTGTGACGTGTTTCACGACTGTCCACAACATCAGAACTTCCCCAACCATCTGACAACATCACAAACCCAGTTGACAACTACCCAAATCACTAACTTAACAGCTTTCAAAACCAAATTCATAATTTTCTTGACGATATTCAGCAATTTCCAAGCGATTTTGACCTGTTTTGGGATATGTTTCACTACTGTCCACAACATCAGAACTTTCCCAAACCATCTGACATTACAAACCAAGTGGACAACTTTCCAAATCAATTTAAACCCTTTCAAAACCAAATTGATAATATTGTTGACCATATTCAGCACTTCCCAAGCGATTTTGACCTGTTTTGTGACGCGTTTCACGACTGTCCACAACATCAGAACTTCCCCAACCATCTGACAACATCACAAACCCAGTTGACAACTACCCAAATCACTAACTTAACAGCTTTCAAAACCAAATTCATAATTTTCTTGACGATATTCAGCAATTTCCAACCGATTTTGACCTGTTTTGGGATGTTTCACTACTGTCCACAACATCAGAACTTTCCCAAACCATCTGACATTACAAACCAAGTGGACAACTTTCCAAATCAATTTAAACCCTTTCAAAACCAAATTGATAATATTATTGACCAAATTCAGTATTTCTAAAGCGATTTTGACCTGTTTCTGGACGCATTTCACAATTGTCTACAACATGAGAGCTTTCTCAACCAATCCAACAACTTTCCCGACCAAAAATGTTACTTTGCAAAACAGTTTGAAAACTTTCAAAGCCCTATCGATAATCCTCTATACCTAATGATTGAAATGATTGATTCAATCAACCAGACCACTGGAAAATAGAAGTCTCAGGAACATGCAAGGAGATTTAACTATAATGAGAATATAGTAGGAATCGCATGTACTGATGAAATGATCAAACATAACTTACGATTAGTAAGGTAGATGTCATCATCTGACGGAACTAGGAATAGCGCCAGCGCTGAGGATTTTCCGTTGCAAAATCATGCGGGAAGTCTGAAAAACGGAAAATTAATTTGGTAAAATTTGTTTTCTTCAGTAGAACAGAATAGTAGTAGTCACAAAAATGTACTAAAAATTTCATTAAAATATACTGCAACAAAAGAATTATAATAATCAAAACGTTTGAATGATGTACCTCTGCTTAAACTTCAGTAGAATTGATAGCAAAACCAGGAAATGTTAACCTCACTTAAACAAACTGAAGTGATTTTTTTTTTAAATAGAAAAAAGAGTATTATTCAGGTAAAAACTTAAATTTTCAGTTGAACTTATGGTGAACTCAGAAAATGTTGCCCACATTTACAAAACTAGAAGTACATTTTTGGGAAGTCACTGAAAAAAGCGTGATATCACAACAACAAAGACAGTAGAATTTATAGGGAAATGAAGACATTTGAATAACATTTACTCAAACCAAAGTAAATTTTTGGGAAGTTGAAAAAAATATCACGAACATCCTAAAAAATTGAGGCTATAATAGTCCAGTCATATTAGACAATTTTTTTGCCAAACATTGCAAAAAGTAACTGTAAACTTCCTTTTTGAATATGTTGTTAGGGTTCACCCAGATAGAACGAATCTAGATTTGCAGGCCTGAAAACCGCGAGCGACGGGAGTTACAGCCGAAAAACCACGAAATTTTCGCACTGTTTTCAGTTTTTCGCAAAAAAGTCACCAAAGGAGCGAAAGGGGCTGCCGGCCATCTCCTCCGTAGAGAGCAGTCATGAGTGACTCCCCTGCACTCTCAACCTCATCATGGCTTGCGCCTGGCTTCCCATCCCCATGATGCAGGCTGCAGCTCCTCCGCTCCTCCTCAAAAGCTTATCCTGCAAGTACAGGAAGGGTTGCTTCGGTTCCTGCTCATGCAGGAAGGCAGGCCTCAAGTGCTCCGCTCTATGCAAGCATTGTGAAGGCAGAGAGTGCACAAACACTCCTCCCATCGAGGAGCTAGATGAGGAGGACGTGGATGAGGAATTTGTAACCCCTGAAGACCTCCCAGACATCTCCCCCCCTCCTAATTGCGGAAGTGAGCTGTCCTCTGAAGGCCCCCCTCCCCAAAGATCCCCAGAATATGAAAAACCGAAATTCTTGAATACTTTTTAGTGTGAGTGTTAATGTTTTTATGTATTATAACTTGTACATACCTAATCATATGAACCACTTTTTGTCTTAATTATTTATAATTTATTTCATTTTATGACCTACTGTCAATTTAAATGTTAAGTTAAATATGTTTAATGTATGCGAAATGTTTCAGTCCCTACCTAGTTACATAGTTTTACACAAATAACCTCAACATTTATTCAACTTTTCCTTGAACCGCGTTTCTACTTATTTTGGTTTTCTGTAAGTTAAAAAAAATCTATGATAGATACAGGTCCCCCGATGGTTTTAAAATGAAGGTAATTAAATGTCCTACAACTTCATTCCTCACAAGTTTACTGTAGAATGACTATTTACACCAATATATCGGTCGAAAATAGACCAAAAGTTAAAATTTTCACTTTTTGGAAAAATTTGTCAATATTTGCAGAGCTGTATCTCTGGAACTGATGGCGCTACAGAGTCCAATTACGTCTCAAATTGTAGCAAATTTTATCTAGTTTAACAAAGGATAAGAGTCTTTTCTCATCAAAAGGCTCCTTTGGTGACTTTTTTGCGAAAAACTGAAAACAGTGCGAAAATTTCGTGGTTTTTCGGCTGTAACTCCCGTCGCTCGCGGTTTTCAGGCCTGCAAATCTAGATTCGTTCTATCTTGGTGAACCCTAACAACATATTCAAAAAGGAAGTTTACAGTACTTTTTGCAATGTTTGATGTTTTAAATGACTGGCCTATAAGTTGTACAATAGCGGAGATAATGTGGCATTTGTGCTGAAAAACATTGTTTTTCAGGAGACGCCATTTTCTGAAGTTATTACTGTTCCCTCCTGACCCCGGAGACTTCAACTCTTTCAGATCTATTTTTGAATGTCTATATGTAGATTAAAGTATCCATGACTTGGAAAGATTATAGAGAAGAAGATGAAGAGGAAAACTTATCAGTTTTGTTAACTTCTTAACCATAGAACGGCACAGTGGGGTGTCTGACACCCCAAACAAAATTTCTTTGAACGCAGTTGGCTTCTGTGGCTTCCATTAGCTTTGTTTCCACCCTGTAAAATCCTTTTAAAACGCTGCAAATTCTTTCACTGGGGTTTATTATTCAATCGGCTTGCGTTCATGATTTGAATTTCTACTAAGCTTTGGAGTGTGCGAGTTTCACAGGATAGGGCGATTATTGAATTTCAGGAGATATACATGGAGCACGTGAATCTGTTCTCGACCAAAATACCTATTTGGATTGATCAGTTGATCATATTTGTGTGCCTCCTGAAATTCAATAATCGCCCTATCCTGTGAAACACGCAACTCCAAAGCTTAGTAGAAATTCAAATCATGAACGCAAGCCGATTGAATAATAAACCCCAGTGAAAGAATTTGCAGCGTTTTTTTATTGAACCTCAATACCAACTCACAATAAAAACATCTATAATTTATCAAGTCCTTTGGCACTCGTATTGCGTTAAAACTTCCCCAAATCCAAATTTAAACGATGTAGCCAAAGGTAGACAGATGTAGAGGGGGCACACAAATATCATCAACTGATCAATCCAAATAGGTGTTTTGGATGAGAACCGATTTACGTGGTCTATGCATATCTCCTGAAATTCAATAATCGCTCTATCACCTGTAAAACACGCACACTCCGAAGCTTAGTAAGATTCAAATCATGAACGCAAGCCAATTGAATAATAAACCTCAGTGAAAGAATACTCATTTACCCCAGTAATAATATTGAATAATAAACCCCAGTAATAATATTGAATAATATTTACCTATATATTATCAGAATGCTTCAACCCGTGTATCGGCTACTAACTACACTACAAGTATTCACATCGGCTATCACTCCAGTATCCACATTCACACAACTCGACGCTATCGGCCGGACATCACTACGTTACAAACAAACAATAATAAACGAAAAAACGCAAATGTTGGCACCATAAATCGGGCCATACATCGGGAATGGTTTGACCTACGGACGTGGGGAAGGGCTCATTCGATTCCTAATGGTATGTTCTTCAAATAGGAAAATATTTAGGCCGATTCGACTAGTTTTGAGGTTTTCAGGAATTTTACAAAACTTTTACAGCCCTTAAAGGGCACTTTAAATTGAGTGAGTTAGCTGACTCAAGAATTGGGGCGTCGTCGGACCAAGATGGATTTTTCCTGAAAATTTCAGATTTTTTGCTCCAGCCGTTTCGGAAATATCGTGCGTACGGCGTACGGCGGAACGGAAAAATTTTTATTGCAGATTCGGATTCTACACCCTTTGAAACGTAAACCATGAAATTTTCAGGGGGGGGGGTTAGAATTTTTTTTTCCAGAGCGATTACAATGGTTTATTATTGAATAATAAACCAAAAACCAAACCAATCATTCTAGTCCTGAAATCACCGTAGACGGTTTCAAAGTTTGGTTGATATTAGGTATCGAAAAATGTACTGGCTTATGGGCAGACACTCTCAGCTGTCAACGTCTAATAAGCTTATGTTGTACAAGCAGGTCCTAAAACCTGTGTGGACCTATGGTGTGCAGCTGTGGGGCTGCACTGCTAATAGCAACATCAAGATTGTACAAACATTCCAGAACCAAGTATTGAGGAACATTCGGAGCGACAACTTTCATAATGATTTGAAGATCGAAAGCGTCGCTGCCACAAGAAAATTCGCCGTTAAACACTCTGAACGGCTAAAGGAGCACGTCAACGCAGAGGCCGTCCATCTCCTTGACGTTGACAACCAATTTCAAAGACTAAAGAGAAAAAAGCCTTCCGAACTGACACTTGACGTATAAAGTAACTTATCTCGAGTGAAGTGCGAACAAACTGTTATTATTATTAGAACAAAAGAAACTCCTGTTAAGTACAAGAGGACTGCATATTAAATTATGATACTAGAAGTAAGTTACTAATAAGTTGTTCAAACTGAATTGATTGTAATTGAAATAAATTTTCAACAAAATCAAAATTATTTTTTTCTCAGAGTTCCTTTCAACAGATCCTTCACATTCGTGTCTGTGGAAAGGAAAACTCCACGACACAACTTCTATCCCCAGAAACTCGCAACGAAGCGGCGTATTAGGGTCCGTAACAAATGACTCGTGACGCCTCCACGCTGACGCTAACGTGACTCGGAGGAAACGCTCTTCTACATCTCGTTTTAGACTAAGTTACCTTCTTTCCTCGAAGTGGATGGATCAAGGCCTATTTTTCTTTTACCAAATGGGATTCAGTAAATTACTTCGTCCCTAGGTTGTTTTTTAAGCCATCTACCCGTAGGGGTCGGATGCGTTCTTTTCCATTTCTTTCCGACTGCCTTCCTCAGGCCAAGTCTTATTGTCCGTAAGTTTACGAATCACGAGGAAAAACGGGTGCGCTAGCGTACAAACAATCTTGAAATTCGATAGGTAGCCTTGACCCTTCCAGTCCAATCAAGATGTACATGAAAGTTTCATGATGAAAATGAGGTCGTGCTTGCAAGAACCCCAATTTTTGGTTTATTATTCAATAATAATCGCTCTGGAAAAAAAAAATGCTAACCCCCCCTGAAAATTTCATGGTTTACGTTTCAAAGGGTGTAGAATCCGAATCTGCAATAAAATTTTTCCGTCCGTCCGCCGTACGCACGATTTTTCCCAAACGGCTGGAGCAAAAGATCTGAAATTTTCAGGAAAAATCCATCTTGGTCCGACGACGCCCCAATTCTTGAGCCAGCTCTCTCACTCAATTTAAAGTGCCCTTTAAGGGCTGTCAAAGTTTTGTAAAATCCCTAAAAACCTCAAAACAAGTCGAAGCGGCCTAAATTTATACCTATTTGAAGAATATACCATAAGGAATCGAATGAGCCCCTCCCCACTTCCGTAGGTCAAACCATTCCCGATGTATGGCCCGATTTATGATGCCAAGATTTGCGTTTTTTGGTTTATTATTGTTTGTTTGTAACCTAGTGATGCCGATAGCGTCGAGTTGTAGTGAATGTGGATACTGGAGTGATAGCCGATGTGGATACTTGTAGTTTATAGCCGATACACGTGTTGAAGCATTCTGATATGCATGATGATAATATATAGGTAAATATTATTCAACATTATTACTGGGGTAAATAAGTATTCTTCCACTATACTTATTATTATTCAATTGGCTTGCGTTCATGATTTGAATTTCTACTAAGCTTTGGAGTGTGCGTTTTCACAGGATACAGCTATTATTGAATTTCAGTGAGATATGCATGGAGCACGTAAATCTGTTCTCAACCAAAATACCTATTTGGATTGATCAGTTGATCATATTTGTGTGCCTCCTGAAATTCAATAATCGCTCTATCCTGTGAAACACGCACACTCCAAAGCTTAGTAGAAATTCAAATCATGAACGCAAGCCAATTGAATAATAAACCCCATTGAAAGAATTTGCAGCGTTTTGTGGTTGTCGTGTGGTGGTCGTAAACCAGTTGTCAGGAACCAGGTTTCAAATTTTGGCGAACAAAAACCATGAAATCACAGCTTTTGATATTTGCTTCATATCTCCACTATATTGGAGATCGCACGAAGAGTCGAAGTTGGGTCTAGCACAGCATTGTAAGTTTATCGGCGTCACCTGACTTTCCCTGGTTACAATCATTTGTTATTTAGACCCATTAAGCTATCAATCTCCATTAAGCTACGATGAATTGTTTTTCCGCCTGACTCGGTCATATTTAACAGCATTGTCCCTTGAAAAAATACTTGAATACAGATTTGAAAATGGTTTAATTAGCCGGTTTATTGATTTTTAGAGCAACAAAAGCGAGCTCTTCACGACTCTTGATCTCATCGATTCTACTCTTCACAGTTCTCAATTTGAACACATATAGTTAATCGTTACATCAAATAATCAAATTGAACAGGTTGTCTGGTACATCGGCCGTGACACCATCAGACCCTCATTTCTGCAGCCTTTCCTTGAAGGAAACAGATTTCATAACTCTTACCTGCACAACTTTAACCGGCGAAAATCTGGCGCTTTTTCGAGGCTGATAACTTGAGACTAAGTCAGTCTCACAAAAATCGGATTCCGCTCGTTGACTCCAATGCAAAGACCACAAACTCAGCATACTGAGGCTCATTATACAAGGGAATTTTTTTAAACGCGAATCGGGGTCGAAAAAAGCAAACATATTAAAAAGTAAGGGCTGCATATTGACTTCCAGATTGGCTTGAAACCATCCAAAAACGCTGCAAATTCTTTCACTGGGGTTTATTATTCAATTTCATTCATTTGGCTTGCATTTATTATTTGAATTTCTACTAAGCTTTGGAGTGTGCGAGTTTCACAGGTGATAGAGCGATTATTGAATTTCAGGAGGCACACAAATATGATCAACTGATCAATCCAAATAGGTACTTTGATTGAGAACCGATTTACGTGCCCTATGCATATCTCCTGAAATTCAATAATCGCTCTATCACCTGTGAAACACGCACACTCCAAAGCTTAGTAGAAATTCAAATCATGAATGCAAGCCAAATGAATAAAATTGAATAATAAACCCCAGTGAAAGAATTTGCAGCGTTTTATTGAAATTTTATGGCTCCCAAAGTGAGTGTGACACAGACATGCCAACACGATTTAATTGCCTGAACTCTGTCATTAAAATTACATGTTGTAGTTCGGGTTTTGATTACAAAGCATTTCCAGCTAATGGCCATTGTAATTACATTTTCCCCCAGTTCAGCATCCGAGAAGTCAGGTTGGGTTCACTTGAATTCGAGACGGCTTGACAAGTAGCTCCTCTTTCCCTGTTTTTTCCCATATTAGATTTCATTTGAAGCACATTTCCCCGTCATTTCACAAAAAAGCCTAATTTGCATGACAAAAGCTTGTAATAATAAGAAGGGAGTTCGAGCGAGCGAATTTCGAGGAAAGCCTACTTCGAGCTGTTGATCTCTTTACTACGTTATTGTCGAACGTTTGAACACGTTTTATTTTTATTTTTGACTCGCCGATGTCATTTGTATGTTTAAGGCAATTCCTTTGATGCTTATCCTATCCTGAGAAAAGAAAGTTATCCTCCCGTACTCATAAAAATCATTGAAAACTTCATATTCCCAAAACATCAATACGAATATAAATTGAATAAGAAACAACAAATGGAGAAATAATTACACGTTTAATCAAGCTTAACAAGAATTTACATTTTCGTTGTTGGCAATTTCACCCTTTTTTATGGTGTTTTTCCCGAAATTTTACTACAGTTTTTGTAAATGTGGTTATAATTTTCTGATTTTACTATGAAATTTATGCTTTTAGCAATTATACTATAAAACTATTACTATTGTTGAGGTGAACCCAAGGAAGATATAAACGGTTGTGCAGTTAACTGATGGAGGCTGTATTTCAAATCAATGCGTACATGCTCAATCAACGAGTATGGAAATACATAATTCAATTCGTATTCGTCGATACAATGAACCAATCAAATAAATACAGGTGTTGTTGAATAAAACCTTAGGGCGAATCCGCCAAAGGTTTCGCGGGTAGCCAACAATATCACAAAATATGCTGCTTTGCCGCTACTTAATTAGGAAAATGAAGTCACTTTGATAACTATGATATGAAGTCAGTCAAGTTAAGGGTTTAAGAGCCGGCTAAAACGAAGTAGAGAACTCACTCCGGATCTGTTAACCAAAACGCTGCAAATTCTTTCACTGGTGTTTATTATTCAATTGGGTTGCGTTCATGATTTGAATTTATACTAAGCTTTGGAGTGTGCATGTTTCACAGGTGATAGAGCGATTATTGAATTTCAGGAGTTATGCATTTGCATCAGTTGATCATATTTGGGTGCCTCCTGAAATTCAATAATCGCTCTATCACCTGTGAAACATGCACACTCCAAGGCTTAGTATAAATTCAAATCATGAACGCAAGCCAATTGAATAATTTGCCCCAGTGAAAGAATTTGCAGCGTTTTTTATGGTTATCAGAATGCTTTAACCCGTGTATCGGCTACAAAGCCTTTTAGGAGTTCACTCCAGTATCCACATTACTACATCACTACGCCACTAATGGTTTGACCTACGGACCTGGGGAGGGGCTTATTCGATTCCTCGTGGAAAGTTCTTCAAACTGACTTTTTTTGAGGTTTTTAGGGATTTTACAACCCCCTTAAAGGGCACCTTAAATTAAGTGAGAGAGCTGGCTCAAGAATCGGGTCGTCGCCGGACCAACATGGATTTTTCCTGAAAATTTCAGATCTTTTGATCCAGCCGTTTGGGAGAAATCGTGCGTACGGCGGGCAGCGTTTTTTATGGATATTAGAATGCTTCAACCCGTGTATCGGCTATAAAGCCCTTCAGGAGTTCACTCCAGTATCCACATTACTACATCACTACGTCACTAGGTTACTGATAGCAACACAAAAACAATAATACACCAAAATAACGCGAATGTTGGCACCAAAAATCGGGCCATAGATCGGGAAGGGTTTGACCTACGAACCTGGGGAGGGGCTCATTCGATTCCTCGTGAAGTGTTCTTCAAAAAGAGTACAAATTTATTTTATAAAACTTTGACAACCCGGAAAATGTCAGATTTTTTGCTCCAGCCGTTTGGGAGAAATCGTGCGTTCGGCGTACGGCGGACGGACGGAAAAATTTGTATTGCATATTCGGATTCTACACCCTTTGAAACGTAAAACCATGAAATTTTCAGCGGCGATTAGAATTTTTTTTTAAGAGCGATTACAATGGTTTATCATTGAATAATAAACCAAAAAAACGGGAAAATTTTGTTTGGAGGGGAAGTGAAGAAAAGTTAGAGTGCGGAATCGCGGGGAGCAGAGAGTGTGGGTTACTAGAAACCAATCAGGGACGGGGTTATAACTACCCTGGGAAACCCCAGGGTGCTAAGGAGGAGACTACAAGTGACTGACCGTTTGCCAGAAAAAGGGTGGCTTGGGAAAAACCACGGCGCAAAGCAGCTTGAGGAATTTGGAGCCCATTAAAGGCTTTAAATATTTTCAAATAAGAACGGGATTCATGGACAATGAGGTAACGGCGGCGAGTATGGTCCCGTTAGCTGCGGGCCTTGAATACGAGTCAAGTGTGGTTTTCATGAGGTAATGACCCAAACACCGAAAAACTCTTCATGATACAAAACCATTTTTCAGATACATCTGAACAACTATTATTTTCAATTTTCCAAAATTTTGGATTTTCTAAAACTGTACGTACGTTAGTTTGTGTAAATATGGTTAAGATTTCAAATTCTACTGAAATTTCAAGTTTTTCACCTGAATTATACCAAAATTATTGTTTTGAAATCACAAAAAATTGACTTTAGTTTGTGTAAATTTTATTCATATTTCCTGATTTCATTATAAATTCTACTTTCTGTTTTTGTTTTTGGTGATATCACACTTTTTTGTGTGAATTTCCCAAAAATTTACTTCTGTTCCTAAAGAAAGACTCGTGGGCCCAGATGGTCAACCCAGGGGCCACCTACCAGGGTGGGCTCAGAGTTGGGGCTAGTTAACTAAAGAATTAGTTGAACTAAAGCGGAAACTAAGAACTAATCTAGTTGAACTAAATAGAACTAATTTAGTTTCAGTTCGTATCCATTAGACTAAACTATATTTAGACTAGTTCTCAGTAGAGCAAGGAGAAACTAAAACTAAATTAGTTTTGAAATTAGTTTCAGTCCTCAACTAAAACTATTAGTTTAGTTGTTAGTTCAACTAAAAACTAATGTGCAATTCTAGACGTGTGGTGTTCGCTCACACTTTTTTTGGGCGCTGAGTCGATTGCGACCACTCCCACCCAAATTTACATAAATGTGGTAGAAAATCCAAATGTGGTATCTAGCGGCAGAGTTGGGATTAGTAAACTAAAGAATTAGTTGAACTGAAGCGGCAACTAAGAACTAATTTAGTTGAATTAAGTAGAGCTAATTTTGGAGCCAATTTAGTTTTAGTTCGTATCTATAAATTAATTTTGAAATTAATTTAGTTTTAGTTTCTTCAATCAAACTAAGAACTAATTTAGTTTTGGCCGTTAGTTTCGACGACAAACTGAAACTATTAGTTTAGTTTTCGAAAGCAATGAAACTAAACAAAAGTAGTTTTAGCCACACAAACTCTTTATTATATTAGTATAGATGTGTTACATACATTCAGATTATCACTAAAGTTCAATAAATAGTTCCCCCATGCATTAACAACTGGTGATTGTAGTACGGCGTGGTACTGAGATTCTTAACACCATCAAACTGCCTCAGATGGTCAACCCAGGAGTAACCTCCCACGGTTGACTACTCGATATTCATCCAACCTCTAATACCTAGCCGAATTGGTTTATTAAAACCACACAAACTCTTTACCATATTAGTATAGATGTGTTACATACATTCAGATCATCAACATAGTTCAATTAATAGCTCCCCCTTGCATCAACAACTGGTGATTGTAGTACTACGTGGTTCTGAGATGCTTAACACCATCGGACTGGTTCAAATGGATGTGGTATCCAAAATACCCACACGGAAAACATTAGTGAATATTGTAGTGGATCATATGCTGAATGAGTTTCCGTGATTCGTTTTAATCTATTATTGCAGACTTAAAAACAGTAATACCAATGCATTGTATTAAAAAGTGGACCCATTCTATTAGTAATCTACTAAGTAGTCAACCGAATCATTTGTGATAGCTACTACGATTTTAGACAGTGTTGGTGGCCGTTTTTCAATGATCCTCTTATACTGTTCTTTCTCTCTTATAGTTCTTCTTATATGCTTGAATCCCACTCTTTTTGTGGCTTCTCTTTAGTATTGGGTACTAATAATGGAGGGTTTGTGGCGCTACCTCCGGAGACTGCGCTCCTGATTAGCACCTTGTTCTGTCTCTGGATTTGGCAATACGTACAATGGTTCCTGATGGAATCAGGTCAGGATTTTGAAAAAAAGAGTCAAAGCCGACTCGACAATCGTCTCGTAATGGGGAGGGAACGGGCACTTTGTAAGGGCTCTTTCGGTAGTTGGGTAGAAGACGGTCGGTTATCCCTTCGGGAGTCCCCGCGGCTTTATTCACCCAAAACCTATCAAGGAGCGGCAGCCGGAGGAAGAACTTCCATTAGCCATAATGATCCATGACGCTCTAAACACCGAGGCGCCTTCCAAGCCGCGTCTACCTTTCCAATCACAGACCACAACACCGCATGAATCACCCTATCAACTCGCTTCCCTCCTCCAGCGTCTTCTGCCGATCTCATCACAGTCAGAGAGGAATACTGACCAATAGACTTCCATTATCAGGGCCCTCGGGGGCACCAGCCGTATTGTTATGGTTCATTTGGCCAGGGACGTCGGATTCCAGGGGTTTTATCAGATCAAAGTCGGCATTCCCGCCTTTGCTCTCCTGCGTTATCCCCCATCTCCATTTCGAATCCGAACAACAATCCCCCGGTTGACTCTTCAATGGTAAAGGAATTCCCTTCCCAACCTTTTTCTCGAGAGCTACAAAATATCCCTTAAGTTATTCAGGCGGGAGAGGCAGGGAACCTTCATTATTCACGGGGTTTATGTCTCCCGATGATGGCTACGGGCCCTTCCGATCCTCAAAAGAAGCCGATTGATCCCGCGCGCCTATCTTTATGGGCTGTGATATTATCCTTACCCCGGCTCCCTCTCAATAATCAAACGCGCAATATCTTGTACACTAAGGAGCCGAGAATGCCACTGAACAAGACTCCCACAGTCTCATATCACGTAATCAATCCAAGAGTACCTACTCATCTCTCGCATTCAACTGATGATTATCTCCACCTTTTTACGGCTTCTCGTGATTCCGTCATTTCTACATCAACAATTATTTCCAACATTTTCTCTCTACAATAAAACGACTACAAAACTGCTCATTACAAATTATTTATCGTTTACGATCTGTGAATTTCATTATCAACCAAGCTTATCGATATTACCAACCAATAAAACTTTATCAATTTTATCCAATTCATTTACAGTTGAATTGCTTCACAAAGAAAGGAAAAAGTGCCTCAGTCACAAAAAAAGGAAAATGGTGTTTTTCTCGATTATACGTTTGGGACGGACGATGCATCGATTTACAACGAAAGGGTCACAATCCGACACTTCCTTCATGTAGTTTTGAGCCTCTTGTTTGCGGTGGTTCACGTTAGACGGCCCTGAGTCCGGACTTTTGAGTTGCAATTTCATAATTTGAATTTTATTAACAATAGTTGGCCACAACTTCTTACGTCTAATGTTTCATTAAATAGGTACATGATTTCGTTACATAATGAATGTTATTACCAAAAAAATGCCCCAATTCCGTAAGACAAATTCGTTTCACAAAGAAAGGGGTCCATGACTTTAAAAATTAAAAAAAATATATACCTGATTGTTCATATTCACCAAAAACTTGATTGAAACATGGTAGGAACAGGTTTTAACAAATTAAGATATGTTATGGTATGATATGTTTCAAAAACTATGGACGGCAGATAGTTTTTTCCGATTTCCCAAAAACTTGCTTTTAGGACTGAGGCCCTTTCTTTGTGAAGCAATTCAGTTAAAACCCAGCGATGTTTCACAACGTATAGGTACTTAAACACCGGCACATGTGGCTTTTTGAGAATATTTATACAAAGATTTAATACTGTAGGTACGTATATAATTTATACCTTGCCTTCCTCAAAGAAAGTCTAAAGATAGAATCAAATTCTATAAAATAACTCCCAGTAATGATGACTTTATTATGTTCAACATAAAACTCTCAATTCCAACTTAACCCCACCAAAAACAGGGTTGTTAGTAATGTACATACAAGTAGGAAGTGCAAGTACGTGGAATTGTACTTGTCCAGGGGTCCATCTGAATGATAGCATGGCGTTAGTAAATGACAGAAGGTACACTACAACCCACAGAGGAACATAGAGCTGTTACAAAGGTGAAATATTGCTGGTAGATGGTACTTTCGATTATTGTACCAGATCCATGATCCTGATCCAGATTGTTCCATTTTTGCCAGATGTTTACGACACACCTGCACCAAAATCAGTATGTTCCAATTTTGCCTCACTTGCCTTCGATAACTGAAGAGGTGTACAGCAAATTGTTTGAGCACACATTCGCAATGTGTAGGGTTGCAGTGTTACAGGATAATACACAACTTTGGTTGCTGGTTTGGACTATCAATTTGGCTATAAGGAATGCAGCAAAATCCGTTTGGGCGAATATCATGACTTACGGCTGCAGATTCCATTTAACGCAATCCAGGTGAAGGTACCTATACAAAAATGAGCGTCAAGTGCCAAGTACCAGGACAAAACTGCGGAAATAAGCAAATCCAAATCACATTTTAACTGTGCTTAGTAAAAAGTGGAATTGCAGGTAGATGTAATTGTACATGTACTAAGTGCTTTCTTGTACTTAATTGTACATATACTAAGCACTTTCTAAGTACTTGCTGCTTGTGAAGCAATACCTCTCCATTCTTACTACTGGTTTGTTCGACTCCTGCAACAATTTTAGTAGATTTTCTAAAGTACTTGAAGAAAGCACCTTCAGCACCTCAAGTATCCATTGTATTTGAGTATCCGAACTCTGACCAGAACAATCCTAGTGTGTTTCACCTATTAACGAGATGCCACTTTTCCTGATGAATCGGATGGTTAATGGTGTGCCTGTTAGAAATGAAGATTCTGTTTGTTATCTTGTTTCTGAGGACACCTAACGGAATTGGGACATCCACCTCGGCTGCTACAGTTCGACCAGTTGTTCAAGAAATAAGGTACCTTTTAATTAGCAGCACCATTCACCTCTACATTAAACGTTTACTTTAGCTCATCTTCCTGCACCCACCTGGCAGTAGTCGTGTGGGGTACAGAACTCAGCACCAATTATGTAAATAAGAAAAATGCAAACCCTCCAGAACCTCTCATAATTAAAGAAGGCCCTTGGTTTGTACCCAAGCCCACAAGAATTTTAACATTTCTCATGCCAAGTGAATCTCACTATTCCCTTCGGAAGTGAACCCAGCAACAACACTGTACTGGACGAAATCAGACATCCTGTCCCGAAATCAGAAGTCCCAGAAATCATTGTCGGTTAAAAAGAAAGTGGCAAAGTGATTTAGTAGGTGACAAGCATTTCAAAACTTTCCACTCGTTCTTGAAATGTCGTTTCTCTTTTCAATATTGATCTATCGAATTGGTATGAACTTCTTATTGATTTCTGATATTAAGTGTTATATATACGTAAATCTAAATTATTACTGATAATATTTAAAATATAATACTGCAATAAACCTGCCATGCACTCTTGATAGCGGCTTCCGCAATACATTTTCCTAAAATCTAAAAACCATAATATCATCAAAATATGTGATATTATCAATGATTGCACATTAATTCTTCACCTTGGAATTAAGCTTTCGGCACTATATTCTACTAATTTTATATCATCAGGGATAGTTGTGCGAACGAGAGAGTGTTGGTGAGCCAATTTCTTCAATCCTACACCAAAAATATGATTGCTTTTTATTATAGCAACCGGATATTAATGAAGACAAGGCATTTGTTTGCTGCCAGGAATCATAAAACCAAAATAAACAGTTTTGTTAATATTGATTAATAGTGCATGACGCCATGAAGTATAATTGCTTATCACTGAACAAATGATACCTCATACGCTTGTATGTCATTAAAGATTCTATAATAAAAATACAATAATATTGATGTCGAATAAGTACTAAGGTAGTTTTACATTCAGAAAAACTCATTTTCACTGTCCAATTTGAATAAGCAAGCCAAGTTTCACAAGTAGGTCCCATTCTAATACCCGAAATTTGCCGCCAAGACACCTTGTGCCCAATTGACAATTCCATAAAGACAATAGTATTGATGTCGAATAAGTACTAAGGTAGTTTTTCATTCAAAACAACTCATTTTGAATGCCCAATTCTAACAACCAAACCAAGTGACACAAGTAGGTCCCATTCTAATAACAGAAATTGGACGCCATGAATCCTTACAACCAGCATGTGAATGACCCACAAGCTCTATGTACGGGAGTTGCGGTCAACGTGGGCTTTGTAAACAGAAAGGAATCCGATGTATTTTGGTGTGAATCTCTAAGTTTAAAATATTCTTGTACGCATGTTTAACCTTTTTGCAGCAGATAATTCCGTTATTACGCCTACACGCCTTCCGCCTTCTGACTTCTACCGGGTCCATTATCTCCATCCAACTAATTATCCGATTTCTCTCGAACTTTCAGGGTAGGTAGTTGGGAGCTGGCTCCTAAATCATCCGCCATATATTTAATCGGGGGGTAATCAAGTTTGCTTAAACGGTTATCACTTCGGGAGAGAAACAGTTAGACGGAGCGAGGACGAGAGGGGTGGAATTCGAGACAGATAAGGGTTAAGCACTGCCACAAATTCAAGTGACCTTTCACAACATCTGTTTCTACAATTGTCCCACAACGTTGTTTGTCGATTTTGATATTTGACTTTTGCTTCAAATACAGACTTCAGGATATCTATTCACTTTGCTCCCCTACTTTCTTTTCCTAAATCATCTTATAGAATTATGTCAAATTCCTTCGCTGTTAATCTTACCTATATTTCAAGGCTGATCATATTATCCTCTCGCTCTTAATCATATTCTGTTAATTAAACAATGATTTTGGATTTTTACCCCCTTTTAGCATTTTTACCAATTTTTTATAAAATTTTAATCGCATACATTTTTCATCATAAGTTACAATCTTCATTTGTACACAGGTGCAATGCTCTAATTCACAGTTGATGAACATTTTTTTAAGAATTCAATCTTGAGGAAAATAACTGAATACGAATCCGTTCCTAAAACCAAACCCGTTTAAAACGCTGCAAATTCTTTCACTGGGGTTTATTATTCAATGATTCATGATTTGAATTTCTACTAAGCTTTGGAGTGTGCGTGTTTCACAGGTGATAGAGCGATTATTGAATTTCAGGAGATATGCATAGAGCACTTGAATCAGTTCTCAACCAAAATACCTATTTGGATTGATCAGTTGATCATAGTTGTGTGCCTCCTGAAATTCAGTAATCGCTCTATCACCTGTGAAACACGCTCACTCCAAAGCTTAGTAGAAATTCAAATCATGAATCATTGAATAATAAACCAAGTGAAAGAATTTGCAACGTTTTGGTTTATTATTCAATAATAAACCATTATAATCGCTCTTGAAAAAAAATTTTAACCCCCCCTGAAAATTTCATGGTTTAGGTTTCAAAGGGTGCAGAATCTAAATCTGCAATAAAAATTGTTCCGTCCATCCGCTGTACTCACGATTTCTCCCAAATGGCTGGGGCAAATAATCTAATATTTTCGGGAAAAATCAATATTGGTCCAACAACGCCCAATTCTTTAGCCAGCACTCTCACTTAATTTAAAGTGCCCTTTAAGGGTTGTCAAAGTTTTGTAAAATCGCTAAAAACCTCAAAAAAAGTCAAGGCGGCCTAAATTTGGACTTTTTTGAAGAACTTTCCAAGAGGAATCGAATGAGCCCTCCCCAGGTCCAGAGCTCAAACCATTTCCGATGTATGGCCCGATTTATGGTGCCAACATTTGCACCCACATTGACTACATCACTAAACTACAGCGATCAAAACAAACACAAGTGTTTTTTTTTTTTATCGCAGTAACCTAGTGATGTAATGAATGTGGATACTGGATTGAACTCCTAAAAGTGTTTATAGCCGATACACGGGTTGAAGCATTCTCATATGCATGCTCCGTCTTACGAAATTTAAAATTTTCAAATAGAATATTTTTCCATTGTAATGGCTCTTGAAAAAACGCTGCAATTTCTTTCACTGGGGTTTATTATTCAATGATTCATGATTTGAAGTGTGCTAAGCTTTGGAGTGTGCGTGTTTCACAGGTGATAGAGTGATTATTGAATTTCAGGAGGCACACAAATATGATCAACTGATCAATCCTAATAGGTGTTTTGGTTGAGGACCGATTCAAGTGCTCTATGCATATCTCCTGAAATTCAATAATCGCTCCATCACCTGTGAAACAGAAATCATGAACGCAAGCCAATTGAATAATAAAATCCAGTGAAAGAATTTGCAGCGTTTTTTGTTAGTTCGTAGATTCCCCTCAACAACGTGGAGAAATTAAACTCCGAAATGTTGGGAACAAGTTTTTTATTCAGGACATAGTCAAAAATAACGTCAACATGAATGTGAATGCGAGTGGACGTCGTGAAAATGGCCTAATTCCAGGTGAGAATCAAATGAGGTAATACAGAATAGAATTTTGTTTTCAAGAGGTCTTTTCGAAATATAATTTATCAAGGCTTATGTTGTACATTTGTGGAAAAGTGTACCGTAGGTAAATATTTTAATTGATCTATCTTAATTCCAGGATTTCTACGTCGTGCCCATATACAGTATGGACCATGGCCGGTGTTTTGATGCTAGCTTTCGTTTCGTACAAAGGGACTAGTAGAGGTTGGTGTTCAAGGAGTTGTATTTAAGACGAAATCCAACTTTGGGGCAACTTAATGACAATTACAAAGGGTGGAGACACAGTGTTCAGCTGAAACCCCTTGTGGCTAATTTCGTTCCTAATCGATGTACCGCCCTGAGATATGAATGAGTCGCTCTTTTATTGCATTTAGAATGTAATAACAAGAGATGGAGTTTAGATACATACCACGAAATCCGTTCATCATATACTGATCAGTGATTTATGTATTCTAACACAGAAATAATATTGTAATCTGCAGTATTTTAGTTATTTTTTGAAATGGGTTTTACTCTTAAAAAAATACAAGTGTAAAGCGGCTGTGGAACAATTTAAACCCTCAAGATGTACCCTAAGTACCGGTTCAAAAAGCGTTTGTATGCAGAGGGTGAAATTGGTGTAAATTGAGCTTTAGATGTGATAGTGAACTGTCTTAATATGCACGAGTGAAATAAACCAAAATTGTATGGTAGGTGCCCAATTTTTGAAGGGCTCTTAAGGCTGATTTCGTTCCTAATCGATGTACAGCCTAAAATATAAATGAGGCTTTTCTTTGGTACCAAAAATATGCATAATATGCAAGATGTGGAGTATAGGTACCACAGACTACGTCTAACATATGCAGATCTGTGATTTATGCAGAAGGGTTACCCCAATACAGAAATAATAAGTGACATATGTTCTGCCGTGTTTTAGTTATTTTTGGAAATTGTTATTACTCTCTAGTAAATAGAAATGTAAAGGAGTCTCACAACAATCGATGGATTGACATTCGAATGTATGAAGTATGTAAGGACGGCTGAGGAACAATTTAAACCCTCAAGATGTACCCTAAGTACCTGTACAAATAGCGAGACTATGCAGACGGTGAAATTGGTTCAAATTGAACTTAAGATGTGCTATTAGTGAACTGTCTTAATATGCACGAGTGAAATAAACCAAAATTGTATGGTAGGTGCCCAATTTTTGAAGGGCTCTTAAGGCTGATTTCGTTCCTAATCGATGTACAGCCAAAAATATGAATGAGGCTTTCTTTGGCATCTAGAATATGCGTAATATGCAAGATGTGGAGTTGACTGCAGACTACGTCTAACATATGCAGATCTGTGATTTATGCAGAAGGGTTATTCTTGCATAGCAATGATAAAGTGACATATCATGTGCAGTGTTTTAGTTATTTTTGGAAATTGTTATTACTCTCTAGTAAATACGAATGTAAAACAGTCTCACAACAATCGAGTGATTAACATTCGGGTGTATGAAGTATGTAAGGGCGGCTGAAGAACAGTTTAAACCCTCAAGATGTACCCTAAGACCCGTTCAAATGGAGAGGCCATGCATAGGGTGTTACTGGTGCAAATTGAACTCTTTATGTGATATTAATGAATTGTCTTAATATCCACGAGTGAAATAAACCAAAATTGTATGGTAGGTGACCAATTTTTGAAGGGCTCTTAAGGCTGATTTCGTTCCTAATCGATGTACGTCCTAAAATATAAATGAGGCTTATCTTTGGCATCTAGAATATGCATAATATGCAAGATGTGGAGTATACCACAGACTACGTCTAACATATGCAGAGTCAGTAAGTATTGGTGAGTGATTTATGCAGAAGGGTTACTCCAATACAGAAATAATAATGTAATATATCGTGGGGTTCCGAGTAAAAGTGACCAAGTAACATTTGCAAAATTTTACAGGGGAGCGATCTGAAGTTTCACCTATTTTCTTCTTACGAACACTGGTTGTGTGATGTCTCATCCGACTATGTTTCGATTTTTCTTTATCATGTAGGTAGTTAGCTAGTGCCCGCCTATGATATCGTGCTTCAAAATTCACTTCAGATTAAATAAGAGCTGTTTTCGGAAAACTCTATTTGATCATTTTTACCTGCCTGGAGTTTCAAGCTTTACTCATTTGGCCAATTCAATTCTTCGAAAATCTGTCGCTTAGTTACCTGAAATTGAGGGATTGAATAGTTTTTTCGTTAATTTATCGTGTTGCCAAGCATCTAATAACAATGATATACCTATTTCTGTTAGAAAAGGTTATCCATTACCTATCACTGTAATTGGTCATTTTCACCTGCCCACTATGCAATCTTACAAATCTTACACAGTAAAAGTGATCAAATGGCAATTGATAACATTTACATGCACCAGCGAGAGTACATTTATAATCCATCTCGTGTTTTGTGGTTGAGTTCAAATGCCACTTGGTCACATAAAACTCTTTGGGTCAGGCAGGTAAAATTTATTTTCAAGTATTTCTTGCACATCAGTTTGAAGATAACGTTCTTAGCAACAACACGCAGTAGAAAACGTTCCTTAGTACCGGAATGACAAAAAAAGCTCATTTTGAAAAAAATGTTACTTGGTCACTTTTACCCGAAACCCGACGATATGATCAGAAGTGTTTTAGTGATTTTGGAAATTGTTTTTACTGTATAGTTTGCTGTATAGAATGTACGGCAGTCTCACGACAATCCATTGATTATTGAACGTATGAAGTATGCAAGAACAGCTAAGGATCATTTCAAGACGTACCTCAAGGCGTACTCAAGACTGCAAGAAGTGCCCGTTCAAATAAGGGTACAATTGGTGCGAATAGAACTTTATTTGTGATATTAGTGATGTGTCTTGATATGCAGGAGTGGAATAAACCAAAATCGCATATTAGGAGCCTAATTTTTGAACGCAGAGCGCAAGTTACACTGAAAAAGGGGCATATTTTTGGCATCGACGTTCGACAACTTCCGTGAATAGAGAAAACCACGACAAAAGAGTGCACTGAAAGAGCAGGAAGAAAGTAGCGTACTCACCTTGTCGAAAGTGTTTTGGCGGAATCGACGAAAAAAAAGTCTACCGAGAACTAACTAACAACTTGTTGGCGCTGCGGCGGAGGTAGGACTGACTGACTGAAGCAGGTAGAAAGAGCGTGGGAAGGAGAGGGGGGCAACGGAACCGGACGTCTGCCGCCCGACCGGGTACCGTCGTCAAAAGTGCCCGGGAAACGTGCGTAGGCATTTGAAACGCGGGAACCGCCGCGGCCTTGACCTACCTGCGTGAGAATGACAGTGTGATCATGTCACGAAATATAGTATTTACTCGTCTAATTCAACCATTTTTGGGACGTCTCTCAGGTCCAAGCCTCGGTCAATACAGGGGCCCCTGTTGGAATACATTCAGGTGGCGTAAATCCACCCAATCGTGAGAAAAGCACGAATGGTTTACATTTTTGTTTTCAAATAATGCGTTCTCTGCCCCAGAACTTGTAATAAACTCAAACAAAGTCCCCTACTCTGGCACAGTGAAATATCTGGGTATGACTCTCGATTCAAAACTACTGTGGAATCGGCGAATCGGGAAGAAAAGGGAAGAACTAAAACTTAAATTCAGGAAAATGTAATGGCTGTTGAGAGCGGATTCCCGTCTATCACTTCACAATAAACTGCTCATCTACAAGTCGATTGTGCGCCCTATTTGGACCCACGGGATTCAACTCTGGGGCTGTAAAGAAAATACAAACTTGTCAGCACAAAATCCTGAGAGGTATAGTTGGTGCCCTCTGGTTTATGCGAAATGATCGAGGCCTGAGGATGGGAACAGTCAACGAAATCATCATAAAATATACTCAGAAGCACGAAAAACGCCTACACCAGCACAAGAACCCGGAGATGCTCATTGTTTTGGACAACGACAGAGAACTGCAGCGCCTCAAGCGAAACAAGCCACTGGACCTGATTGTGCTGAGCAAGTTATAGTGCAAGCTGGTTGTAGTGTCTCAGTTTTACAGTCCTTTTGTGAGGGGTAGGTTTGCTGAAGTCCCACCCTGTATACCGTGTCCACTCAAGGGATAAAATATTGCTAGATGATGTATCTTACAACCAGCTGCAATGAATAAAACCAAAAAGAAAAAAAAAACGCTGCAAATTCTTTCACTGGAGTTTATTATTCAATTGGCTTGCGTTCATGATTTGAATTTCTACTAAGCTTTGGAGTGTGCGTGTTTCACAGGTGATAGAGTGATTATTGAATTTCAGGAGGCACACAAATATGATCAACTGATCAATCCAAATAGGTATTTCGGTTGAGAACAGATTTACGTGCTCTATGCATATCTCCTGAAATTCAATAATCGCTCTATCACCTGAGAAACACGCACAATCCAAAGCATGGTATAAATTCAAATCATGAACGCAAGCCAATTGAATAATAAACCCCAGTGGGAGAATTTGCAGCGTTTTGTGTTACCAAACCAGGCGGTAAATTTTGCACGACGATTACGATTGCTTGGCCCGAAAGATACTCATCCAAGTGAATTTGGACAGGAATGCCCAGAATATACATGAAGTTCCTTAGAAGAAGAAGCAAAGGTAATCATTTCAGTCTGCTATCTGAATTTTGAGGTAATTTCCACTGCTTTTTATTTATTTATTTTTTATGGTTATCAGAATGCTTCAACCCGTGTATCGGCTACAAAGCATTTTAGGAGTTCACTCCAGTATCCACATTTACTACATCACTACGTCACTAGGTTACTGATATCAACACAAAAACAATAATAAACCAAAATAACGCGAATGTTGGCACCATAAATCGGGCCATAGATCGGGAATGGTTTGACCTACGGACCTAAGGAGGGGCTCATTCGATTCCTCGTTGGAAGTTCTTCAAAAACAGTCCAAATTTAGGCCGCCTTGACTTTTTTTGAGGTTTTTAGGGATTTTACAAAACGTTGACAACCCTTAAAGGGCACTTTAAATTAAGTGAGAGAGCTGGCTGAAGAATTGGGGCGTCGTCGGACAAAGATGGATTTTTCCTGAAAATTTCAGCTTTTTTGCTCCAGCCGTTTGGGAGAAATCGTGCGCACGGCGTACGACGGACGGAACAATTTTTATTGCAGATTCGGATTCTACACCCTTGAAACGTAAACCATGAAATTTTCAGGGGGGGGGGGGGGTTAGGGGTTTTTTTTTTTTCAAGAGCGATTACAATGGTTTATTATTGAATAATAAACCAAAATAATAATGTGTGATTGCTTGTGTTTTCAGAGGGACTGGAGTGCGTATTTTCAGGTTTGTTGGGTCACCTTTAGGTTCAAGCATCTGGATTATTTGCTGTGAGAGGATTCTCTACAAATCTGAAAAAACCAGTCGATTTTGCCTCCAAAATTACTAGGCACTGACATCAAACTTACCTATGTTAGTAAAAGCATACAAAACCCACGATTTGATCAGTTTTGGCCTAAAGCGTATGAGGAGATCGGCCTTGCTAGAAATTAGGACCAATCCAAGTGGAATCCATGTGCGAAAGAACGTATTTTTGGCATAAATTCTGAGGTCTTTTATGAACAGCATGGCGTACGGACGTTACACCTTGAATCTAAATACCTTGAAACGTAAAGCGACAATGTTTGAGAGACGTCGTACAGAAATATTCCTAAAAAGCCCCGTTCGACACTGTTCGAGCATCGTGCATTTGCCGGTTTTCAATCAGCACGATTGCAACGAGCACAGCTGTTGACACAGCCCAAGCACTTCCGATTAGTCGCTCGCGAGATTCGACGATGGCACCCATGTTATCGAGTCGACGAACATCGGTCCGGGGTGTTCACACTGAGCGGGAGATGAACAAGCATCCGGTGGATCAGCCTCGAGCACGACAAATGTTTGCGCGAATATTGCTCGGCTCGAAGCGGCTATTTACTACTACACTAATTTGAGTCTAATTTTGCAACGAGTTTAGTAAATTTTACTTTTCTTGTGTTTATGGAGGGGTGCAAGGGTGATCACCCTTTCAATTGCTGCTCAAGCTCATCTTTATATAAATATAAGTAACAAATTTGAAATTAGCACATTCTTTTTCACAGATTTAGCGTTTTGGGTTATTATTCAATAATAAACCATTGGAATCGCTCATGAAAGAAAAAAAAAAAAAATTCTAACCCCCCTGAAAATTTCATGGTTTACGTTTCAAAGGGTGTAGAATCCGAATCTGCAATAAAAATTTTCCGTCCGTCCGCCGTACGCACGATTTCTCCCAAACGGCTGGAGCAAAAGATCTGAAATTTTCAGGAAAAATCCATCTTGGTCCTACGACGCCCCAATTCTTTAGCCAGCTCTCTCACTCAATTTAAAGTGCCCTTTAAGGGCTGTCAAAGTTTTGTAAAATCCCTAAAAACCTCAAAACAAGTCGAAGCGGCCTAAATTTGTACTCTTTTTGAAGAACATTCCATGAGAAATCGAATGGGACCCTCCCCACGTCCGTAGGTCAAACCATTCCCGATGTATGGCCCGATTTATGGTGCCAACATTTGCATTTTTTGGTTTATTATTGTTTGTTTGTAACCTAGTGATGCCGATAGCGTCGAGTTGTAGTGAATGTGGATACTGGAGTGCTAGCCGATGAGGATACTTGTAGTTTATAGCCGATACACGGGTTGAAGCATTCTGATATGCATGAAACGGTGATAATATATAGGTAAATATTATTCAATATTATTTATTGGGGTAAATAAGTATTCTTTCACTGGGGTTTATCATTCAATTGGCTTGCGATCATGATTTGAATTTATACTAAGCTTTGGGGTGTGCGTGTTTCACAGGTGATAGAGCGATTATTGAATTTCAGGAGATGTGCATAGACCACGTAAATCGGTTCTCAACCAAAACACCTATTTGGATTGATCAGTTGATGATATTTGTGTGCCTCCTCTACACCAGTCTACCTTTGGCTACATCGTTTAAATTTGGATTTGGGGAAGTTTTAACGCAATACGAGTGCTAAAGGACGAGAAATTATAGATGTTTTTATTGTGGGGGAGTATTGAGATTCAATAAAAAAACGCTGCAAATTCTTCCACTGGGGTTTATTATTCAATTGGCTTTCGTTCATGATTTGAATTTCTACTAAGCTGTGGAGTGTGCGTGTTTCACAGGATAGAGCGGTTATTGAATTTCAGGAGATATGCATGGAGCAAGTAAATCTGTTCTCAACCAAAATACCTATTTGGATTGATCAGTTGATCATATTTGTGTGCCTCCTGAAATTCAATAATCGCTCAATCACCTGTGAAACACGCACACTCCAAAGCTTAGTAGAAATTAAAATCATGAACGCAAGCCAATTGAATAATAAACCCCAGTGAAAGAATTTGCAGCGTTTTTCTCAATTGTGGTTAACATCCATCTGCTTGCCCTAACCGTCTTCAATACGGATAGAAATGAAAGAGATCACACTATGAACTCTCTAATGTACAACACTACATTGCCTGCTTTATAGACTTTATCTAATATACATAGATCAGCGGTTTAAGTGAAAGGGATATTCCAAAACTGGAAAAATTAACCTTCGAGTAATAAGGCAGTGTTTCTTCAAGTACGAGTCCTGTTAGACTGTTGGAAGTAAAAAAAAAAAAATAGTTTCTAGTCCATTAAACGCATTTATTTTAGAAAGCTTTGCCCAAGGATATCATCGTTGTAACCTCGGTACTGCACGGCCTCTTGTTTTCAATTCGCTTGAAACATTGCTAAACCGACAGCTAAGGAAATGCAGGAATAGTTTGACGATTGAGGTGAGTAATGCGATATTTCTAGTTTCAAACGTGACCCCCTTCAAGTATCCGACTTGAGGAATCCAGCAAAAACTTGAACGAAACCTAACTGAGAGCTATCAAGTATGTAGACGGCGCTCGGCGTTTGTTATTAAACGTGCTTCGCACGAAACAGATGTAGGACATCACCTCTAAGTAGAGCGATTTCCTGCTTTGACAACATTCCTGCTGATTCTTGAATGGTATTTGGACAAGATATCAATGATAGCAAAGTTATGTCGTCTTTAACAAGGCATTCACATTCATTTGTTTGTACTTAACTATTTGGAATGGTTTACATTTTAAAACTCGGTCCTTCGGTATGCTGGATACTGGAATCCCAGGTGCTTATTGCTAAAGTTCAAGAAATATGGACCCATGCTTCAGCATGGTTGCTTTAGCAGCTCTCACTACAACCTTTCGCCGTATTTTCTTTTCACTGCGAAACTTGTTTACATTCCATATAACCAGTTTACAAGTTTCTTAGATTCCATTTCGTGAAAACGGTGCCAATTGACTTGAAACCCCCATCAGTGTTCTTTCAAATCAGCTGCAACTCAGCTCTTCTTTTTCCATAGAGCTCTCCAACGAAAGGTGAACGACTTTAGTTGATTCAGTTCGGAGACAACAACTTGAGGAAGTTGGTTTTCAGTAGAAATAACTTAAACACGCCAGGAAGATGGGACGTTTAAAGCTCTTTCCAACTTTGGGGTACATAGAAACGTAGACTTCAAATTTCACGCCACAAATCAATCGTTTCTGATGGGACGTTTAACCATTGTAATCGCTCTTTAACTTTGGGGAACATTTTTTCATGGAGTTCTTACGTAGAGCTTCATCTGTCCATTCCATTTCACCCATCTACAATTCAATCGTTTCTGGACCCTCAAATTCGTGTTTTGGTTAATTATTCAATAATAAACCATTGTAGATCGAATGGCCCGAATTATTTTGCCAAAATTTGCAGTTTTTGTAAAATCTGAAATTGTTTTTTGTCAAAAAATGAGCCCTTCTAAACCCAACCTGAAAATTTCATGGTTTACGTTTCGAACACGGGTGTAGAAACCGAATTATGGAATAAAAATTTTTCCGTCATATCCGCTCGTGGAGCAAAAAATTGTTATAAGTGGGGAAAATTATTATTCAATTGAAATTCTCTGGAAAAATCCATGTTGGCCCCACGACGCCCCAATTCTTTAGCCAGCCACTTCTGGCTCTCTCACTTAATTGAAAGTGCCCAAAGTTTGGGTTGTCAAAGTTTTGTAAAATCCCTAAAAGCCTCAAAAAAAGTCAAGGCGGCCTAAATTTGTACTCTTTTTGAAGAACACTCCACGAGGAATCGAATGAGTCCCTCCCCAGGTCCGTAGGTCGAACCATTCCCGATGTATGGTTTATTATTGTTTTTGTTTTTATATCAGTAACCTAGTGATGTAGTGTGTAGTACTGTGGATGTGGACTCCTATTAGGCTTTGTAGCCGATACACGGGTTGAAGCATTTTGATATGCATGAAAACGCTGCAAATTCTTCCACTGGGATTTATTATTCAATTGGCTTGCGTTCATGATTTGAATTTCTACTAAGCTTTGGAGTGTGCGTGTTTCACAGGTGATAGAGCGATTATTGAATTTCAGGAGATATGCATAGAGCACGTAAATCTGTTCTCAACCCAAATACCTATTTGGATTGTTCAGTTGATCATGTTCGTGTGCCTCCTGAAATTCAATAATCACAGGTGATAGCGCAATTTTGTCATTTTTTAACTCTACGCAAAAAAATTATGAAGAATGCCGTTGGTTCGATTTTTTTCGACCACAATTAGAGAAAATAAGGTGGAGGAGCGTAGTTACTGGGACACCCTGTATATAACCTCAGTGAGTACTATAAAATTCAATAATTGGTACTTTTCTATCGATCAGTTGCCTTCTTTCAGCCGGGCTCCCAGACTATAATTGCAGAATCTTCTTCTGAAGTTTGGCGATCCTTAACATGGGATATATCTGGTAGATAGGAGTCGAGAGCCGGCACATAAACGTAGAGTATTTATTTACTTACCGTTTGAAGATAACAAATAACAAAACTACAACCGTACCATCGCATTAATCCGAGTACCGTCAAGAACCGAGTGAACAAACAGCCTTGAACCAGTTTTTAGAGCGCGGAAAGGATTAAAAGAATTGGAAGGCGCCGTTTAGTAGTTGAAGGTACGAGTGGAAAGAAATCTCGGGGGAACTTCAAATGAAAACGTAAAGGTGATTATCAGGCCGGGGCGTCATGAATAATAGATGAGGCCCAAATATCGCCGAACGGGTCGGCGGCGTGGGGGGAAGCAGAAAAAAGGATCCGTAGTAGAGTTGTAGAGGCGGCGTCGGCTGATTCACACTTGCCGTCAAGTCGAGTCGTAAATGGGCTCAGTTCGCATGGAATATGTTAGGTTTACAAAGGCGGAAAACATAATGTCGCGTGTGTACTATTCATTTGTCTATTTAAGAATCGGGAAAAGACTTATAGCTTTTCCAAGTCAGATTCGGAAATTTCCAGACCAATTTCAGAATTTTCCATTTCAAGTTCAGAATGTGATCAATATCCGGGTGGGAGCGGTTTCTGAAATTGAAATGGAAAATAAATTGAATTGGAAAACAACGGAAAATTGATTGACGTAATAATGAAATTGGTTTGGAAATTTCCGAAAAAAAGCATATATACAACGTTGATGTGTACGTAATAATGCAACATGGGAGGGGAAAATGAAAACATCCGCGCGTACGAACTATACAAAACATAATAGGTAAGTAGGTAATGCCTGCAGCACGCTAATGCCTCCATGTCCAGTTTTGGTTTATTATTCAATAATAAACCATTGTAATCGTTCTTGAAAAAAATAAAAAAATTCTTATCCCCCTGCAAATTTCATGGTTTACGTTTCAAAGTAGAATCCGGAGTGTAGAATCCAAATCTGCAATCCACGCCGTACGCACGATTTCTCCCAAACGGCTGGAGCAAAAAATTTGAAATTTTCAGGAAAAATCCATATTGGTCCGACAACGCCCCAATTCTTTAGCCAGCTCTCTCTTAATTTAAAGTGCCCTTTAAGGGTTGTCAAAGTTTTGTAAAGTCCCTAAAAACCTCAACAAAATCAAGGCGGCCTAAATTTGGACTATTATGTAAGAACTTTCCATGAGGAATCGAATGAGCCCTTCCCCAGGTCCGTAGCTCAAACCATTCCCGATGTATGGCCCGATTTATGGTGCCAACATTTGCATCCACATTCACTGGGTTACTGCGATCAAAACAAAAACAACACAAGAGTTTCTTTTGTTTTAATTGCAGTAAACTTTGATGTGGATACTGGAGTGAACTCCTGAAAGGGTTTATAGCCGATACACGGGTTGAAGCATTCTGATATGCATGCCCCGTCTTACGAAATTTAAAATATTTTAATATAATATTTTTCCATTGTACAGAGCTGCAAATTTTCACGGGGTTTATTAGCATGATTTGAATACTAAGCTTTGGAGTGTGCGTGTTTCACAGGTGATGGAGCGATTATTGAATTTCAGGAGATATGCATGGAGCACGTAAATCTGTTCTCAACCAAAATACCTATTTGGATTGTTCAGTTGATCATATTTGTGTGCCTCCTGAAATTCAAAAATCACCTGTGAAACACGCACACTCCAAAGCTTAGTAGAAATTCAAATCATGAACGCAAGCCAATTGAATAATAATCCCCAGTGAAAGAATTTGCAGCGTTTCGGCAGTAAACCTCTCTTCTATTGTAAAATTTGAAATTTCCGGAGTTCGTTGCAAAAATAGAGTCGAATTGGGACCATAAAAAGAATTAAGAATTGCAGGCTGGGTAATACAGACAATATTTGTTACGATCAAAGGCAAATACACGGACATGCACCTCTCCTCTTTCTGATTTATTTATTTATCTATTTGTTCATGTTTGGGTTGCCTCACACCCAATTCTAATAGGCGTCCCTTTACCGCCGCAACCTTGCTCCAGAAAATATACATAACTCATGTTAACATTATAACATGATTTTGGTCGAAAAATATACAATTTATTACCAATACAACTTTCGTTCGTGTCCACTTGTAACGTGCCTGCCTAATTCCAACTGTTTCCATCTGGTTTCGATGAAGTTTGAAGAGAATGTGCGGGTTAAGCTATAGATGGACCCCTATGGATGTCATCCGCCAGAAAACGACACTTCACTCGTTATATAATAACTTCATATATAAGCGTATATGAAAATGTAAAAATCACCTCGCATCATTTTCTCAGGTTTTGATGGTCCGAACTCTCTCGAAGTAAGGAGGAGGTGGTCAATTTAATCTCAATAGTGAGATTAGTATCGGCTGCACACGTGAGAACGTGACGAAACGTGGCGGATTTCGTGGCTCAAAAATCAATACTTCATAGTACATTCGAAAGAACATGAAATCCCTCAGGCACGTCTTTCCCAGGTTCTAACGAATATTGCTAAAATTATTGGTAAAAAATTAGAATAGGCGAGTGAAGCCATTTTAATCATATCGTATACATTTTAACTGAATAGTATTATTTTTGCGTTCCCTACCAAATCGGCTACCTACCGTTTGAAGGCGTTTATCGCTGTGGTAACTTGTCCCGCGGTATTTCTGTCCACGAATCGTTGTAAGAAAACGCTACAAATTCTTCCACTGGGGTTTTTTATTCAATTGGCTTGCGTTCATGATTGGAATTTCTACTAAGCTTTGGAGTGTGCGTGTTTCACAGGTGATAGAACGATTATTGAATTTCAGGAGGCACACAAATATGATCAACTGATCAATCCAAATAGGTATTTTGGTTGAGAACCGATTTAAGTGCTCTATGCATATCTCCTGAAATTCAGTAATCGCTTCATCACCTCTCAAACACCCACACTCCAAAGCTTAGTAGAAATTCAAATCATGAACGCAAGCCAAATGAATAAAAAACAATAAGACCCCAGTGGAAGAATTTGCAGCGTTTTTTATGGTTATCAGAATGCTTCAACCCGTGTATCGGCTACAAAGCCTTTTAGGAGTTCACTCCAGTATCCACATTACTACATCACTACGTCACTAGGTTACTGATAGCAACACAAAAACAATAATAAACCAAAATAACGCGAATGTTGGCACCATAAATCGGGCCATAGATCGGGAATGGTTTGACCTGCGGACCTGGGGAGGGGCTCATTGGATTCCTCGTGGAGTGTTCTTCAAGAAGAGTACAAATTTAGGCCGCATTGACTTTTTTTGAGGTTTTTATGGAATTTACAAAACTTTGACAACCCTTATAGGGCACTTTAAATTAAGTGAGAGAGCTGGCTCAAGAATTGGGGCGTTGCCGGACCAACATGGATTTTTCCTGAAAATTTCAGCTTTTTTGCTCCAGCCGTTTGGGAGAAATCGCGCGTACGGCGGACGGACGGAAAAACTTTTATTGCAGATTCGGATTCTACACCCTTTGAAACGTAAACCATGAAATTTTCAGGGGGGTTTAGAATTGTTTTTTCAAGAGCGATTACAATGGTTTATTATTAAATAATAAACCAAAAACCATATGTGAACTCGATTTGCTTGTAGCGTAATGATAACAGTTTAAAATTCCGGCGATGTGGTGCATTACTGAGCAGTTTTCTGAAGACATTCTCATCTCGTGAACATTGATGACCGGGCAGTCGATCTGACATTGTCTTGACAGATTAAGAACCTACGTTCGTTTTGAAACAGATTGTGGATTACTCTCAATCGTATCCCCGATCGTCATAGAATAATACTACGGGTAGTTAAATGCCGCCGTCGTGCTCTAGCAAAAAATTGAGAGCTCTACGAGAGGGTTTTTATTCGGAAGATAAAAACCGATCAATCCGCGAGAGGCTTCAATATTGGCACAGCCAGCACCTGCTTCCTTGAAAGAGATTGGCGGTGCGTGCGGGCTCCCGGCTCACGTGTCGAGGAGAAAATAAACAAACTCTCCCTTCGGTTTCGAACACAGACCGAATCCCAATGTCGTTGAAATCTCAGTAATTTCTATCTTGCGGGGCGTCGGCGTACCGTTTTTATTGGTCATCGGGTTCGTTTTAATCTGAATGTTACGCAGTTAACATAAATAGGTATTTCTTTTCAATATAAATCATTGAAAGAGCACAGTAGTTTTACCAAACCATGAAATCTAGTTTAAACTTCCCTAGTTTTGCAGTACCGATCTACATCCCGAACTAATATGCAGAGCACTAAAAGGATTGATTTAGGGTACTTTTGCAATTCTGAGATGCGAGCTTAGCGGTAAACAACCTGATTACCAAAGCTTCCAGATTGATGACATTTTCTGGGAATGAATTGTTTACGCAAACATAAATTCATCATTTTCTCGAGTACTAGTTTGATAGATAGATAGATAGATTTAAGCTTTATTCGTACCGAATTACATCAGATTATAACATTGGCCATCATAATTTTATACAGGGCTTGGAAAAATAGTAGAAAAAAGAATCACAATTCAGCTGAATAAGTTTTACTTGGCAAGGGCATTGCTCGAGAGCCAAGCAGGAGTTGCTATCAATTTTGACTAACGAAAATAAAAAAACGCTGCAAATTCTTTCACTGGGATTTATTATTCAATTGGCTTGCGTTCATGATTTGAATTTCTATTAAGCTTTGGAGTGTCCCTGTTTCACAGGTGATAGAGCGATTATTGAATTTCAGGAGATATGCATACAGCACGTAAATCTGTTCTCAACCAAAATACCTATTTGGATTGATCAGTTGATCATATTTGTGTGCCTTCTGAAATTCAATAATCGCTCTATCACCTGTGAAACACGCAAACTCCAAAGCTTAGTAGAAATTCAAATCATGAACGCAAGCCAATTGAATAATAAATCCCAGTGGAAGAATTTGCAGCGTTTTTTTAATGGTTATCAGAATACCTACTTCAACCCGTGTATCGGCTATAAACCCTTTTAGGAGTTCACTCTAGTATCCACGTCCACTACATCACTAGGTTACTGCAATCAAAACAAAAACAAGAATAAACCAAAATAACGCGAATGTTGGCACCATAAATCAGGCCATACATCGGGAATGGTTTGAGCTACGGACCTGGGGAAGGGCTCATTCGATTCCTCATGGAAAGTTCTTCAAAAAAAGTCCAAATTTAGGCCGCCTTGTCTTTTTTTGAGGTTTTTAGGGATTGTACAAAACTTTGACAACCCTCAAAGGGCACTTTAAATTAAGTGAGAGTGCTGGCTAAAGAATTGGGGCGATTTCGGACCAATATTGATTTCTCCTCCAGATTTTTTGCTCCAGCCGTTCGGGAGAAATCGTGCGTACGGCGGACGGACGGAAAAATTTGTATTGCAGATTTGGATTCTACAACCTTTGAAACGTAAACCATGAAATTTTCAGGGGGTTACACTTTTTTTTCAAGAGCGATTACAATGATCAATTATTGAATAATAAACCAAAAGGAATAATGCTCGAAACATCAATGGTCAATCGTAGATAACCTCATAGCTGTACTTATCAGGAAGTGAATTAATTTAATGAGCCAACTATATGTAAGCTTATTATGTGCATCTCTCTTATAATTGGCTGGGGAGCGCAGTGGCGAATCGATTTGATTATAAACCATATATTATAGGTTGGACTTCGAGTAGTTGGTGTTAGGCGGATTTTTGGACTGACAACATTACCTACTAGTTTGAATCTTGTGTGATGGGTTGAGGAGAGGGTTGCATTGATAAGGTTGGGATGCTTATGGTGTTGCATAATTAAATTCTTCAAATATAACTGAATGATCGCGAAGCACTTAGATAAATAAAAAATTTCATTAGTTGGAAACATTTTCCTTTTACCATACATCACTTTGAGTATACATATTTGTAGCACGATAAGACTTTACTTATGAGTCTTCACGGTAGAACCCCAAGTTATAATACCGAATCGGAGGACTGACTGGACCAAGGTGATGTATACATTTTCGCTTATCGTTCTACGTAAATTATGAAATATAAATGAAAATTTTTCAGCTTAGACTGAACAAAATTAATGTGCTGTTCCCATGTGAGATTTTGGTCAGACAACACTCCCAAAATGGAAAATGGAAAGATTCGACATCTAAGCATTTCACCACCACCGTTGTAATATTACAGTTGGTTGTTTTCACCAATATATTATTTTGTAAAAACATTGAACTACTTTTAAAAAAATTGTCAAGAAAAGCTGTTCAGGAATCTAAATCTAGTTTATCACAAACAGGGGCGGATCCAGAATGTTTTTCCGGAGGGGGTCACAAGGTAGATCAATATAAACAATAACAAAAAATAACAAAGTAACCAAACGAACAATACAAATCGCATTTTATTATAAATCCACCATAACCTTCAGCCTAAACTCGTCTAATTTGTCCACTCAAAAATGAATTGTATTTTTTTATAAAATTTTCTGTTTATGTAAAAAAAAAAATCTATTAATTTTTCAGTTTATAAAAGTATTTCAAACAAAGTGGCTTGTTTTGGTCTCTTTTTTTGTTTTTGGGTTTTTGAACCATTCGTTCAGCTCTGCTTTTTGTATTTTGGGCGATTCTGGGGTGGGGGGTCATAACCCCTGTGACCCCCCCCCCCCCCCCCCCTTGGAACCGCGCCTGATCACAAACATATATGTGAGCGCAACGGATTTAATTTAACCAAATATTTATTTATCTACCATTATGGTTCATTTATAGCATTATTACACTCTTCAGAATCAGTGCTTTCGAAGCTAACGATCCGTCTCATGTAAATAGCACCAGCAAGTGTGACATAAAACAATTTGCGATATTGAAGTCTACGTTCCTGAAACGTAAAAACTAGTTTCGTTACGTTTTCTACACGGATTAAATTAGCGTCAAGACATAACGATCACATGCTGCTACTAGCTTATTGTCCAGAGAGTCTTATTGTCTATCAAGATAGAGAGAGAAAAACATCGCACGTGGAAGAAAGGTTGTGAACATTTTCAAAAGAATACATAACGTGATAATCAATTGACAATTTTGTCAGTCAAACTAATCGCATTTTCTTTTATTTGAGTGTATTTGAATATTTATTCCCTTGAAAAGCTCGTTGCAAGTAAGACTAAACAATAATTAAGATTGCATGGAACCTTGACAAAACATATAACACTATCATACAGATATGATTCTAATATTTTTTTTAGACCAGACAGAAACCTATTGAAATGCCTTTCGTACAAAATGACAAGAAAATGACAGCCCACAGGCCTGTGTTACTAAAACTCCCGATAAACCACGTTTTTGGTGCATTTTGATCGGGTTTTGTCCAATGGAATTCTATGGAGGTGATGCGAAAGTTGAAATAAATGGAATGATTCTGTCCGTAAATCCATAGTTTTTCTATGAAACTACAGGATTGAAGTTGAATTGGGCATCACATTCAATCAACCCCCAGTAGCAAATTTTTCCAAAAACAATGTCTCAAATACTTCCTGAATAAAAGTGTACTTTTTTCCGTTTCAACTAGTTAGAAATCAGTTCCTCGTGGGATTCAGTATGGGGAAACAATCGTTGACATGACGGTGAACGGGGCAACTCTTTCAATCTCCTCACGATCACCGTGATTATAATTGGAGCAGGCGTGTATATACAGGGATTTAGCTTCGTTCTCCTGATTTTCCATATGACCGAAGGCCAAATACTTGGTTTTACTGGCGTTGAACGTCAATACATTCGCCAGCAGCCAGTCGCTCAAATAGTTTAGAACAATCTGAGCTTTTTCACAAGTTTCAGCCCAAGTTTGCCCAGTTACCAACACTGCAGCGTCGTCTGCAAATAGACATTAAACCGCCTGATAGCGTTCTGATTGGGGGAAACACATTTGTCGGAAACACGTGAGAGAGCGGTTGGACCCGACTCGTGTACCACACTGTAATAAAAACCGCTATGAAACACTCAATTTCAAAAGAAACTCTTGAAAATACAATTCCATGGCGATTTTATCTGCTGATTTGATCTTACAGTTTATTAGGCAATTTTGACTAATGAACTTTTTTGAAATCGACTAAGAAGCAACTTCATAAAACCTCAAGCGATCCGCTACTCTTTAAATCCGAAGAAGAGAATTCTTCGGGGAGACCGTCTTTCGTTTATAATCGCCATCTCTCATTATCCTGGTGACTGTGCGGGGAGCGGGGATTTACTTTGTGGTTGTAAAAAGTGCAAATCTACGGAGCCGCTGTTGAACAAACAAGCAATAAAAACGGCAGCTTATCGCTCTGTTTCCTCTATTCAAATCATTTAAACCGATATTTCCAAAGGTTTATTTTACTGGTAATAGATAGCCCTTCTAAACGGATTGTAAATGGAGCCTACACCTATATTGTTTGAAAACAAATGCGAGCCATCTCACCTCACTAATACCTGAAGCGTATGATTTTCCTACGTAAATGTGAATCTGGTGGGTGTGGCACGTGGCTTCCTCGTGCTGGTAACATGAATGATTAACAAAATAATGAGCATAAAAGATTAAGGATGTAAGCTTTTTACAACAATTGAATTGACAAAAATGCCGCTGAACATGTTCCGGTAGACGCAAACCCCTTCAAATGGGTAAGCCGATATGTATTGCGGATCTGCCGCGCTAATGATGCAATCGAGTTGAAATTCATACGAGATGATTAAATTTCACCTCTTATCCTCCAACTTTTTGCTGTATGGGACCTGAGACCTAAACAAATTTTGGATTTCTTTGCCCATGCGCAGAATCAGGTATCGATTTCCAACCGACGAATTTCATAGAGAACCATCTATAGCCTGAAACCGGAAAAAAGTGGAAATATAGCTTGTTAATTGGATTCCAGTTTATTATATTTCCCCATGCGCAGATATTCTTCATACGGGATGTTCACATTTCCAATCTCATTTCAAGGTTGAGGAAGCTTTTTTTACGCTTTCAAAGAAATGAGGAATTTTTTAATCAGGAATCAATTGAAAACAATCTATTATGGTCTAGCCCAGGGTCTCCAAACTACGGCACGCGGAAAAATTTGGTCCGGCCCTAAAAGGGTAATCCGACCGCGGACCCCAATGGAAAAAATTCGGCGCCCGCAAGAATAAAAAGAAAAGTCAGCCATGTCACCCAGGGAAAGCTACCCGCACTCCTGTAAAATTCGTCTAGGAGTGCTTACAAACCCTATTTTTAAGGGTCTGACTCTCCAAATTCCTGAAAATTCAATTTTTAATCATTTTGATTGAACAACGAAAAGGTAAAATGGAATTTTAAAAATACAATCAATCCATTTGAATTAGTCAAACTCGTCTAGGAGTGCTTAAAAACACTGTTTTCAAGTGTCTAATTTTCAAAAATTTCCCGGCTAATTTTCCTGTTGGCTCGACCCACCACCTCCACATTATGATGGGGCAAATAGTTTGGAAACCCCTGGTCTAGCGTTCTATATTATTGAATATGATATTTTGTTTTGGAGAAGTGGGATGCACTTTATACGTTCTATTGAATTAGCTCCTGGTTGTCCAGAATAAGTGATAGTAAATCCATTCCAACTCTTATCATACTGCAACTTTTCTTGCTACTTATTTGTTAAGTTAAGAATTTCGTTTCTGTTTTGAAACTTCACCATTTTTAACCGATTCTAATGGTTTAATTTCTCTTGTTCTTTAGTTCGTCTTGCTGAAGTTCGATTTTTTTGTCGGGAGGGGATAGGATGGGGAGCAATAGCAAATCCATTCAATCTCTTGTCTTTTGGATTATTATTCAATAGTGTAGAATCCAAATCTGCAATAGAATTGTTTCCGTTCGTCCGAGGAACGCACGATTTCTCCCAAACGGCTGGAGCGAAAAATTCAAGAAAAGTCCATGTTGGTCCGACAACGCCCCAGTCCTTTAGCCAGCTCTCTCACTTAATTTAAAGTGCCGTTTAAGGGTTGTCAAAGTTTTGTGAAATCCCTAAAAACCTAAAAAAAGTCAAGGCGGCCTAAATTTGGACTTTTTTTTAAAGAACTTTCCATGAGGAATCGAATGAGCCCCTCCCCACGTCCGTAGCTCAAACCATTCCCGATGTATGGCCCGATTCATGGTGCCAACATTTGCATCCACATTCACTACATCACTGGGTTACTGCAATCATAAACAAACACAAGAGTTTTTTTTTTTTTTTAACCTAGTGATGTAGTGAATGTGGATACTGGAGTGAACTCCTAAAAGGGTTTATAGCCGATACACGGGTTGAAGCATTGTGATATGATATGCATGCATGCTCCGTCTTACGAAATTTAAAATTTTCAAATAGAATATTTTTCCGTTGTAATCGCTCTTGAAAAAAAAACGCTGCAAATTCTTTCACTGGGGTTTATTATTCAATGATCCATGATTTGAATTTCTACTGAGCTTTGGAGTGTGCGCGTTTCACATGCATACAGCACTTGAATCGGTTCTCAACCAAAAATACCTATTTGGATTGATCAGTTGATCATATATGTGTGCCTCCTGAAATTCAATAATTGCTCTATCACCTGTGAAACACGCAGACTCCAAATCATGGATCATTGAATAATAAACCCCAGTGAAAGAATTTGCAGCGTTTCTCGATTGTTCTCACTACAATTTTCCTTGTCGTTTTATCGTTCAGTCAATTACTTGGTCTACTTGTGAAACTCATTTCAGTTCCAAATTTTAAATGAATGGAGGTTGTCCGTTGTCAGTTTGTTATTAACGGACGAAAGAGATTTGAAAACGTAACGTTCATGAGCGCGTTTTTATAAAAACCGTACTTGTTTTAGTAAAGCTTTATGTTCAGAGTTGTTACGTTCTGCGTCTTATAAGGTAAATTAGTTATAATGATTAAGGAGATGTGAGGGATGGGCGGCAGGAAGAAAACGAGAGCAGCTGGGTCTCAAGAGACGAAGAAGGCCCTTGAAAAACACTGGGCCCTAAAGGGACAACTTCCCTTCACTTCCCCTCCCGTTGAACTGAGCTGCCGCCTCCTGGTTCAGCCCCGGGAACCGCAAGACTCCTCGAGGCCCCCTGGCCAGGCACAATCGAGAAGACGTGGAAGAGAAGCTAATGTATGGGCGGGCGGGTTACTTTGATCACCACCCCGCTACTGCCGAAGGAGTTAGGGCGAGGGGAAGAGTGTTGGGTCGGCAAAGATGAAAGGAAGGAGCCCCTCCGCTTCCACCGCTTTAGCTCCTCCATCCACGAGCTTCCCTTCCTCTCGGGCCGACCTACTGTCCTCTTCCCTCTTGCCGAGCTCGGGCGTGAGAGTGAGCGAGAGGGTAGAGAGGCTGTCCCGAGGCTGGAGGTGCCCCACAACACAACAGGCCAAGTCCCGAGATGAGATGGGACTTGTGGGGAGGGGGTCCCTAAAGTCTGCCGGTCGACCAGCTACAACCCGATATAGTCACACTGGGAACGACAGCATTTTTTTGACATAGAAACGTCCAACCAGGTGATAGAGCGATTATTGAATTTCAGGAGATATGCATAGAGCACGTAAATCTGTTCTCAACCAAAATACCTATTTGGATTGATCAGTTGATCATATTCGTGTGCATCCTGAAATTCAATAATCGCTCCATCACTTGTGCAACACGAGCACTCCAAAACTTAGTAGAAATTCAAATCATGAACGCAAGCCAACTGAATAATAAACCCCAGTGAAAGAATTTGCAGCGTTTCATGCATCTCAGAATGCTTCAACCCGTGTATCGGCTACAAAGCCATTTAGGAGTTCACTCCAGTATCCACATTACTACATCACTAGGTTACTGATATCAAAACAAAAACAATAATAAACCAAAATAACGCAAATGTTAACACCATAAATCGGCCCATCCATCGGGAATGGTTTGACCTACGGACCTGGGGAAGGGCTCATTCGATTCCTCATGGAAAGTTCTCCAAAAAAAGTCAAATTCTTTCCACTTGGGTTTTTTCAGGTTTTCATGATTTTACAAAACTTTGACAACCCTTAAAGGGCACTTTAAATTAAGTGAGAGAGCTGGCTAAAGAATTGCATGTTGTCGGACCAACATGGATTTTTCAACCAAAATTTCAGCTTTTTTGCTTCAGCCGTTTGGGAGAAATCGTGCGTAAAATATCGGACGGACGGAAACATTTGTATTGCAGATTCGGATTCTGCACCCTTTGAAAAGTAAACCATGAAATTTTCAGGGGGGGTTGGAATTTTTTTTTCAGAGCGCTTAAAGTGGTTTATTATTGAAAAATAAACCAAAATCCCCTGACAGTTAATCCCCGGACAAAATATCCTCGCGTGAAAATGACAACCTAAATGGCAGAAATAGATACTTGGAAGCATAATAATAATTATTCTAATAATAAATATTATTCCCCGAGTAGGAAGTAGTGTGGAGCGATAAAACTTGTCACGTATGACGAATCATGATTGCTATAAAACTTCTCACGTTGACCCTTAAAGTCCATAAAATGTCTGAAGAGACAGACAGACAACACAGACAGACACGAAACCAAAATCCTTTTCCCCGGTTTTTTGCAAAAAGTTCTAAAACTGTGCGTTTTTCGTGAAAATGCGAAATGGAATATTTTGATTTTGGAGACAAAAAAATTTTCACTTTCCCAATATCGAAATTGAAAACCAATGCTTCCGCTTATTATATACTTATGAGACTTGGAAGCAAATATGTTCATTCAATAACTCCAGATACCTACTTGAATACCTTACTTACATCTTTACTTTCTTTCAATACTTACTCTAAATTAACTGTAATAAAATACGAGAATTGTTGAATCTTTACTTTCTTTCAATACAGGCATGACAAATGGAAATATGGAGTCGGGTAAAGTTGTCAATAAAACCTGTTGATGCAAACATCATAGTTAACTTTAGGTACATACATCCGAAATTGACGTGGATGTTTTGTAATACATAATTGTTCGGAATAAGACTGAAGAATAATACATGACTAGGATCACCCTCGGGATCTGGATTCAACGTCATAATTCATCCAGAGATAGAAAATAATATAGGTATAAGAGAAAAAAATATATAGCGTAAAACAGTTTCTCCACCCAAATTTCGATTTTGGGAGTTTTTTTTTTGAACCCAACATTTTTGCGATAAGTGCCTGATTTTCAAAGTAAAAATATACTCCTCTTTAATTATTATTCTTCTATGCTATTTGTCGCACAAAGTTGTCTAACTTTCTAAGTCCTACCCCTTAGAAAAGCATTTGGTTGAACATGAACTGGTTCGAGTGGGCTCATTCGTCATTGACGGAATGTCTATCAATGTCTAACATAAAAACATTACTGTTATTTTGAATGTTTTCGATTGTCTGATATTTTTAATATTTCATCCCTGTGATTTCAACCTTCAGACTTACCAAGATTGACGCCGGTGATCCAGGACCATCCTTGGCCCGTTTGTGGTTTTCGATAGTAGTTTGATTAATTTTGGAGCAGCGATTGTAGAGGAAATCTGCAATTTTTTTGGATTCTTTATCTTCTTCATCTAGAAGCGGAAATCAACAAATTTGGTGAGGGGGGGTGGGGGTGTACTTTTTCTTATTTTTTTTATTAAATGATATAAGGGCTCTTTATTGAGGCTATTAATTTTGAAACATTTTACCGTTTTTGGTAAAATGATAGGTATTCTACTGCCGAGACTACCTATACTGAGCGGATCCTTAGTTATCCCCGAAATGGAAACGCAAACATCTTGAAAATGAAATACGCGAATTTAGATAGTCATCATGTATTTCCTTGTTCATCAATTGTTCATTCTACCATTAAATTCAATCAATTTTCAATTTATCGACCATTCAATCAATTTCATCATTAATCAATTCAATTTTCTACCATTAAATTCAATCAATTAAATCATTCATTCTACATCAATCAACTCTGCGCATTGTAGTGGTCGGATCTAGCTTAAAATTTACTGTAGAAGTAGGTCGTAAATAAAACGTCTGATAACAGTTTATTTCCGAAAGCAATGACATGTAGCGGCTCCACAGGAGCGAGCGTTAGATGCTTTTAAAAGCTTATATTTAACTTGCAATGTATGTATGTAAGGATGTTCGGGTGGAATCTTGCGACCCGATTTTGAAGCAGATACTCTCAACCAATTAAGCTGAAATTTTGTGTGCACGTTTAGATTGCATGACAATACAAGATTAGTTGTGTGACGTCATTCTAAATTCAATATGGCGGAACATCAAAGATGTCGGAATGGCGATTTTAACGCATTTCTACAATTTGGGTATCAAATGAAAGAGCTTGTTGAAATTGGTTTCAAATGAAGGGACTTGTTGAGAGGATGTTAAAGTCGAGAAAAAACGCATGTTAAAAAAGAAAAAGGTCTTTTCGGAATCCCCCTGAAATTTAGTGTGGAGATCTCGCTTATTCTTGATTTGAACCTGTAAAATCGGTTGATTTTATTGAAGAGCTAAAGTGTTCCAAATTAAACGACGTTGCGACAATGATGTTTTGAATGAGATGAACAGACTCAGAAACCTAGCTAGCGATGACTAAAAAGTAATAAAGAAATTAAACAAAAAAAAAACATTTTTAAGAACGCTTTTGTTTAAATGTCCTAAAAAGAAGAAAATAAATTGTTACTTACAAATTTTAAGTGCCTATTTATAGCCTATAATTCATAAAATCATAAAAGCTTGTCGCGACGTTTGCATAAGTAGGTACTAGATAGCTATCTGTAAGTATTTACCTAATTAAACTGAAATAAAAAAACGCTGCAAATTCTTTCACTGGGGTTTATTATTCAATTGGCTTGCGTTCATGATTTGAATTTCTACTAAGCTTTGGAGTGTGCGTGTTTCACAGGATAGGGCGATTATTGAATTTCAGGTGATATACATGGAGCACGTGAATCTGTTCTCGACCAAAATACCTATTTGGATTGATCATTTGATCATATTTGTGTGCCTCCTGAAATTCAATAATCGCCCTATCCTGTGAAACACGCACACTCCAAAGCTTAGTAGAAATTCAAATCATGAACGCAAGCCAATAATGATAAACCCCAGTGAGAGAATTTGCAGCGTTTTTCCCACAATAAAAACATCTATAATTTATCAAGTCCTTTAGCACTCATATTGCGTTAAAACTTCCCCAAATTAAAATTTAAACGATGTAGCCAAAGGTAGACAGATGTGGAGGGGGCACACAAATATCATCAACTGATCAATCCAAATAGGTGTTTTGGATGAGAACCGATTTACGTGGTCTATGCATATCTCCTGAAATTCGATAATCGCTCTATCACCTGTAAAACACGCACACTCCGAAGCTTAGTAAGATTCAAATCATAAACGCAAGCCAATTGAATAATAAACCCCAGTGAAAGAATACTTATTTACCCCAGTAATAATATTGAATAATAAACCCCAGTAATAATATTGAATAATATTTACCTATATATTATCAGAATGCTTCAACCCGTGTATCGGCTACTAACTACACTACAAGTATTCACATCGGCTATCACTCCAGTATCCACATTCACTGCAACTCGACGCTATCGGCCGGACATCACTAGGTTACAAACAAACAATAATAAACGAAAAAACGCAAATGTTGGCACCATAAATCGGGCCATACATCGGGAATGGTTTGACCTACGGACGTGGGGAAGGGCTCATTCGATTCCTAATGTATGTTCTTCAAATAGGAAAATATTTAGGCCGATTCGACTAGTTTTGAGGTTTTCAGGGATTTTACAAAACTTTTACAGCCCTTAAAGGGCACTTTAAATTGAGTGAGAGAGCTGGCTCAAGAATTGGGGCGTCGTCGGACCAAGATGGATTTTTCCTGAAAATTTCAGATCTTTTGCTCCAGCCGTTTCGGAGATATCGTGCGTACGGCGTACGGCGGACGGACGGAAAATTTTTTATTGCAGATTCGGATTCTACACCCTTTGAAACGTAAACCATGAAATTTTCATGTTGGGGTATTTTCATAATTGAATAATAAACCAAAATAAACTTATCGGAATAAGTTGGTCAATGAAATGGGTACCAAGGAACTAGTTAATTTACACAAGCTTAAATCTCGCGACAACCTTTTATCATTTTATGAATGATGTATATAGGCTTTAAGTAGACAGTTAAAATTTGTAAGTAACAATTTATCTCCTTCTTTTTAGGGCATTTAAATGAAAGCTTTCTTAAAAAGGTTTTTTTGTTTAATTTATTTTTATAACCCTAATTAATACAGTTTCCATTCAATTTCGATAACATTTTCAGGTTATATATAAGTAGTAAACCTGTATGTATACAGGTTAAATGTAAACCTGTATGTATACAGCTTAGTTTCAGTAAATTTCCCTATTTATAAAGTCTAACTCGATTGGTAACTTGAATTTCTACGAAAACTCGTTACAATTCGTCATCGTGAAATCAATGCTGATGTAGAGCTTTTACGGTCATTAATTAAAACATGATGAATGTTTCAATGCAAGAATTGTCAAATCGGCTGCATTCATATACAAAATGACGGTAGGTAGTTAGTTGGTGTTTGAATGAACCGTGACAGAACAGGGATATTCTTGTTTAAAACCTTTCAAGCTCGAAAACATGTTTTTATTCGTATAACAGCGACAAATAATTTCGTAATGATTGGAACCTACCCGCCGGCGAAGCGAGCCGTTGTCCAGGCGGCGTGTCCCTGACAAGTGACAGGATGACAGGCGCTTGCCAGGATCGACGAGTTTATCCCGGCATGTCAGCTTCCCCCAACAACGAGTAAATCCCCCCCACCGCGAGAAACAGAAAAATGATTGTCATTTATTCGAACCACCGTATTGCTGTTCCCTCAAACGTACTCCATCAACACCGTCGGCTTGTAGGTTTTTATTTTCTCTCGTCTCTGGTGTGAGGATTCTCATTCGTACTTTCCTAACAGCGTGCACGAGTATGGCTAATTTGTATTCATGTCAATATTCTATATAGCATTTTGGTTTAGTACTATCAACGCTAAGCCTTTGTAATTCTATAAAAAATAATTTGTTTCATTCATTTTTTGGTTTATTATTCAATAATAAACCATTGTAATCGCTCTGGAAAAAAAAAAAAATTCTGCAACCTAAAAATTGAATTGAATAAATGAATTGAATAAACCTGAAAATTTCATGGTTTACGTTTCAAAGGGTGTAGAATCCGAATCTGCAATAAAAAATTTTCCGTCCGTCCGCCGTACGCACGATATCTCCCAAACGGCTGGAGCAAAAGATCTGAAATTTTCAGGAAAAATCCATCTTGGTCCGACGACGCCCCAATTCTTGAGCCAGCTCTCTCACTCAATTTAAAGTGCCCTTTAAGGGCTGTCAAAGTTTTGTAAAATCCCTAAAACCTCAAAACAAGTCGAAGCGGCCTACATTTTTCTCTATTTGAAGAACATACCATCAGGAATCGAATGAGCCCCTCCCCAGGTCCGTAGGTCAAACCATTCCCGATGTATGGCCCGATTTATGGTGCCAACATTTGCGTTTTTTGGTTTATTATTGTTTGTTTGTAACCTAGTGATGTCCGGCCGATAGCGTCGAGTTGTAATGAATGTGGATACTGGAGTGATAGCCGATGTGAATACTTGTAGTATAGTTAGTAGCCGATACACGGGTTGAAGCATTCTGATATGCATGAATCGCTGCAAATTCATTCACTGGGGTTTTTTGTTCAATTTCATTCATTTGGCTTGCATTCATGATTTGAATTTCTACTAAGCTTTGGAGTGTGCGTGTTTCACAAGTGATAGAGCGATTATTGAATTTCAGGAGATATGCATAGAGCACGTAAATCTGTTCTCAACCAAAACACCTATTTGGATTGATCAGTTGATGATATTTGTGTGCCTCCTCTACATCTGTCTACCTTTGGCTACATCGTTTAAATTTGGATTCGGGAAGTTTTAACGCAATACGAGTGCTAAAGGACTTGATAAATTATAGATGTTTTTATTTTGGGGGGTATTGTGGCGAAAACGCAAAATTCTTTCACATGGGGCTTATTATTCAATTGGCTTGCGTTCATGATTTGAATTTCTACTAAGCTTTGGAGTCTGCGTGTTTCACAGGATAGGGCGATTATTGAATTTCAGGAGGCACACAAATATGATCAACTGATCAATTCAAATAGGTATTTTGGTCGAGAACAGATTCACGTGCTCCATGCATATCTCCTGAAATTCAATAATCGCCCTATCCATGTGAAACACGCACACTACTTAGTAGAAATTCAAAGAACGCAAGCCAATTAAATTCAAATCATTTTTTCAGAACGCAAGCTGGATACAAATTGAATAGACACGATGTGCAGGGTGAGATTTAATAAACCAGAGTAACACACTGTTAACTGGAACAGTGAAAGAATGAGCATCTCCGCGTTTTTTTTGCTGATGGAGGCGTTTTTCGTGCTTCTGGGCGTATTTCATGATGATTTCGTAGACTGTTTCCAGTCTTAGGTCACGATGAATGTCATCATTTCGCATATACCAGGGGGCACCAACTATGCTTCTCAGAATTTTGTTCTGACAAGTTTGTATTTTCTTTACGTTAGTCTTTTTGGCACAACCCCACAGTTGAATCCCGTATGTCCAAATAGGGCGTAAAATCTGTTTGTAAATAAGCAGTTTATTGTGAAGTGAAAGACGGGAATCCGCTCTCAGCAGCCAATACATTTTCCTGTATTTAATCTTAAGTTCCTCTTTTTTCTTCTCGATGTGACGATTCCACACGAATTTAGAATCGAGAGTCACAGCCAGATATTTCGACAAAGTTTGGCACCCCGGACTTCGTTTCAAAATTAACGGGGATCTTCCAAGACAGTTCTATTTACTCCTGACGTCCTATCTTGAGAATAGGCACTTCAGGGTGAAGCAGGACGACCAATACTAAAGCCTATTAAAGCAGGTGTTCCGCAGGGAAGCGTCCTCGGGCCGGTACTGTACCTGATGTACACTCGGGATTTACCCCAGCAGGAAGATACAATGATAGCCACCTTCGCGGATGACACAGCCATACTCTCTACTGGACATGAAGTAGACGACGCAACCCAAAAACTACAAGAGGCCGCCAACAAGGTTACAAACTGGACCAAGAAATGGAGAATGAAGCTGAACGAGTCCAAGTCAGTTCACATTAACTTCACCAACCGAAAAATCACAAACCCCGAAATTGTGTTAAACTCGAACAAAGTCCCATATTCTGACACTGTCTCGAATGCGAATAAAATGTTTCATTCATTGATGATATTTTAAGATGCGTTGATTCCACATCTGCATTGTTCGTCTTGCTGTATTAGAATGGGTTAGATTGTTTCTGAAGCCATTCTGGACAGTTCCAATCTGGCAGACATTCACTCATTATCATGCAATCATCATCATGGATGCACAAGATCATAGAAACCAGCATGGAATGATATTAGACTAGCATATCTCCTCCCAACTCCTGAAAGTGATGAAATTGGGGAGTAGTGGTTAATACATGCCATGTTTCAACATTTCATGTTTTTCTGCATGCTATGCTTTTATGAAGTAAGGTCCTGGGTAAAACATGCTAAAAATCCGAACGTTTCGCTGTATCAGAGTGGGCTACATCGTTTCTGGGGTCATTCTCGCTGAGTACAATCTGGCAAAACTTAATGTTTGAGGCAGTAGTGGGTTTTCCTTACTCTATCTTGATGATACAGCAAGCCTTCCTGTCGTTAGCCACACTCTATGACTGGGATGGACCGCGTGGAGGTGCCAGGTTTTTATTGAATGCAGTACTCATTAGGGACAGGAGTTGATGACTCCTAGGAATTACTCCACCTCCTCTTCCTCCACCTCCACATTATTGATTATAAAGGCACAATTTATTGAACTTAATAAACCAATTATAACAAAAACATACTTTTACAAGTTTTACCCAGGTTGTTGAATAGCTAAACGTTATTTGGGCCTTAAATTGATTCTCAAGACAATATAGGAGTGTCTGGTTCAATTTAATCAACTGAATTACCTAATAAAATTGAAACAGTGTGATAAATTGAAAATAAATTTGGTGTGGTTAGCATTAAGCATGAGCCAAAACTTTGTTTCCCTTCGTGTTCTATTAGAATTTAGGAAATGTGCCACATAAATACCAGCCGTAGGATGAAGGAATTTTCATAAGGACCTATGCATAAAAATTAGAAGATGGGTTTTTAGATTTTTATTCTGAAAATACAAAAAGTCAACATTTTATTGTTAGGTTACCAATAGGCTCACATAGGTTGTTGTGGTGACGTGAAACTATCTACAAAAACCGTTTAAAATAAATGGCTGCTTGAAATCAGCCTCAGATGGTGGTTGCGGGGAAATAATTTTTAACAATCGCTAATTATTACAAAGTTATTGAGAGTAAATAGGTCACACTTGAATTCAAACGCGAAGTGATTCATTCCGAACGTATCATATATGCAGTTTACTACTCTACGACTTGAACAATAAGAATATAAAAAATACGCAGAATGTCCACATTAATATGATGTACTACATATTATGCATGTTTGATTTGATTTCATGTCACAGAAATTAATTTCGTTTTGGACACGCCAATTGGTAACTGGCAGCCAAAATTATCATGTGTCAAAATATTTAGAAATGGTTGAGTAGTTTTCAGAACGTTTTAGAAAATAATGCCGGTCATTCATCCTTCAGTTGAATTCTAATTATATTCTAATGATATTCCACCAAATTCAACCAGTTTCATGTTGAGAAAGCACAATGGTAAACATAGGCAAGACAAAATAAATTGTACACCAACCTGATTTAGTTAGAAATTTGCACGAGGAAAATGTTTTTATTTTTCATTTTTGGGAGTGTGCCTCTCTACAATTTAGAAACAACTGAAAAAACTTTATTTAGATCAATTTCTCTTCATTTAGCAAATTTATTTTTGTTAAAAAATGAAAAAAAAAACAACTTTTTACTTCACTTTTCTAAAAATTGTCAAAATATCGCAATTGTCAAAAACACATTATTTACCGGCTTCTCAGAACATTCACTTGAGTATTTACTTTCGAATAAATACGGACTATAAATTCCGTCCATAGTTGCAGATCATAATGAAAATTATGAAAAATGTTTTGTGGGTTAACGATTTACTGATTAAGAAAGTACAACAGTGAAGGGCGTAGCTGGAAGAAGGGGTAATGCCCCCATAACCCCTTTTTCCAAAGATCGCATTTTTGGATTCCTTGACACCTGAATTGGCAGCCCTGAAAATTTCATCCAAATATCTTGCTCCATTATGTTGGTAGGATTGTTTTTATAACCTGCTCGTTAACTCCTTCTTCCAGAGAACGCTATTTCACGTGTGATTTTTCTCCTTTTTCTCTAGTCACGGTTTTGGAAGGTGGAATATTGTTGTTTTGAAAAGTTTGAGTTCTTTTTTTTTTTTTTTTTGCAAGAGTTTATAGTTTTCTACAGTTTTTCAAAGTTTTTCAATATATGAAGTTTTGAGAGTTTAAATGACCAGTTTTTTTCCGTCCTATGTTCAAGAATATGAATATTATCTATAGCAAAAATAGTGAATCAGTATCATCTATAGGTGCTAGATTAGTTACAAACATTTATAAAAAGATGTTCTGTGGAAAAAGGGGGTAAGAAAATTGCGTTCTCTGGAAAAAGGGGTTATAACATGTTTTTGAATTTCACCTATCTAGACGAAACTATGGAGCTTATTGATATACAACCTTCTTTTCTTTCTTGATGAATAGTCTTTCAAGTCAAATTAAATGTGAATACAGTGCAACATTAGAAAAACTTTGATGGTTGATATCTCGAAACACTGTTTTGGATTATAATTCCTTCTTCCAGCTAAGTCCACAGTTACTGTGGAGTTTTGAGTTCCCAATTGCTCCATTTTGCACGCATAATCTCATTTTTGAATCTCAAGACCACCTAAGGAGGTTGAAGTATGATTAACTGGAGTGGAATTGGTATAACAATAGTGAAGCGATATCTCGACAAAATAATCACGGAAAATATGGCTGTCTTTAACCACCAAATTCCTAATCGACTAAAGTGATAGAACACACCTTCTCTAGGACGTGGCGAATCGGATGGTCTCAAAAGATGACGCGTTCGGGAATTCGAACCGGTCGAAAGATCAAGTTTCTACGATTCTAGTGGACCTTGAATACCGGCAGCGTTGCAGGGGGGTGTCACCATTATCTCGAGTCCTCGGATCCGTCGAACATCCGGACCCCCATGTAGGAGTCGTCCTGGGTGAACGAGCCGCTTTTCTTCTCGTCCGGTTCTTCCTCGTCGCCGTCGTCTTCCTCTTCCGTCGAGCCCACTTCGGCCGTGTGTCGTACGGGTTTAGTATCGTCCGTGCTCAAGGCGAATCTCAGCTCGAGCATCATCGCCTCTTTCGGCGAGATCTGAAAGAAACAAATTTATTCAATTCAGTCGTTGTAGCAGTATTTATATTGGTGTAATCTACCATAGGAGGCGCAGGTGGTTTTATGAAGACTGTTGTTTTTAATCCTTCATTTGTGCATCAAAAATTTAAAGGATCCGATGCTTCAATGGAGTGGAATCTATCATAATCAGGGGATACATTAGCTAACTCGTCTAAAATTCATTTAATAAAAGATTGGTCTACAGCTGAAGAACCTAATCCGTCCACATCCAGCCTCCAAGTTATATTTTATCAAAACTATCATAAAAACAACAAAATTAATAACATTGGCATAAAACACTTCAGACAACACAAGAATAGAAGCGACTGAACTTAAATTTAACACGGTTTCATGTCAGATCATTTCGTATTATGCTCCTTCTACATAAATCACTAATCTACATAAAGGAATTAATAAAAGTGATTAATTTCAATATTTTCATCAAATTTCATATTGTTGGTTACATGTGTAATCATGTGGTCTATTGGTTTATTATTTAATAATAAACCAAAACCAATCCCAATGGATTTAGCCCCCCCCCCCCCCCCCCCGAAAATTTCATGGTTTACGTTTCAAAGGGTGTAGAATCCGAATCTGCAATACAAAATTTTCCGTCCGTCCGCCGTACGTCGTACGCAAAAAATCTGAAATTTTCAGGAAAAATCAATATTGGTCCGACAACGCAGCAATTCTTTAGCCAGCTCTCTAACTTAATGTAAAGTGCCCTTTAAGGGTTGTCAAAGTTCTGTAAAATCCCTAAAAACCTCCAAAAAAACCAAGGCGGCCTAAATTTGGACTTTTTTTCTAAGAACTTTCCATGAGGAATCGAATGAGCCCCTCCCCAGGTCCGTAGGTGAAACCATTCCCGATGTATGGCCCGATTTATGGTGCCAACATCTGCGTTATTTTGGTTTATTATTGTCTTTGTTTTGATATCAGTAACCTATTGACGTAGTGATGTAGTGATGTAATGTGGATACTGGAGGGAACTCCTAAAAGGCTTTGTAGCCGATATACGGGTTGAAGCATTCTAATAACCATTAAAAAAACACGCTGCAAATTCAGTAACGTAAATAAGACAACATAGGTAAAAGCATCACAATATAACTAACTTATTTTTTCGGAAAATTAAATACCAACCCGAAAATTTGTGTTTTCGGATTGAAAAAGACAGGTTTGTGAAGAAAGGTCAAAAAATGTAGACATGAATGCTATCCATTTGAAAACAAACAATTTGTTAGATTTATGTCAAGGTGGATCTGAAACGAAGAATGACGCATTCATTTATTGGCTTTCTAAACTCAAAATCAGTTTTGAACAGTGAGTTTTAAATGTCTACCTTTCCCTGTATTTCTACCTCTCACTATTATGCATCTCTCTTTCTGAGACAATATCGATAACTGCGACGACGAAGATAATGCATTGTCAGAGCTTTTGAAGTGGATAAGGAGACCATATATTTCGAGAAATGCAGCGGAATACAATTTATCAGGAGGATCCGCCTCCACGAAGCGGCAGTTCTTTTTATCGCCGACTTTATGGAATGAGCATATAGGATTTCCAACAGGGAGAGGAACCAGTTCAATTATTCTAGAAGCACCAATAGAAGAACTTTGGGTTTGTATAAATATCGCCGTCAGCCTTAACTACTACTGCACTTCATTGTTCAGAATCAAATGCAGAAATCATTTTCGCTCGATCACAATCTCAGTAATACACTCGTTGTTGTTTTTGGTTTATTATTCAATAATCTCATGGTTTAAAATGAAAATTTCGTGGTTTACGTTTCAAAGGGTGTAGAATCCGAATCTGCAATAATAATTTTTCCGTCCGTCCGCCGTACGCACGATTTCTCCCAAACGGCTGGAGCAAAAGATCTTAAATTTTCAGGAAAAATCCATTTTGGTCCGACGACGCCCCAATTCTTCAGCCAGCTCTCTCACTTAATTTAAAGTGCCCTTTAAGGGCTGTCAAAGTTTTGTAAAATCCCTAAAAACCTCAAAACAAGTCTAAGCGCCCTAAATTTGTACCTATTTGAAGAACATACCATGAGGAATCGAATGAGACCCTCCCCACGTCCGTAGGTCAAACCATTCCCGATGTATGGCCCGATTTATGGTGACAACACTTGCGTTTTTTGGTTTATTATTGTTTGTTTGTAACCTAGTGATGTCGATAGCGTCGAGTTGTATTGAATGTGGATACTGGAGTGAAAGCCGATGTGGATACTTGTAGTTTATAGCCGATACACGGGTTGAAGCATTCTGATATGCATGAAACGCTGATAGTATATAGGTAGATATTATTCGATATTATTACTGGGGTTTATTATCATTATTATTACTGGGGTAAATAAGTATTCTTTCACTGGGGTTTATTATTCAATTGTCTTGCGTTCATGATTTGAATCTGTACTAAGCTTCGGAGTGTGCGTGTTTCACAGGTGATGGAGCGATTATTGAATTTCAGTATGCATAGAGCACGTAAATCTGTTCTCACCCAAAATACCTATTTAGATTGATCAGTTGATCATATTTGTGTGCTTCCTGAAATTCAATAATCGCTCTACCATCTGTGAAACACGCACACTCCAAAGCTTAGTAGAAATCCAAATCATGAATAATTGAATTATAAACAACAGTGAAAGAATTAGCAGCGTTTTAGTTAATATTTGCCAAAAATATTGATCCCTTGTATTATAATTGGCAGCGGTTTTAAAGTTTTTGGAAGTCAGTGTTTTGGATTTTCAAGAATTCGCTTTAAAAAAAAAAAAAAAAAAACCCTGCAAATTCTTTCAGTGGGGTATATTATTCATTGAGATCGATTGGGGTACATGATTTCATGAGAAAGTTCGGCGATTTCAAGAGGTTTGGTGCGGTTTTTTCTGATCGAAGTTTGATAACGTACGGCTCCTTAAGCGCTAATACTAGGCGAACAGTCATCCCTTACGATGTTGCCAAAAAACACAAATTCCCTCACTATAACGAGTCCAATTTCCGTAGCCCGTCAAGTGTGTGGACTTGCGACGTCTTCTACATCAATAGTACGAAAGGAAATGGACTAGGATGGTGTGCGAACTAGGAAATAGGGTATATATTCTAGTGCTAGGATTGTTAAATAAAAGTTAATTTGTAATACAGCAAATTTAGAGCCTCCATGATCTTGAACTGAAGTGTTTTTACTTATTTTTCCAAGTTCGAAAATAAAAAAGCCTGCTATTTGTTCTAATATAGATCATTTGAAAAGTTTACCAGTTGGTTTTTCTTGGGGAAAAAATGAAGTACAAAATATGAGGGGGTTTGCCCCCACGTCCCTCATCTAATTTTCAATTTAGGAACACTTAAAATGACTTATCGTCTGGCGGATTCGAACAAATCGTGAGCTGAGCGAGATGTATGGAAACCCAGGCATAGTTACTGAGGCAAAGCGTGCAAGACTACGCTGGGCAGGGCATGTCCAGCGAATGCCAAATGACAGAGCAGCGAGCAAGCTCTTCAACAATGGACCAGGAGGTAGAAGACTGCGTGGAAGACCAAGGCTGGGTTGACGGAGTAGAGGAGGATCTGCGACAAATGAATGTACGCAGGTGGAGGACCATCGCCATGGAGAGACCGGCATGGGGACGTGTGGTTGTCCAGGCTCAAACCCTCCATGAGTTGTAACGCCGAGGGGTAAGGTAAGGTAAAATGACTTATCACACTATTAATTTTCAATTTGAATGAATAAGTAGGTAACGAACCTCTTCCGTGACGGCGACTTTGCGGACGTTCCAAAGGAATTCGATGATGGCAACGAAGAAAGCGACGCCACAGCCGGCTATCAGAACGAGAAAGACGCCACCAACGTTGTCTATCCCCAGCTCCGCGGAATCACCTCCTTCGGCTGCACCGCCCACCTGCCACAAAACACAAAATGCTTTAACAACTGCAGCAATGTGGGATAGAATCCCAAAAACGTCATCCAAACAGGAAAAATACAGCAAACCATTTCACAAAGGTTTTCTATTTTTGGGCCCTCCACCATCCCAACGTTTCTTGGCAATGAAATCTCTAAACAGAAAAATGACAAAAACCGAGATATAAAAAATGAAAATTTGAACCCGTTTTAAGCAAATTAGTATTTAATAATATACCAAAACATTGAAAAGCTCAATATTTTGATAATTTTGTATAATTTTCCTCTACCATTTGTGAGGGTGATGGAAATAGGTTCAGCAACACCAATAGCGTAGGAAACCTGTACAAGACATCTTTTCAGGAGGCCGGCTTTAACCAAGGACTTGGCAACCCATCGGGCTGCGTAGGCTGCTGATCGATCCACTTTGGTGAAATCTTTGCCGGAGAAAGCACCACCACCATGGGCACCCCATCCGCCGTAATATTGATGTCGATTTTGACGATGTGGCCCCAACCACGTCGTATAAGACTGGATGATCGATGTAGTAAACACTAGATTGCCCGCTTCGTGTGACCGTGGCTTAACTCTGCTCCCCCCACTCCGGGCCATCAAGCTGGCCTCACTTCCCAAGCCCAATCTGTGTCCCTTTTAATGTTTCGTGAATCTACCTCATAGATAATTTAAACATCTACCAGTTTTATGGTCTGTCAGCTCTCTCTGGACGCTAATTATTGTTAACCTTCTGGTCCATATGAGAAAATATAGGAAAATAATCCTGTAGGTGAAAGACAAATTTGGGACAAATCTTCAGAGAGTGATCATTTTATTTGGGCCACCATTATGTTTAATATTGTGTCAGAACCCTATCGTTCCTAATCGATTTACTGTTGAAATATAAATAGGCCTCTTTTCATGCCATCTGTGATCTTCCTTCCCGTTAAACCAGCATCACACTGTGGTCCTCCAAGCACGAACTCTCCGCAGGGGTTGATGTGAATTATGGTGTCGCTATCAATGTACTTGGCGGGAATGACTGAATGGACAACTTTGTCACGAACAGCTCGTTGAGGGAGATCTTGTCAGAGTGTTGGGTCGACACCACAACGGTGTGTACACGGGTTGGATCGCAAGCACCACCGATGAATTTGTACTCACAGGTGACCTGGGTCTTGGTGTCAGGTCTCGCCCACCAGAATTCCATCACCCTCACCATGGTAGCAGAGCGTGGTTACGTCCATTGGCCCTATTATTGTTAATTGTCCGGATTATCCTGCGTAGGCTGCTGATCGATCCACTTTGGTGAAATCTTTGTCGGAGAAAGCACCACCACCATGGGCACCCCATCCGCCGTACGTATCTACGATGATCTTCAATCCCGTTAAACCAGCATCACACTGTGGTCCTCCAAGCACGAACTCTTTGCAGGGGTTGATGTGAATTATGGTGTCAAACAGCATCTCTGAGCTTGTTGAGGGAGATCTTGTCAGAGTGTTGGGTCGACACCACAACGGTGTGTACACGGGTTGGATCGCAAGCACCACCGATGAATTTGTACTCACAGGTGACCTGCGTCTTGGTGTCAGGCCTCGCCCACCAGAATTCCATCACCCTCACATGGTAGCAGAGCGTGGTTACGTCCATTGACCCTATTATTGTTAATTGTCCGGATAATCCTGCTGCCCCTATTCACTCAAATCCCCCCCTTGTGGCTGTATGCCCTTCAATATGATCAATTAAATAATTGTCATTCCCCTGCCCTACTGATTGCGAGCCCCCCCCCCCCCCCCCTGAATGAGAACCATTACTGCATTCATGCCCCCTCTTCCCCCCCCCCCCCCCCACGGCTTTTCTCAGAGCCCAGGGAGTGTGATGGATATAGTTAGTTGGCCCCTTTCCTACGATTCCATCACCCTCACACATTACATTCAAAATGTAACACTTCTACCAGAGGATCTAAGTCTGAACAGATATCACACAATTCAAAAGTCAGTAAATACATCCACTCAACATCATTAATTCATTAATTGTCCGCTCTGAACGTGTAGCTGGTTACTTACATCACAATTGCCCTCGTTCTTCTCTTTCCACCATTTCGTTTTTATTTCAGTGAGTTTCCCGGATTCCTGCATTTTTAGGACTGCACCGCTGATAGCAATACGGTACGGTGAATCTGAAGAATAAATTTCAAATTCAATATTACAGACGCAAGATAGAGAATATGAAATGCTGATCATTGCATCGTTTACTGCAGCAAACTATTAATTCTATCCAGAAAATGTCTACCTCACCAGAATTTCCGTTCGTTTCACTGTCAAGGGTTAATCAACAAAAATCCACCTGAGGGAACAGAATTTGTACCAATTGTTTTAGAAATTATCATCCTTCTTGGTCCTTTTCTTTTCAACAGCTGGCTGAAGTTGAAGGCGTAAGATTGGCATTAAAGATGAATAGGTACCAGACCTAACCTAACAGGAGAATGATGGGGATGACTCTGAAATCAAAGGTCGCCTGTATCTTGTACAGCAGGAATCTTGAGTTTACATTTATATATATGAGTGACAAATAACACGACTTATATTTACAAGTATTGATTTTTAAAGTAAAGGCAAACGCGAAAATGACAAGGCACATGAAACCACATACTAGCTGGTATATGTGTTTTAAAGAGGAAGGCGCTTCATTTTGACGAATAGTTTATAATCAAGTTGACATTGTGCATGAGATAATTCTGATAGGTCTGGTACACATATCTCCCAGTTGATGTTATCGAACTTTTAGTGGACAGTTCCACAACATGTTCCCTTGACAAGTTTAGAAAAACTCCAAAATGAACCATCATAATCGTTGAACCTCGAGGTAATTTCCTTTCTGAAAGATTTGGTTGACCGAGCTCAGTTTGATTATAGAAGAAAATCTTGCTGTGATTGTTGCGAAGCAGTGCTGACTGCCTATGTATCGCCAGATTGGTTGAATTTCAAGTGCTATTGATTCTTTCGATGTCCATCTTTGCTTTTGCGCTATGAGACTTTATGGTAGATATTCAGTGACCAGAGTCTTCTTGTTCCAAATAGACAGACCCTCTACAGACTACTAAAGTGATTTGTTAATGATTTTTTGACATTGTTTAGAAAAGTGAAGTAAAAAGTCAGTTTCTTGACGTTTTCTACCAAAAAAATTGTTCCTTCCTATATGATATTAAGAGACAACTCAAACATCCAAATTTTGTACATGCATACTCGTATTTCTGAGTGAACTCAGGGTTTTGAAAAACTCTTTTTAAGCCAAGTTAGGTAGGCTACGCTACTTTTACATGCGGAGGGAACGTTTGTGCTTGCCCCTCCCTCCTTTTTTTCCTATTTTACAAAACAATTACCTATTTTAGTTCCATATTGTTACTGAGGCTCTATTTAACGAATCAGTGAGAAACGTATACCTATCTATCTGCCAACAGCGAAAAGTTCACGAGAAACTACATAGGTTGTGCTAAGTCAATTTTGTAGCACTAAAAAAATTTGTTTTGTATAACTTATACCCAAGAATCCTTCCAACTTTTGATTGCAACGCGGAAGTGGGTGCAAGATATCGGGAAGAAAACCCTCGCGTCGGTATTAATCCATGGTTTCGCCAGTTCGAGTTCGATAGACAATCAATTCGAATAATCGCTCGTCTAAGATCAAATCATGGATTGTGCATGGTATATCTCCAGAAAATTGGTCAACCTGGCACAATCGTATGTACTAAATGTGGTGCCGAAACTGAAGATCTGGAGCATCTTCTTATGATCTGTCCAAACTATGCCGCCGAACGAGAAATAATGATGGACATTATACATAAAAGTCATTTACTTAACCCTGTACACTATCATCAAATTGTCCATTCCAAATGTCCGATAACTTATGAAGCAATATGTAGGTACATTCATTAGAGAGATACAAGTGAAGACATAATCTCTATTATGACACAGAAAACCCAACAATATATACAAATTTTTAATTTAATAACATGAAACATATGTAATACATAAAAATATAAATAACAACAATAATAATATGTATGAATAAAATGTTATTACATCTAATGTAATATGTATTTATCAATTATGTAAGCATTAAAAAAAATTAAACTAATAAAAAGGTGTAAACCAATAAAAAGATGCAAACCAATATACAGGGTGTTTCAGGTCGTGACGGTCATAGGCTGGAAGAAGATTCTACGAAAAATTTCTGGTCGAAAGTGCCTCATAGCAATTTTTTTTTACAAAAAATCAGCTTGGAAATGCAAAATTTAAAGATTTTTCTCGTTTTTTTCAATCTTACCGCATTAAAACGGCCATATCTCCCACATTTTGCGTGTACCCACAAATCTGAACCCACTATTGGCAAGAGCGTTGAATTCCCTATCGCCCAACCGCCCCAATTCAATCTGATGATCCCCTTATCTATCAATGAGCGAAAATTTGTTCAAGAAGGAAAACGTGGTTTTTGAGTCCGCCGGTTTTTTATCATGCGTTCCGTCTGGTAAAAAGTATTAAATCATTAATGAAGCATTTTTTGTCCATTTTTACTGTAGATACTGTTCAAATGCCACCAGCATTGTGAGTAATCAGACAGATACAGATTTGACACAGTATTCAAAAAAACGTAAACAAACATTTAGTAACCACGTACCTGAGGAAATACCCTTTTATTGGGAACCCGCCTGTTAGGGAATCGCCTTTGATATTCCCTCACAGCTTCATGGGCATTTACATTTGTGTACCCATACACAAGCATTCCACGTTGGTGAATGTCACAGGCATTGTACTGATGCGAACAACGAAAAGCAATAATTATCACTGAGGTTTTTTTTTGGAACAGCCCGGCGGACTCGGACTCTTTCGTGTACAAATCTGCGTCGCTCATTGATGGAAGGGGGTCGTAGATTGAATGGTGGGCATTTTGAACAGTATTTACAGTAAAAATGCTACAATGCTTCATCAGTAATTTATAAAAAAATCCGAGGTCATTTTTTTTTTTTTTTTAACCAGACGAATCAACGCAGATGTATTGATTTCTTAAAGAATATTCAAAAAATAACCCCCAAATTCCCTGAGAATTCCATTAAAAAGAGATGAAAACAGAAGAAATTACGCATAGTAGAAGGATCCGCAGACGCACGGACTTATTTGTATAAAGTCTCCGCTCAAAGAGTATTGAATAAAAACGAAAAAATTAAACAAAATGAAACTCGAAAGGACGCCAAGGTTCTCCCGATGTCGGCCCTTGGGATGAGGGAAATGAAGGAAGATGGATGAGGGAGAGAGAGATGGAAGAAGTGCCCCTATAGAATGACCACCAGTTTAAGTAGGAGCCCCGGATGACGCGCGTGGTGATACCACGAAGCACTCCTATAGAGATGCACAGCTTGAGTAATCCGTGGCACTTTTCCAGCACTACACTGGACGTCATGACACGGTTGCAGCCACAACCTTGATATTATTAGGCGCTATTGTTTTTGCTCAAATACTGGTTGCCGCTGGTCGTTCCTATCTCTCTTACTTTTCTTAGCCCTCCAGGTCTGATCCATGTCCATGCTAACATGGACATCCAGGATTATGACAGATCCACTGGGCCACAACCTTGTTGCAGCCACAACCTTGATATTATTAGGCGCTATTGTTTTTGCTCAAATACTGGTTGCCGCTGGTCGTTCCTATCACTCTTACTTTTCTTAGCCCACCAGGTCTGCTCCATGTCCATGCTACCACTGACAACATGGACATCCAGGATTATGACAGATCCACTGGGCCACAACCTTGTTGGAGCCACAACCTTGATATTATCAGGCGCTATTGTTTTTGCTCAAATACTGGTTGCCGCTGGTCGTTCCTATCACACTTACTTTTCTTAGCCCTCCAGGTCTGCCCCATGTCCATGCTACCACTGACAACATGGACATCCAGGATTATGACAGATCCACTGGGCCACAACCTTGTTGCGGATATTATTAGGCGCTATTGTTTTTGCTAAAATTGGTTGCCGCTGGTCGTTCCTATCACACTTACTTTTCTTAGCCCTCCAGGTACCACGCTGTCACTAACAATTGGACTTCCAGGATTGCGGCAGACCCACTGGGCTTAATGGCAACAATATCTGACTTCATGTCCGATCTGCAGCACCACGTTTTTCTTACTTTACGATTTTTCTCCCAGAAAACCACACGGAATTTCAAATCTGGTTATATCGCTGGAAAGCCTAGATTTTGGCGCATCTTTTAGCACTACAGGCTAAAATTCGCATGCCTTATTACAGGGACTCATAAGCGTTTGAAGAATGTCGAGATATCCACGATTTGACAACGTGTCCTTTTCAAGCTGATTTTTTCACCCGTTTCGCCCGCACAAAAAAAGTTGGTTCCCCATTAGGGCGATAGGAAATTCAACGCTCTTTCCAATAAAGGCTTCAGATTTGAAATCGCACGCATAATGTGGGAGATATGGCCGTTTTAATGCAGTAAGGTAAAAAAAAAACGAGAAAAATCTTGAAATTGAAAAAAAAAAAAAACGCATTTCCAAGGGTTTAAAAAAAATTGCTAAGAGGCATTTTCGATCGGAAATTTTCCGTAGAATCTTCTTCTGGCTTATGACCGTCACGAACTGAAACACCCTGTATAGTATTAAGAGACAACTCAAACATCCAAATTTTGTCCATGCATGCTCGTATTTCTGAGCGAACTCAGGGTTTTGAAAAACTCTCTTTAATGTGTGTAATGAACACTCACTGAAAGGCATCGCTATGCCGTAGCCCTTGGAGTCCAACGTGCCGCCGACCTGCATGAGCTCGCAATGTTTGGCCATCTGATACTCGATGGACGTGGACTCCATGAAGAAGGCGTACTGCCTGTTCCCCTTCAACACCCTTTCGACGCCTTCGTCGTTGCTTTTCGTGAAAACGGAGGGCCGTGACGACTCCATGGCGCTGAACATTTTTTGGTACAGGCTGTTGTTACTTTCCTGGAATGATTGACACTCATCACAGATATTTATTGATTAAACTGTGCATATTGTAAAAAAAAGCGTATTCTGATTTTGCAACAATGTTATTTTCAGCAAGAACCTTATTGCAAGGCAGTTAGAGCCTAAAGAGCCAAGATGCAAGAACAAGCCATAGCTACTTATTTTACTAAATAAAACTATATGATTAAAAACAAAGTGTCTAACATGAACGCGTGAATCATTTAAATGTTTCAAATTATATTAAAAGATGTAGGATATAAGCTTATTACAAAGATTGACGGAACATGTTTCCTCATTTATTATCATTATTTGGTTCAGGGTCTTTGGAAGGGTCATTTTCCCCCTCTACCGCACTAAACACCGTGGTTTATTGTGCGGTTCACTTTCCTGTTTCCAACTTATAGGTTCTGGAGCTAATCCCCATTCTGCATCAGACTGAGAATTGCCAACCATAGGTTGTCTGCCGATATCATCTCCTCTGGGTTGAGAGTCCCTAAGGTTCTGAACCGTCTAGCTTTGAGTGCTGGGCATTTAAAGGAGAAGATAGGCTTGTTTCTTCCTCCTGGAACACTGGATCAGCCGTTTAGGCTCAAATCCTGTTCACACGTTCCTTGAGGCACCCACGTTCAGTCACCATTCAAACTAAGAGTCTTATTTTCCTCCTAGAGACGTTAAGAGTAATTCTGCGAAGGCAGGGTGCGTCACTACCGGTTTTCCATGTTTTGGTTCTGGGTTCTAGCCCATCGAAATGCATTAAAGCCCCCCTTTGTGCCAGCAGGTCTGCTTGTTCGTTACCGCCCTCTCATCTGTGTCCCGTCTCCTACTGCTTTCATATCAACGTCTTCCAACGGTGATGTGACATGTATAGCAGGTCGGTCGCTCCAATCCGATAGAATAATGATACAATCGAGTTAAACTCTAGAGATTACCTAATAAACCGGCTTTCCCAAACTGCTATAGAAATTTAATCGAGGTAGAATCACGACGTCGGGCCATCGTCAGCCTGACCCTGAGATCCCTAGAAAACTGCATCAAAATCGGATGAAAACTGCTCGAATTAGGCTTCTCAAAATAATACCACGTTCGCGCATGCCCAGTAGCGACTAATTGAACAAACGCGTTGAAACTGATATAAGATTATAACAACCTTTTTCTTGATTACCGCGGGTAATGTTAATGTAATCATAAATCATCACTCTTAATTTGACCGCAGTCGTACCAGTAGAACCTCGGAGAAGATGCTTGGAGAATTTCAAGTTTGCGCATGCCAAGAGTGATCTATAGATTTCTGAGCAATGAAAAAAACTCACGTGGATTCATCTACAACCTCTCTACCTTCAGTGTATTGATATCATTGACAATATATTATTGGCATGTACCAACATTATTAGAGCCATGCAATTATTAGTGACAAATACCGACCATAGTTTATTGTTAATAATTAACAACAATTGATCTGTCGGTACCTACTTTGAAAAAGTTGTAAGTAGAACCGCCGTGAAGAAATCCGTACTTGATTTTGTTTTGCATGGCAAGAGCTTCGACGTTGGAAATGGTGGCGTCCATCCTCTCCATAGTGAGGAAAGCTGCGAGGTTGGCCGTGTAGGATGAGATCATGATGAGCACGAAAAACCACCACATACCAGCGACCACTCTTGTAGACATTGCTCTGAAATAGTAAGCAGTATCAGGTTAAAGATCGAATAAAACCTTTATTGAATGTATCTTACACTCCTTCAAATTTTACTAAAGAATTATTAAGGCAGAAATTTGCTAGAAGGTTTGAGCTTGACGAATGATGGAATTTGGATTGACGGAAATGATTATTGGTTTATACATAGTTTTTAAGTACTACCTTGCAGCAAAGTGTGAATGTGGAACATTTTGGAAAATAATACATACATTACACGGCTGTCCAGTTTGATTTGTAGTAGTAACACAGGAACAGTGAATAATTAATTAATGCGATTAGTCTAATGCCGAAAAGGAATTCAATATGTAGAATTAAAACTAATACAATCATTCAAATCAGATGGAAATCGATAATATAACGACTTATCACGATTACCCCCTTCCTTAATGAAATTTGAAAGTTCTGGGTGGTGTGCAAGCAGAGACAATGGAATCTATTTCAATATAATAACTATGTTCATTACTGTTGCCATACAGATACACCATAATACCTAGTCGGTTTTTGAATTGGAAAATCATACGAATAGAGTTCATATAAATCAAATTAACACCTTGGATTACTTTGAAAATATTAAAGCATCACACATCCTATAGAAGTACCTATATAACAAGTCAATGAGGTAGTGGTGAACAAGAATGTAAAAAAGCTGTACATGAGTGTAAATAACTATTATTCACATAATAAACGTTATTACATGTGAACTACATTCGTGATATATTTTAACAAGACAATTAGGACTGGAAAACTAAGTCATAGAAGTCCTCAAGAATGTGTAGTTCACCTGTCAACAGTACTTATTAATTACTTCTATTGGTTTATTATTCAATAATAAACCATTGTAATCGCTCTTGAAAAAAAAAAAAAAAAAAAAACAACCCCCCCCCCCCCCCCCTGAAAATTGCATGGTTTACGTTTCAAAGGGTGTAGAATCCGAATCTGCAATAAAAATGTTTCCGTCCGTCCGCCGTACGCACGATTTCTCCCAAACGGCTCAAGCAAAAAAGCTGAAATTTTCAGGAAAAATCCATGTTGGTCCGGCGACGACCCAATTCTTGAGCTCAGCTCTCTCACTTAATTTAAAGCGCCCTTTAAGGGTTGTCAAAGTTTTGTAAAATCCCTAAAAACCTCAAAAAAAGTCAAGGCGGCCTAAATTTGTACTCTTTTTGAAGAACACTCCACGAGGAATCGAATGACCATTCCCCAGGTCCGTAGGTCAAATGATCTATGGTCCGATTTATGGTGCCAACATTCGCGTTATTTTGGTTTATTATTGTTTTTGTGTTGATATCAGTAACCTAGTGACGTAGTGATGTAAATACAGGAGTGAACTCCTAAAAGGCTTTGTAGCCGATACACTGGTTGAAGCATTCTGATAACCATAAAAAACGCTGCAAATTCTTTCACTGGGGTTTATTATTCAATTAGCTTGCGTTCATGATTCGAATTTATACTAAGCTTTGGAGTGTGCATGTTTCACAGATGATAGAGCGATTATTTTATTGAATTTCGGGAGATATGCATAGAGCACGTAAATCTGTTCTCAACCAAAATACCTATTTGGATTGATCAGTTGATCATATTTGTGTGCCTCCTGAAATTCAATAATCGCTCTATCACCTGTGAAACACTCACTCACCAAAGCTTAGTAGAAATTCAAATCATGAATCATTGAATAATAAACCCCAGTGAATGAATTTGCAGCGTTTTTAAATGAGCAGGCGATAGTTTGCAGATGTACTCAGGGAGTTAATTCAGCAGTCGAATTCCAACCTGGATGGGATCTGAAGTTTGTGGGGTGAAGTGGACAGGAGGGGGACACAATTTTTACTTATTTCTCGACTGGTAATTGTGGCGGATTTTGATGAGCATACGCAAGAAGCTCTTTAGTATAAAAATAGCTTTCTTCTGTAACTTGAAATGGCATTAGTATAAGCTGAAGTTTCCAAAAGAATTATGCAATATGTCAGACAGTTTTGGAGAAAAGCGCGGTAAGCCTGATGAAGACATCAGAGGGCAACAAACCCGGCAACATCTGCAGCATTTGTACCAATATCTACTGCTAGAGCGTGTTGCCACTCAGAGACATTGATCTGTTAAACCTGTGAACGGGTGATGGAATGGGATAGTTGCCCCTTCCGAGGAGGTGGATGCATTATAAGCTCCGCCACGCTCAGAAGATGACCCAGACGCTTGCAGGCGTCCGATTCATCTCCCAAAGCGATAGATTCTAAAATCGGGAAGGGCCAACCAACCATATCCATCACAAACCCAATAAACTATTATTTCCCAATATCTGCAACTAGCGCATGATTGCACGCAAAATTATAATTTGAATTTAGTTATCTAGTTATTGGTCTTAACTAGGCCTAAGTTACGAGTCGGCACCTAACCTTCCTATGTAATTTAAGCAGGATGAATTGGTGCCTCTACAAAAGTGCAGTCAGGATGAAAATGTTTACATCGCCCTAAAATTATTTGAAAGCCCTTTGAGAAACGCCGTCGATTTTTTTTCCCCGTAACGTAACGAGAGAGGAAAGCTACCTGCCCTGGAATGACTAGACAAAATACGAATGTTCTAAAAGGTTTTTGTTTTCTTTCTAGGAACTACCTATTAGTTTTTGTAAAATGCCTGTCAGGGAGGAGGGTGGGGGAGGAGGTTTTTTGTGAGCAAATGAAAGAGCGACGTCGACGAAAAATTGTGTAGCTTCTGGGTATAGCGGTAAAGAGCAAAGCGAGGGAGATGAAAGATCACAGGTCCTGACGAAGCGTAACGGGCTCAGGTAGCAGGGCGGTCTTCCGTTCTGACGGACCCGCAGTTCGAACCTCCTCGTCTATCATAACAGGCCTGAGAGCTAGTGGTCAAGGAATAACAGTGACGTCATCAACAGTAGCCTATAGTAACTTCCCTTTTACTAGTCGCTTTTTATTTTAAACATCGGCAAGTGAGGAAATCTTTAAAATCCTGAGGAGGAAATAGGATCTTTTGAGATAGTCAAAGGAACTGCACCAGGGGTGGCGACTGACTGGAGCACAAGCGCATCTGCACTCCCTGGCCAAAATAAGAAAGATATCTGACAATAATAATATTATCATACTGTTTTCCAACTTTTAACCATGAATCCTCATTGAAGAGCAGAAGAGTTTCAATTCAAGCGGTAAACAGACCCCCAGGATGGGTAGAGGATAGTGGAGCCGTGAGTGTACTAAGGAGTAGTTACAGCTTGCTGTCAGGGAGCACGAGTCAGCCATGCTCCCAATGGAAGGATCTTAAATGGAGGACACAGCATATGATTCTATCTGGTTCCATAGAATGAACCAATGAGAGTGCTCCCAAAGTTTCAGGGAGCACACCTAGTCATTCACTCACCCACTAGAATGCGTGAATCTAATCACCAAAACACACTCTTTCCCTATTACGTCTTTATTTATTTATTTATAAGAACCGGCGAACCCAATTACAGGAAAGTAGTATTATGAAAAAAGTATAGAGTCACTGGTAATATAAAAGAAATATAACTATGGTGAAGATTTGAAACTAGATGTAGGATTACAACTGCAAAACGCTGCAAATTCTATTGGGTTTATTATTCAATTGGCTTGCGTTCATGAATTTATACTAAGCTTAGGAGTGTCCGTGTTTCACATGTGATACAGCGATTATTGAATTTCAGGAGGCACACAAATATGATCAACTGAACAATCCAAAAGGTATTTTGGTTGAGAACAGATTTACGTGCTCTATGCATATCTCCTGAAATTCATTTACTGATCTCTGAAAGCGTTGGAGTGTGCGTGTTTCACAAGTGATAAAGCGATTATTGAATTTCAGGAGATATACATAGAGCACGTAAATCTGTTCTCAACCAAAATACCTATTTGGATTGTTCACTTGATCATATTTGTGTGCCTCCTGAAATTCAATAATCGCTCTATCACCTGTGTAACACGCACACTCCAAAGCTTAGTAGAAATTCAAATCATGAATCATTAAATAATAAACCCCAGAGAAAGAATTTGCAGCGTTTCACGGTTATCAGAATGCTTCAATCCGTGTATCGGCTACAAAGCCTTTTAGGAGTTCACTCTAGTATCCACATTACTACATCACTAGATATCAAAACAGAAACAATAATAAACCAAACTAACGCAAATGTTGGCACTATAAATCGGGCCATAGATCGGGAATGGTTTGACCTACGGACCTGGGAAGGGGCTCATTCGATTCCTCGTGGAGTGTTCTTCAAAAAGAGTACAAATTTAGGGCGCCTGGACTTTTTTTGAGGTTTTTAGGGATTTTACAAATATTTGACAACCCTTAAAGGGCACTTTAAATTAAGTGAGAGAGCTGGCTCAAGAATTGGGGCGTCGCCGGACCAACATGGATTTTTCCTGAAAATTTCAGCTTTTTTGCTTCAGCCGTTTTTGAGAAATCGTGCGTACGTACGCGGACGGACGGAAAAATTGTTATTGCAGATTCGGATTCTACATCAGGGAGGGTTAGCATTTTTTTTTTTTTTTTTTCAAGAGCCATTACAATGGTTTATTAATGAATAATAAACCAAAATCAAGATGTTGGAGATGACAAAATTAACGGCTTCATAAATCTAATAGAACTGTTGAAAAAGTCCAACTCAGGGTGCAGATGAACGAGGCAGTTTGCTAAACGTGGTATGCGGCACAACAGGCGATCCTGAAGGTAACTTTTCGGGGCAAAACTCACGTAGAACGGAGGAGAGCTGCGAGTGGAGCTTCATTCAACAGCTTGTGCTGGAATACCAGGTCTGCCACACGTCGTCGGCTCTCCAAGGGCAGAAGGTGACACACGCCCATCAGGGCAACATAATCAACTTCATCCTGATGGATTCCAAGCTTAAAGGTTATACCGAAGAAATTTATGCTGGATCCGTTCCAGAGTATGCTTGTGAACTGCGTATGATGGCATACTCCAATAGTGGAAGGACCAGTGCTTTATACAGAACAGTGATGGCCTGGATGTCATTGAACTCCCGAGTATTCCGCTTAACGAAGCCCAGAGCCCTCATTGCTCAACCAGCTGCACCAATAACATGGCGTGAAAAGGAAAACTGCTGATCAAGCAGCACTCCAAGGTCAACAAGCTCATCGACCCTTGAAAGCCGGTCACCGCAGAGCACATACTCATACAGGAGAGGACGGGAAGAGCGGTAGAACGTTATCACAGAACACTAATTATGATAAGCTAATTAAGCGCAAAACATTGCCTTCAATAATTTTACTTGCCTAGAGGTCTTATTGAATGCACCTCTATACATGAGAGAATGACAAATGATCCCCTTCACAATTTCTCTCTTAGTATACTTTTACAAATTACACAGGTACTTTGTTTTGGGCACCGATAGGCTTTGTGGTTTCCATGAAATGATGTATACGATTGGAAAGTAATGCGAAGCCTACCACTAGACATTATTCTTAAAGAAGGATTTGATCCCATTCAGCGGGTGAGGCGTGTTCGTACGGAGGCGCTGGCTTCCATGGAACCCTCGCTTCCTCATACCTTTGTCTGACTCTTCGCATTGTATTCGGCTCTTTCTCCCAACATCACACCTGTTCCCTTTTTTCCTCCTACCTTTATACGCCTAATCGGTTTCCCTTTCCCTACCTCTCAAGAATGGCATAACATTATGAGTTATTCTGTTGGATACGGGAGGGCCACGGTCCGATGATTTTCAGTTCCTGCCGCTCCCAAATTACGCAATGATTCACACAGGTCTCGGGGCCGAGGGATGGAACTAGACCCTCGTCCTCCCCCACAATATGTAGAACTACGCATTCAACTGCCTCTTGAGCCTATGGAAATCCGGAGCACGAATTGCCAACAACGAGAAGTTCATTTGATTAATACTTCATGAAGTAGGGGTGGCCGTAATTGAATATTTCCAGTAAATGAACAAATTAGCATTATAAGACAAATGTCACAAATGATCACACAAAGATGTATTTCTGTAAATAGGTAGCTCCTATATGCATACCACTGATTCACAATTGGAGACCACAGTTGGAAAACGTGTTGAATCACTTTTTCAATTTTGAGCTTCATGATAGATTTTGATAAGGCAAACACGACTTTGAGGTTAAAACGCTGCAAATTCTTCCACTGGGGTTTATTATTCGATTGGCTTGCGTTCATGATTTGAATTTCTACCAAGCTTTTGGAGTGTGCGTGTTTCACAGGTGATATAGCGATTATTGAATTTCAGGAGACATGAATAGAGCACGTAAATCTGTTCTCAACCAAAATAGCTATTTGGATTGTTCAGTTGATCATATTTGACCTCCCCAGGTCCGCAGTTCAAACCATTCCCGATGTATGGCCCTATTTATGGTGCCAACATTTGCATCCACATTCACTACATCACTAGGTTACTGCAATCAATACAAAAACAACAGCGTTTTTTGTTTGTTTTTGTTTTGATCGCAGTAACCTAATGATGTAGTGAATGTGGATACTGGAGTGAACTCCTAAAAGGGTTTATAGCCGATACACGGGTTGAAGCATTCTGAAATTCAGGAGACACACAAATATCATCAACTTATCAATCCAAATAGGTATTTTGGTTGAGAACCGATTTAAGTGCTCCATGCATATCTCCTGAAATTCAATAATCGCTCTATCACCTGTGAAACACGCACACTCCATAGCTTAGTAGAAATTCAAATCATGAATCATTGAATAATAAACCCCAGTGAAAGAATTTGCAGCGTTTTTTAAAGAACAAATTGATGATCTGATAATGTTTTTTTTTTAACACAAATTTGGTCGAATAAACAATTTGAAGAATGTGACTTAACAAGTTTTTCCACTTTGGTTTTTAATTATTGACATAGTGTCAGATTATCCACTGAGAAGATGTAGGTGCCTACCGAACGAAAACTATTTAAACAAAATAGAATAATTACACTTCACTAGGTCCTCGGCCCCTAATGACCGCTAATTTCTAAATACCGTCAATATACAGGGTATAACCAGACCGCTCTCCCTCTTGTTCAACATCTCATTTTCTACCAAAACTGCCTCACAGAGATCTTTATTAAAGTTTCCGAGTAATTTCACTTGAAAGATTTTGTTTGAGTTTCCATCTAACTTTAAGAAAATTGCCATAACTCCCTTAATTTGTACGAAACATTCAAGAAGAAAAACAAATGTACAACTTCCGCCGCTATTGACGTTAAACAGCTTGTTTGACCTGAGCGCCTCGATTCAGTTTTAGGCGATTCACTTAGTTTATTCGAACACTTGAACATCGACTCAATTTCCAAAGAAATGCGCTGAAAGCTGTAGAATTTCAGGGAAACGTACAAATTTAATTGGCTTTGCAATTCTACGGTCAACATAGCGATTTCGTATCGATTTCATGGAGAAATCCGAGTTTAGAGGAGCAAAAATGATGACCACCTAGGAAATCAGAGAGGTTGTTCAACTTGGAAAGAGTGTCAACCTTTCAGTCTCTTTATGTCTAACAAAAACTATTCACGGCGAAGAGAGGGCCGAAAAGTGAGTCTAGAAAGTGTGATTTTTTCAAAATTACCAACCAGTACTTTGTAATGCTACTAGGTTTTGTACCTGGACTACGTAGATCTCCTAAAAACTGCACCATAAGGCTGCTTTCTGAACCGCTAAACTGGCCTTTGGTGCAGTCGAAAATGTGGTTTGAATGCAGAAAAATAGCTTTTCACGCAAAATCGACTTCGTTGAAAAAAAAAGAGAAAAAAAACGCTACAAATTCTTTCACTGGGGTTTATTATTCAATGATTCGTGATTTGAATTTCACAAGCTTTGGAGTGTGCGTGTATCACAGGTGATAGAGCGATTTTAAATTTGATTTCAAGGCACACAAATATGATCAACTGATCAATCCAAATAGGTATTTTGGTTGAGAGAAAGTGCTCTATGACATACATCCTGAAATTCAATAATTCTATCACGGATTTTTAAATAGAAATTCAAATCATGAATTAGAATTGAATTTTATTATAAGAGTGATTACAATTTTTTTTTGAATTACAATGAAAAATATTCTATTTGAAAATTTTAAATTTCGTAAGACGGAGCATGCATATCAGAATGCTTCAACCCGTGTATCGGCTATAAACCCTTTTAGGAGTTCACTCCAGTATCCACATTCACTACATCACTAGGTTACTGCGATCAAAACAAAAAAAAAAACTCTTGTTTTGATCGCAGTAACCTAGTGATGTAGTGAATGTGGATGCAAATGTTGGCACCATAAATCGGGCCATACATCGGGAATGGTTTGACCTACGGACCTGGGGAGGGGCTCATTCGGTTCCTCGTGGAACGTTCTTCAAAAAAAGTCAAAATTTAGGGCGCCTTGACTTTTGTGAGGTTGCTAAAGAATTCGGGCGTTGTCGGACCAAGATGGATTTTTCCTGAAAATTTCAGATTTTTTGCACCAGCCGTAAAAAAATTTTCATTGCAGATTTGGATTCTACACCCTTTGAAACGTAAACCATGAAATTTTCAGGGGGGTTAATTTTTTTTTTCAAGAGCGATTACAATGGTTTATTATTGAATAATAAACCAACACTTAATATTGAAACAACTCAGAAAAAAAGCCTCAAAAGAAATCTTTATAGGCACTTTTGATCGCATATGTAAAGGCGGTAATACCTTATCCTCTCGCGTTACACCCTGTGTATTGACGGAAGAGTAAAGTGTAGGTTGTTTCGATATGCTTAGGTCCTAATTCTGTATTGTATTTAGAAATTAGCTGTTCTGGTAAAGAGGGAATGTGAAGTGTAATAGTTTTATGCTGGAACAACTTCCACTTGAAATAATATCCTCTCGGCAGGTGCCTACATACATTTAGTTATACTTAGATAATCTGATATACCGACATTGATAATTTTAAATCAGCCACGTGCAGAGACGAGGAATACATTTTGAAATAGATTACATCAATGGCTCGTTGAATGAAAAACATTGCTGAAACCTGTTTGGCTTCAGGTTAAGATTTCATTGAGGGATATCCGATTACTCAGCTGTAATCACACGAGCTGCCTTATTTCCGTTGTTCAAACCCGTCGGGGGAGGGACCCAGGTACTCGATCGACCCCTTGAAGTGATAGTTGAGTTAATTGAGAAGGCGCAATCGTGAGGGCGGCGAGGGCACTAGACGTCCCAGCCTCAGGTGGAGCGCTGCAGAATTGATTATTACTTCCGATATTGCTTTCATGCCCTCGCCAATCCCATTTGCTACGCAGTATTGGAATCTCAAGTGTACTGAGGTCAACGGACAGAACGTCTCTTCATAACTGGTCCACGTCTGGTCATTCATTCAAGTCGGCCCGTAGAGGAATCATAATGCATCTCTCACGATTGAATATCAGGGATATGACTGTTGGAAATCAGTACGTTAACTTGAACAGCACTTCAATATTAGACGATGGGGATTTCAAAGAGATTGTTAAGAGGGCAAAGAAGAAGAGCTATTATGAACATTTGGTGTATGCCAACAATAGCTTTACTCACTTGCGCCCTATGAACAGAACCTCAAAATCGGTTTGGTCAGATTCAATCATTATTGGATCAGTTTACGTTAAGGTGACCATCCGTTCTGCTTTCGGCGGAACAGTCCCGCTTTTTAGGTTAGTGTCCCGCTGTCCCCAGATTTACTCGGGAGACACTATCATCTCCCACTTTGGCAGGACAAAAAAATTAACTAAATAAATAAATAAACGCTATTATGTCCCGCTTTGAATATTATTTAATATTATAAGCTGAAATAAAATATTCTTGACTGACTCTTTCACAATTTAAATATAAAAGCAACAAGGAAATTTGTTTTCAATTTTCATATTGAAATGTGTTAGATTGCATTGACAATTTAAACTTTACCAATTTGCCAATTAACCTTTTAACAAGTCTGGTAAAATGTTTCACAAAGTTGTCTAAATAGTTTTCCAATTATTTTCTCCACCCGATCGGACAGTAACTTCATTCAGTTGATTTCACTGTGTAACTTACAGTATTTTCAATTGTTAAATGTATTTTGGTTTATTATTCAATAATAAACCATTGTAATCGCTCTTGAAAAAAAATTCTGACCCCCCCTGAAAATTTCATGGTTTACGTTTGAAAGGGTGTAGAATCCGAATCTGCAATAAAAAATTTTCCGTCCATGTCCGCCGTACGCACGATTTCCCCCAAACGGCTGGAGCAAAATATCTGAAATTTTCATTAAAAATCAATATTGGTCTGACAACGCAATTGGCTTGCGTTACGATTTGAATTTCACTAATTTAGACTGCGTGTTTCACAGGGTTATTGAATCAAGATATGCATGGAGCACGTGAATCAAAGTCAAGACCAAAATACATTTGGATTCATCAGTTGAAATATTTGTGTCCACGAGGAATCGAATGATCGCCTCTATCCTGGAAACCGTAGACTCCAAAGCTTAGTATTCAAATCGTATGGCAAGCCAATTGAATGGTGCCAGAGAAAATTTGCAGTTATTTTTATTGAACCTCAATACCCCCCCCATTATCTTTTTATCAAGTCCTTTAGCACTCGTATTGTGTTAAATTTCCCCAAATCCAAATTTAAACGATGTAGCCGAAGGTAGACTGATGTAGAGGAGGCACACAAACATCATCAACTGATCAATCCAAATAGGTGTTTTGGATGAGAACATTATGATATGAAACGCTGCAAATTCTTTCACTGGGGTTTTGGTTTATAATTTTTTTTGTTTTAATAGCAGTAACCTAGTGACGTAGTGATGTAGTGATGTATGTGGATACTGGAGTGAACTCCTAAAAGGCTTTGTAGCCGATACACGGGTTGAAGCATTCTGATAACCATTAAAAAAACGCTGCAAATTCATTCACTTGGGTTTATTATTCAATTGGCTTGCGTTCATGATTTGAATTTCCACTAAACTTTGGAGTATGCGTGTTTCACAGGTGACAGAGTGATTACCGAATTTCAGGAGGCACACAAATATGATCAACTGATCAATCCCAATAGGTATTTTGGTTGAGAACCGATTTAAGTGCTCTATGCATATCTCCTTGAAATTCAATAATCGCTCTATCACCTGTGAAACACGCACACTCCAAAGCTTAGTAGAATCATCCATTCACTCATATAGTCTGCAGTCCGGAAGCCATGTTTAATAAGATTGCTCATGTTACAATAGGTTTTTACATCCACAGTGAGCTTTCAGCTTCCAGAGAGTATCGCATCATATTATGAGAAATTATGAAGCGTCTATTGATTCAGAACTGAAGATCAGGGCCAGAAACACTTCTGCAGCATTGTGTGAACGTATAATTGAATGGAAGACGCCTTCAATTACCTAATGTTCTCCGAGAGACTTCCATTGTTCGATGATGAGGTATGGTATTTGACTCGGGGGATTGTTTGAATGAAGATGTAAGAGTTTCGAGAGTTATTAGATATTAATCGGGCTTGAGAGGCATAAATTTGAATTTCCTTCAAAACTCGCGGGCGGTCCCCCTCACCGTCTTCCCCGTTGTACAACATCCTACCTGGTAACTTTGTTATAAGCCGATCCGAGACACCTCAACTCTCGAATTCCTTCCGGGACTTTAGGGGTTTCCTTCTGGGAGGATTTCTGGTGGCTTTCGAGCAACGATAGAAGTTTAGCGGGAAGTCCGTGTTATTTACATAAATTCTCCCTGTCGGGGTATCGGGGCATCCCCGAGGGCTTGCTCCGGACTAAAGGACTCCCTTCTCAGAAGCTGACCAACTGTCCCAACTTCTAGGTCGGACCCAATTTACCGGGATGACCGAGATGAGTTAGAAAAGTACCCGTGGGATCGAGGAAATAAGGCCGGCGAGGACGAAAATGTCTCAACTCGGATTGAGGAGCTCGGCCACGTTTATCTAGTACCGGCTACGGATGGGTATCGTTAAACAAGTATTGATATTTTGTACAGATACTGTATCGGAAGGTAGGTATCGATACTCCAAATATCGATCAAGCAAAGTATCGATATTTATAAACATCAAGTATCGTTTCCAACAACAATTTTTCAAAATTTAACTGCAAAAAATAATAAATAATAATAATAAAAATGATAAACCATTGTAATCGATCTTTAAAAAAATTCTAACCCCCCTGAAAATTTCATGGTTTACGTTTCAAAGGGTGTAGAATCCGAATCTGCAATAAAAAATTTTCCGTCCGTCCGCCGTACGCCGTCGGCACGATATCTCCGAAACGGCTGGAGCAAAAAATCTGAAATTTTCAGGAAAAATCCATCTTGGTCCGACGACGCCCCAATTCTTGAGCCAGCTCCCTCACTCAATTTAAAGTGCCCTTTAAGGGCTGTAAAAGTTTTGTAAAATCCCAGAAAACCTCAAAACTAGTCGAATCGGCCTAAATATTTTCCTATTTGAAGAACATACCACTAGGAATCGAATGAGCCCTTCCCCACGTCCGTAGGTCAAACCATTCCCGATGTATGGCCCGATTTATGGTGACAACATTTGCGTTTTTTCGTTTATTATTGTTTGTTTATAACCTAGTGATGTCCTGCCGATAGCGTCGAGTTGTAGTGAATGTGGATACTGGAGTGATAGCCGATGTGAATACTTGTAGTGTTGATACTTGTAGTGTAGTGTAGTGATACACGTAAATCTTTTGAAGCATCCAAAACTGATAATATATAGGTAAATATTATTCAATATTATTACGGGGTTTATTATATATGGCTTGCGTTCATTTGAATCTCTGATTTGAATCTTTGGCTTCATGTGCGTGTTTTACAGGTGATAGAGCGATTATTGAATTTCAGGAGATATGCATAGACCACGTAAATCGGTTCTCATCCAAACACCTATTTGGATTGATCAGTTGATGATATTTGTGTGCCCCTCTACATCTGTCTCCCTGGCTACATCGTTTAAATTATAGAAGTTTTATTGTACGAGTGCCAAAGGACTTGATAAATTATAGATGTTTTTATTGTGGGGTGGTATAAAAAAAAAAAAACGCTGCAAATTCTTTCACTGGGGTTTATTATTCAATCGGCTTGCGTTCATGATTTGAATTTCTACTAAGCTTTGGAGTCTGCGTGTTTCACAGGATAGGGCGATTATTGAATTTCAGGAGGCACACAAATATGATCAACTGATCAATCCAAATAGGTATTTTGGTCGAGAACAGATTCACGTGCTCCATGTATATCTCCTGAAATTCAATAATCGCCCTATCCTGTGAAACACGCACACTCCAAAGCTTAGTAGAAATTCAAATCATGAACGCAAGTCGATTGAATAATAAACCCCAGTGAAAGAATTTGCAGCGTTTTTGAACCTGCGAGAGGAAAGGTAACAGTAACAGTAGGTATTATAGCTGTAATATAGCCTCCTACTGCTGCCTTCTTACTTCTTATTCTTTTCCTGTTTTCCATCTCGTATTCCGCTATTCTCTACATTCCAGATTCCATTACCAAAGAAAATTAAGAAAATCAACCAAAGAAAAACATTGAAACCAATTTTTTTTAAGCTAGTGAGAAAAAATTTGCCGATATTTTGAAATATCGGAATTGAAGTATTGATACTCGATATTATCGTAGGACCCAGTATCGATACAAAAACATCGATGTTTTGAAATATCGGGTATCGATACCCATCCCTAGTACCGGCATTTGGTTTGATAAAGACGTAACATGATTACTTTGGTGAGGATTCAATTCGTAATTTCTCATCTTATATTACCGATAAAGCATGAAATTCAATTGAGTCATGAAATGACGGTCCACTTTAGATGAAGCGAAAAATTCAGATTTTTATCAATACTTCAACTAATCAGTATATGAAACGGCTAGTTATTTGACATAATAACTATTGGCTGTTAGTTAATATGTAAAATTCACGATACACGTCTACGCTATCAACAGGATACACTTTGACTAGGTGTTCAGTTATTAAAATTACCCAAGGGTGCCCACAGAAGGTAAAATTCTAAGTTCAGCTTTCTGGGGTGATTAGGTTTTTCGAGACGTATGTAGCCATTGCGAATACCTATGGTGCATTATTCTGTGCAAGGACACGACGTAGAAATTCAAGAGTTGAAAACTGGAATCAATCTTTTGTTAAATTGATGCAAATTCTTTCATATTATTCATTGGCTTGCGTTCATAATTTGAATTTCTACGAAGCTTTGGAGTCTGCGTGTTTCACAGGATCTATCCTGTGAAACGCGCACACTCCAAAGCGATTATTGAATTTCAGGATCATGCACACAAATATGATCAACTGATCAATCCAAATAGGTATTTTGGTTGAGAACCGATTTACGTGCTCCATGCATATCTCCTGAAATTCAATAATCGCTCTATCACCTATGAAACACCCACACTCCAAAGCTTAGTAGAAATTCAAATCATGAATGCAAGCCAATTGAATAATAAACGCCAGTTAAAGAATTTGCAGTGTGCGTGTTTCACAGAAAGTAGAATGATTATTGAATTCCAGGAGGCACACAAATATGATCAACTGATCAATCCAAATAGGTATTTTGGTTGAGAACCGATTTACGTGCTGTATGCATATCTCCTGAAATTCAATAATCGCTCTATCACCTGTGAAACACGCACACTCCGAAGCTTAGTACAGATTCAAATCATGAACGCAAGCCAATTGAATAATAAACCCCAGTGAAAGAATACTTATTTACACCAGTAATAATATTGAATAATAATCCCCAGTAATAATATTTACCTATATATTATCAGCGTTTCATACATATCAGAATGCTTCAACCCGTGTATCGGCTATAAACTACAAGTATCCACATCGACTATCACTCCAGTAACCACATTCACTACAACTCGACGCTATCGGCATCACTAGGTTACAAACAAACAATAATAAATCAAAAAACGCAAATGTTGTCACCATAAATCGGGCCATACATCGAGAATGGTTTGACCTACGGACCTGGGGAAGGGCTCATTCAATTCCTCATGGTATGTTCTTCAAATAGAGAAAAATTTAGGCCGCTTCGACTTGTTTTGAGGTTTCTAGGGATTTTACAAAACTTTGACAGCCCTTGAAGGGCACTTTAAATTGAGTGGGAGAGCTGGCTCAAGAATTGGGGCGTCGTCGGACTAAGATGGATTTTTCCTGAAAATTTCAGATTTTTTGCTCCAGCCGTTTGGGAGGTATCGTGCGTACGGGATACGGCGGACGGACGGAAAATTGTTTATTGCAGATTCGGATTCTACACCCTTCGAAACGTAAACCATGAAATTTTCAGGGGGTTACAATTTTTTTTTAAGAGCGATTACAATGATTTTTTATTGAATAATAAACCAAAACACCTACCTACGCATCACATGATCACCATATTATGACATAAGACTTCAGAAACTCGATAACAAAAGGAGCTATTGAAACATAATTTCATGGCAAGTATCAGCCTATACGATCCTCACTAGGCGAATTTTACTATGTCCAATCACGTTCCCATTCACACTTGTGTCTCTGTTCTTTTATCTGCCTAAGTTCTTGCCCTTATAGAGAGCGAACGGCTCATTCGATTCTTTGAAGACACGTATATTAATCCAAGCTCTTTGAAAAACTCTTCCTTAAGAGACTGAAGCCTATCATTGAGAACAGAAAATTAATTCCTGACCATCAATTTGGGTTCAGGGAACGACACTCAACCATTGACCAAGTCCGCAGGATAACGAATTTGATAAAACAATGTCTGGAGGGAAGTAAAATTTGCTGAGCTGTTTTCCTCGACGTTTCCCAAGCTTTTCATAAAGTTTGGCATGATGGACTCTCAGCACAGATCCGTAGGGATCTCCCACAGCAGCGTTATCTACTGATTAAGTCGTGCCTCTCAGAAAGGCACTTTAGGGTGAAATATGAGATGAATACGCTAAGGAAAATAGGAGAAGGGGTATTGCAGGGCAGTACACTTGGGCCATTTCTGTATCTGCTGTTCACGAGGGACTTTTCAAAACCGCAAACGCTGTCGCAGCTACGTTTGCAGATGATTCAGTGAACACAATTCTTCAGTGGACTAAAAGATGTCGAATAAAGCTGAATGAATCCAAGTCTACACGTATAAACTTCACCTACCGAATAATAAACCCTGCCCGATTGAAATTAACTCCCAAATAGAGCCGTGCTGTACTACAGCCAAATATCTGGATATGACACTATATGGTGAGCTCAAATGGAAAGAGCAGGTGGAGATGAAGAAGGCAGGAATCAACCTGAAATTTAAGAAAATGTATTGGCTTCTGGGAAAGGATTCACAGCGCCCAGTCCACAGTAAAATACTACTGTGAGCAAGTGATTAAACCAATACGGGCCTAAAACTGAAAATCATCCAAACAGTCCAGAACAAAATTCTGAGAGGCACAGTAAATGCACCATGGTATATTCGAACAGATGTTCTGCAGCGCGATCTCAAGGTTGAGATGGTCGACGAGGTTGTAAGAAAAAGAGCTGTGGATCACGAAAATCGGCTCCACAATCACATCAACGTTGAAGCCATTTCACTTCTGAACAACAGCGAAGAAGAGGACCAAACCCTAGCACCTAGCTACGAATCTCTAAAAGTAGTGAACTCTTTCGTGGAAGTGGATAGCGATCTATGAACCACTAAAAATGAACCAACTTGATTAATGTAAAGTGACTAGATGTATATTATTCTTTACAGTTGTAACAATAAAAAATATATTTAAAAAACGTACATCAATAAAGAACGAAAAACCAATAGTGTTATTCAGCCCATCGATTTCACCCTTTATCGATATCCCCCCGACATTTTCCCAATATTGATATTCGGAAAAATTATCGGAATTTGATTCGGTTTATAATCTTAATGACTTCAATGAATTATTTAAGCTAAGGAGTCAGTCCTCTAAAAAGTGACTTCTTGCTGGTGTGGGAGGAGATAGGGTAATTTATCCGAATCTGTACACATTGGCCCGGTTGAACTTTGTGTTGTATGGCAACTTCTGTTCCGTGTGTGCGCCAATTTTCGAAAGCGGGAGTAACGGTGACAGCCACCAGGAATCGGTTGTCCCTAAAATATTTGGACAAATTGTACTTCTTATAGTGTTCCCGAAAAGTGTATTTTTAAAAGACCTTTTAATTGATTTTTGACTCATTATTATATATTCTTATTGAAATAAACTGTTACCTACCAACTTCATATATTCGAGATTTCAACGGCGCTTATTTCTGTATCCTTCACTTTACGGTCTCACCTTCGATTTTCAACATCGATACCTTTGAATATCCATATTTCTCCTCCTAACACTGGACTCTTGAACACCGAAATTAAAGAAAAGAAAAATCTTTTGTCTTCAGACTTTATCTTTTGAGACTTTTTGTCCAAAGAGGTTTTGTCCAAGACCTTTCATCCGCTCACCATTATAGCAAGGGTCTGTGTTTTTCCAACAAACATATATCGAGATGGGATTCCTGAAAGACCAAATAATACCGTTACACCTGGCACCTAGTAATAACATCCCGTCTAATACAGAATATAGAGAAGTTTTGAACAATTAAAATGAACTTGAACCGTGCAATCATTAGCAGTCCGATGTTATACGCCTACATATGTGGAATAATATTTGCATCATCGGTATCTTCCTAGAAATGAGGTTACCGCAGATAGATTTGATTGTATTTCCCGGTAGTGGTTAACATATCATCAAATTACATTATTCTCATGGTAGATTTATAAATGTACATTTCCATTTCGGATATCCCACATTCACACTTTTGCAAGGTAGCATTCTATTAACGTCGTATGCAAATGATTTACAATTTTCAACATTGTAAATGGTGAATTTCCAATATTCAATAATGTTTTCCGAAAATTAATTAACAAAACTCATTTAATAAACATATAACTACTTACTTACCTGGTCACGTACTAGAATTTTGAACTGCGTCAATGTCAAGGCCAAAAGAAATCAATGGTTTAGTTAGGGCTAGGCGAGAGAAATAGTGGTCAAAAATTTGAATCGTAAATTCAAAGTAAATTTTACTCTGTTAAATGCAGATTCTTATAGAGTGGTCCTCTAAAGTTTCCAATCTCATGTGAATAAATAGAATTTGGGGAATGAAACATATTCAATCTTCAGCATTCCACACTGATTTTGAAAGACTCGAGGGACTTGATTTTAGTACTTCTCTATTATTATCTTTTACTATCCTTTTGCATTTAATTTTTAATCAAATCCTTAATCCTCCTTTTCTTCCTGGAATACACAGGTTGTCCCATCTATATGGGCCCATTAAGGGCCATTATTACAGCCATACGGTGCGAGTTATCAAAAAATTGAACTAGACCTTTTCTTTAGTATTTTCACTCTTCTTGCAAATGGTGGAACCCGTTTTTCGTTTTTCGATGTTTTAGTGCCTCAAATCTTTGATTGAAACTGTGATGGATATGGTTAGTTGTCCCCTTCCCGATTTTAGAATCTGTCGCCTTGGGAGATGAGTCAGAGGCCTGCAAGCGTCTGAATCATCCTCTGAGCGTGGCGGAGCATTAATTAATGTATCCACCTGCTCGGAAGGGGCAACTATGCCATTACATCACCTCACAAAACTTGAGGTCTTCTCTTGATCTTCTTTTTAATTTTAGTTTTCGATTCTACGTTGAATTTGGGAGAGAAAATGCATCGATGAAAATTTTTTTTGGAGACTTCGTCTCAGCATTATTTCAGTTTTTGCGAACAACAAAAATCAACAATCTTCAATTTTTTTTTTTAGATTTTGATCACATTTTTGAAATCAGCGTCAAATATCCTATCAACAGAAGCCAGTTTCCATCATCAACAATCATCATCAGAGGTTTGACGTTACAGTTCAACCAATTCGCCAATCGATGGATTGGCAGGCAAGGCCATCGGCCAGCGTGATCTCTCGATCTAACACCACTGGATTTTTTCCTTTTGGGTTGTCTCAAAGGCAAAATGTACGCCAGGCAACCCACTACACCAGAGGCATTAAAAGGTGTCTGGTTCAAGCTTGCTTAACTATTCTACCAGACGTCGTACGAAGAACAACTTCTTCGGTGAGAGATCGACTCGCAATCTGTTCACAGAAGCAATGGGGTCTATTTGGAACGTATTTAATTTTAGTAGAATAAAAAGTGCCAATAAAACTTGTCCAGTAAAATTAGTATGTATACTACTTATTCACTACCACTTGATGCAAGAATTGAAATGTCAATCCTCTGATGATGATTGTTGATGATGGAAAGGGCTTCTGTTGATAGAAAATTTGATGCTGATTTCAAAAATGGAGTCCAAATCTAACAAATTTTGAAGATAATTGGAGAAGAGCGTTTTTTTTCTCTAAAAGAATTCGTCGATTTTTGTTGTTTGCAAAAACTGAAATAACTATGAAATGAAGTCTCTAAACAAAATTTGTTGAAATTCAACGTAGAATCGTAGAATGAAAAAAAAAAAAAAAAAACGCTGCAAATTCTTTCACTGGGGTTTATTATTCAATTGGCTTGCGTTCATGATTTGAATTTCAACTAAGCTTTGGAGTGTGCGTGTTTCACAGGTGATAGAGCGATTATTGAATTTCAGGAGATATGCATACAGCACGTAAATCGGTTCTCAACCAAAATACCTATTTGGATTGATCAGTTGATCAAATTTGTGTGCCTCCTGAAATTCAATAATCGCTCTATCACCTGTGAAACACGCACACTCCAAAGCATAGTAGAAATTCAAATCATGAACGCAAGCCAATTGAATAATTTTAGGGATCAAAATGCTTCAACCCGTGAATGGGCTACAAAGCCTTTTAGGAGTTCACTCCAGTATCCACATCACTACATCAATAGGTTACTGCGATGAAAACATAAACAATAATAAACCAAAATAACGCAAATGTTGGCACCATAAATCGGGCCGTATAACGGGAATGGTTTGAGCTACGAACGTGAGGAAAGGCTCATTCGATTCCTCATGGAAGGTTCTTCAATAAGAGTCCAAATTTAGGCCGCTTCGACTTTTTTTGAGGTTTTTAGGGATTTTACAAAACTTTGACAACCCTTAAAGGACACTTTAAATTAAGTGAGAGTACTGGCTAATGAATTGGGGCGTTGTCGGACCAATATTGATCTTTCCTGAAAATTTCAGATATTTTGCTCCAGCCGGTTGGGAGAAATCGTGCGTACGGCGTACGGACGGAAAAATTTGTATTGCAGATTCGGATTCTACACTCTTTGAAACGTAAACCATGAAATTTTCAGGGGGGGGGGGGGGGTTCGATTTTTTTTTTTCAAGAGCGATTACAATGGTTTATTATTGAATAATAAACCAAAAGGGGATCAAGAGGTAACCTCAAGTTTCAATCGAAGATTTGAGGCACTAAAACATCGAAAAATGAAAAACGAGTTCCACCACCTTCAAGCAGAGTGAAAATACTATAGAAAAGGTCTAGTTCAGTTTTTGGATAGCTCGCATCTGCCTTTTGATTTCGACCTGTCTTTTATCTAATTCAATTTATTTAAACGCATGGAATTGCTGAAGTAAATTCAGAATGCTGGTGCCGTAATTGCAAAAATTATACCTGATATAAGGTAAACTAATGCCCTGAGCCTATAAACAAACATACATGGAATAAAAATGGAAGGGCAATGTTGAAATTCGGTGGTAGAGTCTGTGGAAATAAAACTCAAAATCATTCAGCACACGCAAAAATAAAAAGGAATAAACTCACCAAAACAGCACACACCAAACGCTTGCAGGTTAATAACAACATCTAGAAAGTTAGTGAAATGGAGCTGTGATGGATTCATTTCGGATGGATCTACCAGTGGATCATCCGTTAATTCTTTCAGATGTCAGTAGAAAGGTGGGGGAGGGAGGCATTTTCGTCACCCTGAAAATAAGCACTTTAACATGAATAATAAAGAATACTGAAAGAAACAAAATATGGTGGCAAAACCTACAATACGTGAACATTTATTCTACACTCGATTGGATAGTATCAAGTAATCTGTAAGTCTGTAGCGCTGTAATACACGGAATGCTCACTCAATACTTAACACTCAATATATGTGGTTTAAATTACAGATACTTTAGTACGCTAATTAATGATAATCTTTCTGAAAGGAGCCTGCTTTGTTTAGGGGAGCCAATTCCTCCTCCCCAGTTCTGCAAGTACATGGGGCACTGCTCAAGTCCGGGGATGGGGAGAGGAATGGCATACCAGTCCGGAGCTCTTGTTCGGAAATTATCGTGCAAGGTACCACCCTGCCGAGGCAATCTGCAAACCGGTACCATGGGTTGGAGGGAGATCCAGGCTACTAGCAGGCTGGGGGTATCTGCCGCCATAATGCCACCTTCGTGGCACACCCCAGCTCACTGAATCTGGCCAGGGTGCTCAAGAGTAGAGACTGCATCACCAGAGACGTGTACCCTAGTTATGTATCTCGGCATTTGAGTTCTGCTACATATCAGCTTCCATAGTAGGTAAAACCAGCTCCAAGGTTCTTCTTAACCTTCAGTGCCTCGGAGGGGTGGTACCTTGCACATAATTTCCAAACAAGAGTCCTGGTATGCTTCCTCTCCCCATCCTGGATGCCACATGTACTTGCAGAACTGGGAAGGAGGAATGGCATACCAGGAGCTCTTGTTTGGAAATTATCGTGCAAGGTACCACCCCGCCGAGGCACTGAAGGTTAAGAAGAACCTTGGAGCTGGTTTTACCAACTATGGAAGCTGATATCCGAGTATGTAGCAGAACTCAAATGCCGAGATACATAACTAGGGTACACGTCTCCGGTGATGCAGTCTCTACTCTTGAGTACCCTGGCCAGATTCAGTGAGCTGGGGTGTGCTCAACCAGTGCCACCACGAAGGTGGCATTATGGCGGCAGATACCCCCAGCCTGCTAGTAGCCTGGAGCTCCCTCCAATCCATGGTACCGGTTCGCAGATGGAAGATAGCCATGTCACTGGACTCTTCTCATTCTTCTATACCCGAGAACAGAGAATTTGTGCCTTCTCACCATCAGGATTTCACCTTCATATTACACAAAACAGAAGAAACCATCTCCAAAACCGACACTAACTTCTGTGAAAACGTTCCTGCAGCAGTTCGATTTTCAATAACGCAGCGGTTTTTAGCGAGTGGTGACTACTACATCAACCTCATGTACTTCTTCCGGGTTTCAAAGAATACAATTTCGCTAATTGTTCCTGAAGTTCCGAAGAACATCGGTCCGGATTGTCTACGCGGAGCGGGCGATGAACGACCATCCCTTTGATGATTTGTCGGAAAACCGACTTCGGTGTACCAGCATCAAGCACGAGCCAAGCTTCCCGCGCGAAGATTTTTCGGCTCGAAGCGACTGTTCCCACTGTCTGTGCCTCGAACGAATGCTCGTTCGAAGCTCCTACTATCGGCAAATGTACCTAGCGATCCAGCGTGTCCACACAAAACTCAGTTTTCATAGTTTGATAAAAATATAGCCCGCCTCGCAACAAAAGCTGAACCCGCCTGACTCCCCAGTATTAAGGAAACCCCCTCTCGTAGCGTAATTCTATTTTCTCTATCGATCAAACATTTCATCCTAAAGTACTGAAACACAGTTTTTCTTCGGAAATAGGACTAATGTGTAAGTTTCGTCCAAGTACTAGAGACTGTGAGTCATAATTTTTCTATGTGGGTCATTTCAAAATGCCGGTCACATTTATGTCAGTATTTGCCGTCAAATCTCAACTAAATACAGTTTTGTAAGTGTTTTAAAATTTTCTCTATGTGGATGTACATGTTCCATGGAAAAGTATGTAAAAGTTGTGCCTACAGGACCCAGGAGAAAATACCAAAGTCCGTATTTCTCACTCCCTACAGCTGTCACTAACCAGAGGTATACAACTTCCATCGTCACTACTCAGCGAAATATTTATTGGGGCTGTTATATCCACTTACACTATGAAAGAACATACCATCTACAATGGATATCCGCCACAGGAAAAACAATTGGATCAAATCAAGTAGCCTTATCAGCCCATTATTTCAGTGTCACACGGTTTTTCCTCGTTCCCTACAATGTTTTGAAAAGTAGCCCCCAACAGGCAGGAAAGAGTGTTTATGAAGTTGCTTCTGTTTTGTTGACATCCCTTATTCAAGATGGTCCCAACGCTGTTGGTTGGATTTTGCCTAGACCTTCCCAGTCCGTTCTATCGGGAAAACCATCTCTGGACGCAGCAGCGTGAGTTTTTAAACTCGCACCCCTACTCCAATAACGTTCTGATTGTGGCAAGTGAAACTTGATCGCACTTGTTGACAATTAGTGTAGTTGTTGGAGGTTCGTTGACAACATTCTGGTACAACCAGTTTCAATTGATGCATGGCCTGTAAAGACGGTGAAAGGGTAAAACCTCACTCCCTACTCTCTCAATCCCTACAATATCCAGCCAATAGCCTCTTAAATTGTGGGGAGTGAGACCTGCTCGTAGCAAGTGAGATGTTGGCAAGGAAACCTTAGCACTTACTGTAGCTAAAATTAAGCTAATTTTTGCTGTTCCACTCGCCTAAATTAAAAGACTTGAACGGCGATCCCCATGGAGGTTGGAGGCTCAAGAGGGGAAAGAATAATAGTATATTCCTCACTCCCAACAACATTTTTTTTTTTTTTTTTCAAAATCAGCAGTGCTGTTTAAGATTATGTGTGCTCACTTGGGTAATATGCTGAGAGAACTGCAGTAATTGATTAAAAACAAGAAAACTGATCAAGTTTCAAATTTTTTTTTTTTTTTTTTAGAAAAGTCGATACCCAAATGTGACCAAAATTTTGAAATGACCCATGTTACAAAATGAAAAATGTTGACTGTTTTGTGATTTTACTGTATTATGACAATGTCACGGCACCGGCAAAGTCTGTCTATTAAAATTATTGTTCAAATTGAAACTGAAATAGTGTTCAATCGTTATTGCCATACACATCAAACGAGACAATAGGTAAATACTTAATAATATTACAATCAATTCAGGGAGTTGTAACTATCAAAATTTAGTTGGCAGATGGAGTTTTCGGAAAGGGTTCATATCCCGGGACCTCAGATGGTCTGGTACGACGTTGAAAAATTTCGGCCTCAGATGTGAAGTGTTTCATCGCTGGGTTATCGATAAATGGCAGCTTTTTGGCTGTGGATGTAGCTCCGCCCGCTCGTATCATAATAAACACCCGTCATTCCGTCACAAATCCCCATCAGAAGGGAGAGTGAACCACTCGATTTCCAGGCAACAGTGACTGAAAACGCTCATTACTCGTAAGAGCCGTGGGTGGACTATCACATTTTTCAGGAAAATTGTTATTTCAGCTTGGAATATGTTTTAGTGCCCAGGTCCGCCCTGAAAGCCGCGAAATTGAGTCGCGTAAGAGAACACACAGTTTCCTAATGCTTTTCACCGATCGTGTCAAAGGGAATAGCACTGCTTCAGTTGTCAAACCATGAAAATTGTTCACTATCAGTCTGAAAGCCTAAGCAGCTTTTCTCTTGGAATCCAACAGCTTTACAAACTTCAGGAACAATTAACAAAATTGTATTCTTTGAAACACGGAAGAAGTACATGAGGTTGATGTAGTACCAGTCGTTAAAAATCGCTGCGTTATTGAAAACCGAACTGCTGCAGGAACGTTTTCGCAGAAGTTGGTGCGGTTTCGGAGGTGATTCCTTCTATTTTGTGTAATATGAAGGTGAAATCTTCTTTTGACAGCCCACTGTCATCCTTCTTCAAATCAATGAAGAATAATTTCTTAGCCGCAGAAACGAAGACGAAAATACTAGATGATCTAGAACGACAATTGATGCAGAGATAACTGCAGCTCTCGATAATAACACGGTTGCCATCTGATCGGAGGAAATGCTCGCGAGCGACTGATCGTGGAAATCCTACTGGCAGCGTAGCTGTGGTGCTCGTTGAAAACCTGCAAATGCTCGATGCTCAAGGATGATAGGCGAATGCTCCCGGAGTCCAGCTCTGCTCAATTTTATTACCAATAGACTTTTGCTGTGGCAACGTCTCATGAAATTTATCAACCGAGGACATCAGCGTTCCAACATCCTAATCAAAACATAGTGTTCGCTTGAAGTTAGTGAAGAAATTGGCGTTTAAATCCGAAAAAAAGTGTTTTTTGAGGTGAAATCCACGTGTTTTCTTCAAAACCGACTTGCCAAAAAAAAAGAGTTTGCCGTCGGTTTTCATGTACCTAAAGTTTTTTTCCGAATCAAATGGTTTAATTAGTTGAAATGTTCAACTGTTGATTCCTTCCACACGTTAGAACCGACAGCGTTTCTTTTTACTACTGTCACACAACTTTATTCTCTCTCAACTGTTGTTGATAGAAGAAAGACGAGAGCAGATGAAAGCTTTCCCCGGGCGACGCTGACCTTTGAGGGCCCTTCGGAACGTTTGTGCGATTGTGAATCGTCCGTCCCGTCAACCTTTGAAAATCTACGATCTTTGACACCTTTTGCAGAGCGGGTCAAGGGTGCTCCACCTTCGGTTTGAAGAGACCTTCGCTAAGTGGCAGACGACACTGCCACCTTCTCCGGCTATAAAGGAACTAACGATAAAGGGACCCTTGAAATGCGAGGTAGTTTACGTCGAATCGGCTCCGAGTGTAAAGCATTTTTCGCTCCGTTAAACTTTAGTTAAAAGGATTCCAGGTAAGTTATAACTCCGATCCCCGTTTCGTCATTGAAATTGCCGAATGAAGATTGTGATTCTTTCCACTTGTAGCTTCTGGATACAGAGATGATGAATTCTACGATTATAAAATGCTGTAGAAAATCAGACCAGAGAAACTCACGAATTGGTATTGCACTTAAAGGAGTGGAAGCTGATATTCGTTCAGTGACGAACACAACTTTGTCAACGAGAGTGAATTTATTTATCTTCAATAAGTCGAAATCTAAATGAAACAATTGATTATGTAACAAAATTAATACACACTAGCAGTGAATGTAATTTACTAAAAGCAATCGTTTTTTTTTTCATAAATGCTTAGGAGACCTATTGTGACCGACAATTTACTGAGAATTTGGACAAATCTAAGATTTTAGTATTTCAGAATGGTGGAAGACGGCGTGCAAACTGAGAAGTGGTTATACAAGGGTGAACGTATTGACATTATTTCAGAGTATGTCTACTTTGGCATGACACTGAACCCGAAGTCTCATTTGCAAAACATTTGAAACGAGAGGCAAAAAGTGCAAAATATGCGATGAATTATGTTTGGGGTATGGCTTTTGGAAATCCAGATATTCCTTTGCAGGTAAAGCTCCAGGTGTTCAATGCTATAGTGCGAGCAATTCTGGGATATGGCGCCCAGCTATGGGGCTACCAGGAGTATGCTTGTGTTGAGGCTGTACAATTGTTTTATCTGAAGAAACTTTTCTATTTACCTCTTTCTGCTCCCAACTATTTGATTTATCTTGAGATCGAACTGTGCACATTATCACAATTTACTTTGGGTTCGCATCTCAAGTATATTACCAAATTGGCTTGCATGTAAGATACACGTCTTCCATAAGTGGTTGCACCGGAGATCGCTCGAGAGAGGATATTTTTGGCAGAACACTATGGGACTCTAGCAACCGAATATGCTCTTCCTGACCCAATGGGCACGTTCGATATCGCAATACTGAAGAGCAATGCTGGCAGGATTCTCGCGGGTTTCCAGGAGAAGAAATTCATGACCTTCAGACGCAGAGCGAATCTATATAAGGAACTGGATCCCCAAATCAAGTGTTCAAGTTTTATCCGCCAGAATCAAGGCTTGTTTGAAGCACGTTAGATTTTTAAGTTGCGCTGAGAGTTACTTAATGTAAATAGGAGGCCATTTAGTTCTAGCCCACGTGAGGAATGCTCCTTTTGCAACCTCCAGGAAGCCGAGAACGTATTTCACTTCTTCTGTGTCTGCCCAGTTCTTGAGGAATTCAGGTGGCCAGCAAGCAGAATGGGAGAAGAGGTTGGACGTACATCGTTATCTTTTGTAAATCCACGTGGAGGTATAGGAAATTTCTGGTTGAACAATTTAATTTTTAAATGGAGTTTGATCATTTAATTTAAATTACAGTACCTAAATACCCTATTATTTCAAGCTTTTGTTTATACATACACATATATATTTGTTCCCTTCTTCTTCTTCTTCTTTTGGTATTGTTTCCATTATTATTAATATAAACATATTAACATAGAACATGCTTATCAGCTCGAACCTCCGGCAGACGGCGAGAAAACCATGCCGTAATGTTTATATTGTTGTAAAATGTAGTATAATGTCTACGTTAAAATCATAAATAAACGAATTCCTTCTTCTTCTCAATCATTTTTTTTTTTTTTTTTTTTTTTTTTTTTTTGCAAAGTTTAATAATACCCCATCCTCTGATCGGCTGTATATGTCTGTTTCTTAAGTATTATGGTTTGTGCTGATTGGCATGAAATTGAACGAATAATGTTGATTGTCGATCCAGAACACTAAGTGATTAGCAACAGTGGAACTAAAATGTCATGTGTCAATTGGAAATACGACCGTAATCGTCATCGTTTCACGTCAACTCAACGAAGTTTGAAATAGCTATGTCTATCCTCATGCCAAGCCCAAACAGAAATTGGATACCTTATCCACATGCGAATGAATAAACTACAGCAGGCTGATAATATAAAATATACCCAAACTGAAATTGTAAAGTTGACCCTTCAAACAAATGTACTTGTGTACTAGACCAGGCTGATTGGGTAAACAACGCCCAAGCCGAAATTATGAACTCGATCCTCATGCAAATGTATAAAATTTGGTATAAACCTCACCATGTCTAAATTCTACAGAGTTTGAAATTTTAAATTTGACCAGGATGAACATTTTAACCGGATTAAAATTGAAATTTGGAACTAGATCCCCATGCAAATGTATACAGGGTGTCTCACGAGTTGTTCCCCCCCCCCCCCCTCCTAAAATCGTCCAAACGGGAGTAAACAAAAAATTTTTTTTTTGAATCTTCATAAGTTTTTCCAAGGATCTCAAATATCATATTTGCGCACCCCGCGCAACTGCGCAATCTTGCGCAACTGACACTAACTTCCTTATTTTAAATGGGAACCCCAATTTTTTATTGCAGATTCGGATTCTACTCAAAATTTCATGAAAATTTGACCCCTCAATCAATTTTTTTGATTGCGCGCAACCGGTTCAGCGAGCACGCAAAGTTGCGCAACCCCAAAATTGTCAAATAGTGGATGATGGTGAACTCTAAAGTGTGGCACATGAATTTTCATTGTTTTTTAACGCTGATTCACGTGGTGCTATCCGTTTCTTGATTCGGCTCAATTTTTGCGGAATAATGACCTAAATTTGGTTATTTCTCGTCCGTTTTTTTTAAATCTTAGGCGTCTGTTTTCAGATTTTTACGGGGATTAGTTTTCGAGGTCCGGTTGAAAAATGTAAAAATAGGAGATTGAAACCTTCTTCAGTGGTCAAGTGAAAAATCATCTTAATCTGAGAGTTGAAAGTCGGCATAAATTAGCTGCCGTTACAGTGACCTTTGAATAATCAGATAAGTATTTTGTTTCTTCTGTTTACAACCTTTCGAGGTAGCTAAGTGTGCCTGATGTACACACAACCAAAGATCATCTGATAAGAGTTGATGTTTCTAGCCAAACCATGAAAGCGATAAAACTCCACCTTGTCCACTCATCCACTGGACACAGCTCACTTTCCTTAGTTCTGTCTGCGACATCATTGTCATCATGCCTCGTGCTCCTACCACGCGTTATTCAATGGAAGAAAGGGCTGCTATGGTCCAAACACACGCGCGAAAAAAGATGATTTTTTCACGAGAAATAACCAAATTTAGGTCATTATTCCGCAAAAATTGAGCCGAATCAAGAAACGGATAGCACCACGTGAATCAGCGTTAAAAAACAATGAAAATTCATGTGCCACACTTTAGAGTTCACCATCATCCACTATTTGACAATTTTGGGGTTGCGCAACTTTGCGTGCTCGCTGAACCGGTTGCGCGCAATCAAAAAAATTGATTGAGGGGTCAAATTTTCATGAAATTTTGAGTAGAATCCGAATCTGCAATAAAAAATTGGGGTTCCCATTTAAAATAAGGAAGTTAGTGTCAGTTGCGCAAGATTGCGCAGTTGCGCGGGGTGCGCAAATATGATATTTGAGATCCTTGGAAAAACTTATGAAGATTCAAAAAAAAATTTTTTTTGTTTACTCCCGTTTGGACGATTTTAGGAGGGGGGGGGGGGGGGGGGACAACTCGTGAGACACCCTGTATAATAGAGCAGGTTGAAAATGAGAAATAGTAATATTTACATATTTGACCAGGCTGATAATGTACACTACACCCGAACTAAAATTCTAAACTCGATCCTTTGCAAATCTATTTTTTCTAACAGACAGATAATGTGAACCAGCCTCCAAAATGGCATGTATACTCGACCCCTCGGAAATTTCGAAGCAACCCCAAATTGAATTTGTTAACTCAACGCTAATCCATATAATGTATACAGAACATCTGGCTAAAAATTAACCTAGCATAATCATTTATATCACATCATAACTAATTCTAGAGCATAGGTAACTGATTATCGGGTGACGAAAATGTTGTTGGCCGGAGCAGGGGGACTACGGGAACAATTCTACATCTACGAGGTTTGGTGTGGTAGAATCTTACTGTGGCGCATGGTCGGATCCTTGTTGCATAAGAGATCCAGTATTATGCCAAAAGGCGTTTGTCATTTTGCAATCATTCTCAAGGACGTCCGGGTCAGGGTTGCAGGGGTGGGGGTTTTTCCATTCGAGAGGTGAAATCCTGTGAACACCAGTCAAATGTTAAACCCGGGACGTGCCCTGGGAAATAGTGAGGAGGATTCTGGGATTTATTTCGTCGTAAATAACGAGGACAATGGAATAAATAAAACGAATAACTGAATTAAAGGACATTTTAATGGGAATGGGAAGATATTGGCTGTGGGGCACAAAACGATGATTCGGAGAAAAGTTCGCTATTCGATTCGTTACAATTAAGATGGCGTTCCACGGAGGTGTGACGTCACCGTGGATTCATAATTCCGTAAATTTGGGTTCTTTTGTGGAAATTCGGAGGGTTGTCGAATTGAAGAGCTGCTCACTGAAAAGCTGGATGTTTGATGGGATGGTTAAAAACAAAAACATTGGTGTTAGAACACTTAAAGCAGATGCAAGACTTTTCATCTGTGGACCGCTCGACAATATTATAGCTACAAAATATAGAAATTGAGATACTAAAAACCACATCAATGGTGTAGATATCTCAATAAAGTCAACCATTTCAAAAGTGCAACGTATTGTTGAAATTCGTCCAAGTTTCAAATTGAATTTCAATTTTTGTATGCATTAATTTTATTAATTACCTAATCCAAGAGCATAACTCCTCAATAAGATTTAAATTAAAATAGAGATCTAAGCGAAAATCAGATGAAAATAGTAAATACAAATCGGCGACGTGATCATTTGAGCGAATTTTCGAAAATTTTCTTACATAGTTGAAATTTGAGCACTTTGAATGCAAATATTTGTTAATTGTCAATGTTCCTAGGAAACCAATTGTTCTAAATACTGTTTTCCCATTTCAACAAAGATTTTAGATGTTGAAAATTTTTTAAAATTTTAACCGATTCCTTAAGCACATCTTATTGAAATTTATGTACAATTTACAGCATGAATTTTAGCTTCAATTTTTAAGTGATCTCGTTCATTGTGACAAACTTTTGCTTCCGAGTCTACCAAGGTAGCGGGAGCATTGTTTTCACTTTCGGAATTTGAAAAACCACAAAACACGAGATTTTTTTGTCAATTGCCATTTGATCACTTTTACTGTGTAAGATTTGTAAGATTGCGAAATCAAAAATTCCACTCGCATTTTGCGTTTTAGACCTTTCTGAACAGATTTTGGTTCCGTCATTGTCTGTCTGTCAGAAATCCTTGTTACGGGCATAAATTACACGAAAAATAGTCCGATTTTGATGAAATTTTCAGGGATTGTGCGGGTTGGGGTGTAGATGGTCCCCTATAGGTTTCATGACCCACGGATCAATGGAAGCCTCTGCGCATGCCCAAACGTGAAATTATTGCCAAAAGCATAACTCCGGGAGTTCTTGACCAATTACGATGAAATTTCCAGGGTTTGTTCGGTTTGATGTGTAGATGGTCCCCTATGAGTTTCATGACCCCCGGATCAATATTAGTCTCTGCGCATAAACGAAATCCTTGTTACATAGTCGGATGAGACACCATTTCGATGAAATGTTCGTAAGATTGTTCGAAATTAGGTATATTTTATAGTTTGTTCAATAGTTGAACATGCCTACCTTTATTTTCTCAAGATATGATCCTGCATAACAATAAATTTACCCTAATTCAATATTTACTTTGCCTAATTGAACGAAGTTCTTTAGTCAATAATAATTTTCAATGATCTATACAGTCATGTTATGGATACGAGGAAGCTATGTACCACACCCACTTGGCAGACGTTTTTGAATTATATCCTGCAAAAAAATGTGAATTTATCTATTTTTAGCGGGTTTTTGTCATTTTTTTAGTGCAATTTTTGAAATTTGATCCTGGAATCATTTCAGAATATCTCAAAACGGATTTCCATGAAGAAAATTTTAGAAAATTTGTTATTTAGAAAGTTTAGAGCCATTGCAATTGCTATATTTTTAAGAAAATTCAATAAAATGGTGGTTCCCTTTTGAAAAAAACAAAGTTGATCTTGTTTATTGCTGAAATGTTGTCATGTCATTTCTAAGATGTTTAGTGAAAAACTTAAAAGTTTGGGCAAAAACTCTCTTTATGCAGAGATACACGGAAGAACGATACACGGTGTATGAGTTCATAATTGAACTACAAGAACAACAAATGATTAGTAAGCGCTTGTCTTTAACAACCCAATTAAATCTTTAAGAAACAAATTACAGCGTAAAAGAAAGTGACGGGCATTACGATCAATTAGAAACTTTTGCATTCAGGAAACGAAAAGATGGGAACAAAGCTCGGGGGCTCCTTCTAATCAACGGCTCAAGTCTTATGGGCTCGAGAGCTGATTTTTAATCGAAACGGAATAAAAAGTTGATTCCGCTCATTAATGGAACGGGCCCCATCGTGTAAATGCACAATAAAACCGAATGGCACTTATTTCTGGGTCGCTACACTTTTTTCGATAGCAGTTTCGGGGAGTGAAGGGCGAAATAATAACGCTTGAATTACTTGATCGGTGGAAGCGTAAAACCAGCTAAATCGGGAGGAATTAAGTCAATTAACAAAGGACGATTACAAAACTTTTCCTCTCCATTCATCGTTCGACTTGGAACAAACATTTATGATAGGTAATAATTCCGGCAGTGAAAAATGTTATAACAAAGCGGTATGGTAGGGGTTTTGATTAATCAGTTTACTACTCAGTTATTCAACAATAGTGATCTGGGATGATGATTAGCTAGCGTTGAAGTTTGCAACCGGAAAACCTGGGCCTTTTGCCTTTGAAATCGGATTCAAGAAAGAGAGTGAGAGCATGTTCGTTTGTACAGCACGTGATATCCAATTCGTAGCGATAGCAGCCCCTACGATGATAACTAGAATTGCACAAGCAAAAAATCGTCTGATTAAAAGGAAAGGATTGAGGTGTTTTGAAAATCAAGTCCATTCTGAGGCAGTAGATTTGAGTCTGTCATCTTAAAACAGAAAGAATACAAGATGGTGGCCTCACACATATTGTCAAAATTGTACGTTTCCAAGTAGGTATTTCTCTTACAATTCCTAATCCTTGAGTGGCCATAATATTTATGTAAACATCAAAATGGAAAAAAAAACCACGGAAAATTGAAGAGATTTGATCCAACTGCTAAGAAAATTAGCGATTGCATTCGCTCCAGATTCATCTATGTTATGATTATTAATATTCGAGATTCCTAATCCCAGCACGAGTTTTACTCTTCGGGATTAGTAGCATATTTAAGTTGTTGTATGATAATCAATACACATAGGTTCTTTTTTCTTTAGGATTTATAATGCAATTATTTTCGATTTACATTGTCCTGTATTTGTTTATGCTAAAAATAAATGCAAATTTTCCAACAAAAAAAAAAAATATATATATTGGCATCCCTAGTTGGAATTAACCGACATAATTCGAAAAACATGATAACTGTTTATTATCATCTGCAAATTAATTTCTCCCCAATATTTATCGTTAATATCTGAAAACAGGTAAAATCAGAATTCAGATACATAATAATCATGATAACTTCGAGTGGTCCACAGATAATGGTTAGTTGAAGCAGCCAACATGTATGGGGTGTGATGGCGATGTCGAACTCGGGATTGTTCTGTCTTTTCTGGTTCTGGTCATCCGCTTTGGGAAAACAAGAAGTCACCCAAAAGTCGGAAGGGGAGCAACATTCGGAAAATCAAATTAACAGAAGAAAAAAAAAATCAAAGATGATGGAAGAGCGAGCGATGCTTGGTGGACTTTCGTCCTGGGGTGCATCTTACTTGGGCAAAAGATCGCATCCCTGGGCCATGAGAGACCCGATAGAAAACCAAAGGCAGTTGTGGAGTGAGAAGGTGCACTCAAGTTCTGAGGGATCGGGGTTGCAGGGGTGGGGGTTCTCCCACTCGTTCGGAGAGCATCTGTCCGTCCATTCCGAAACGACAAAAACAAATCAAGGTTAGCTACATTCAGTAAAAAAAAGCTTGACAATATCGAAGACAGCATGATGGCCCCACAATTGCTGTGGGGGGCGAACTAACCCAGAGGAAACTGGAGCCGAATTTTGGTTTGCTGGAGTACCCTGACTGACATTGTATTCAAATTGCCATGGGCAACTCATTGGTGACTTCTTATTTGCAGGTGGGACTTTGTTTGTAAAATCATTTGGCCAGCGGATGGCCCAAACAAGTTATCTTATAAACTAAACATCTTACCATCGATGAGCTAAATAGTAATAGATCCCAAGAATATTGGTAGCCCTCAATTGACCTATTATTCAAAATTGTCTTTCACCCAAACAACAAATAAGTTTTTATATCAAACGCATGACGAGAGTTAAAACTACGATTTCGGTGAGAAAAGTTCATTTTTTGTGAGGTTTGGGTTTGACTTAGAGGTGTGTAAACCCAGGTCACCTGAGGGAGTAGACGACCTGCAGGTCACTCAGTCCAGAGACAAGTTCAGTGGGAAAAGTTCACCAGTTCACTCCGTGGATGAATGCGACACCTGCAGTTCACTTAGTGAATGAATGGGACCTGCAGTTCGTAGTCTCCATTCTGAGACAGTCACCACCACTACTGCTATCTCGTGGCTTGACCGTCAACCTCCATTATCTTTGTCATCCGTTAGAATTCGGTAAATGACGGTCATCTACTGTTCTCTTCTCCTACTCCCTAGTCATTTTTCGAATCCTCATGCAAATTTTCATATAAATACCTACTTATTAAATATAATCGACTCTGTGATGAGTATAGTGTCGACCAGTATAGTTTAGTATATAGTAAATTTGAATGGTATTGACTCTGCAGTGAGGGGAGTCTTTCGTTGACTAGAATGAAACCCGAGCTAATGGCGGATGGGTGAACTGCAGGTCATTTTGTGAAGAACGGTTTGGCATTGGAATTGGCTGTCAAGAACGTTTGCGACTTGCAGGTCTCGAACTTGCCTGGCCAAGAGAAGTTCGCGACCGTCCGAGTTGTTCGAACGTCGGCCGCGCGGAGAGTCATGTTGTCACAAACGTCTTGTGATGAACTGCAGGTCCTCCCTCCGCAGGTCATTCGGGACAAGTTCACTTGAAAGAGAAGTTCTTTGAGACAAGGTCACTCACTCACTACCCACCTCTAGTTTGACTATCCAAGCAGCACTCAGAAACATTGAAAGACTTATGGAAACAATATGTGCTTTAGTGGACAGGCTTTTAAAATAATTTTCAACTCTCCTGTTTAGTAGTCCAGGGTTCTTTTGTGTCGTTTCGCTGTCACAGTTCTCACAATGACGTACTAATGATTTGAGATTTCAAGATGATGTTCTTCATACTTTGAAGCATGTCTCCTGTCAATCTTACTCACAAATTTAAACCAATACAAATGGAATCTTTGCGTGGCCTTTTCGTGTTCCTTTTTCTTGAACAGCCACGAGGTCGATCTTATTCAAATTCCCACACGTACTTCATCTACACATGTAATAACATTACAGTCGAGTATTTTGGTAAAAAAGTTCCTTCATGCCAGGCCAATGCATGTTTTTGTAACACAAAAGTGTGTTTCTCTGGAATGAAACTTACAAACGGAGTTCAATGGCATAATCTTTCGGTGACATTCAAGTACGTAAATATCTGGTTAAAATCAGAATGAAATTGGTCGAGTAGTGACCTAGAAAAAGGGACGTTGTCAGCCAAAAAGTGGCTTTTCATCAAGGGGCAAGGCACGCAGGGGTTCTTTGGAGAGAATCCGATCAGTTAAAATGTTGGCCACCGGCAGGAGTTCTCTCTTGTGGCAAAGATCTGCGGGAACTTGCCCCGGTTCCTGGGGCAAAGCTCCGCAAACTTAGTTTTGACTGAAACTTGAATTCCCAAGTACAAATTGGTTGAATGAGATTTGCTATGCCTTGGACGTTCAACCATCATCCATACCTTTAAATATCAACTTTAGTAATTTGTGTTATTCCTTTTCTTAGAAGGATGAAAAACCGAAAAATGCGGGTGTTTAGCCCCACCTACCAAATGTTTAATGTTACATATGTTTAAACATATACCACATGTGATCATATTCGTAATCATTGGGGTTTCCTGAGCTCCCAACGTTTTTGGGGTGTAAATGCTACGTTTACAGCGTAAATGGTGACCAATGTAGTCATAATTTGATTGAAAGGGAAGTTTTATTATAGCACTTATGGCACAAGGTTTTGTTAACGAGCACACAACAGACTGAATCACATCGAAATGGAGTCTCCGGAGCATTAGATTCGTCTTTGCGTTAGTTAAATGAACCTAAAGGAGGTCAAGACTTCCAGCCACTGGAGAAACATCCTCTGGGTGAGTTCACCCGCTCCCAGCAAAAAACAACCGAACTAAAAATGAGCGAAAAATGTGAATAAATAATTCCATTATGGAAAATGAGATGGACACGTGGACGACGACTAGAAATGCATCGAAAAACCCTTGTCAATTGTCTTCTAATAAAGACGTAACAAAAGGCATAACGTAGACAGACATAGTGAAGAAAAACGAGGATAATTTTCAAAGGAAAAGGACTGCGTTTTGTCAATAACAAAAAATATATTTTCGAGATTCATTTAGCAATATCACCATTGATAGTTGGTACTTCATAATGATTAATATGTCTATGAAATCATAATGTGGAATTTTGTGGTTACGATTATGAATACCTTCATGAATATGACTATGATCATAATCATATCCACACATTGATTATGATTTTATAGTATTCACAACTTGTTTGTGATTTTGACAAAAATCACGTTTCTGTTGTGAATTTTTAGAAAATTATGGGTTGATAATGATTTGCAGTCAATATTAACATTTTTTAAGGTTTTATTTTTTAGTACCTCCCAAATGCCCCATCCTTGGTGTTCTTACTCAAAATCACCAATTTTCTCGGGATTTTGGAAAAAAGTATAATTTTTGGCGAAAATCATAGTTTTTCAAAATGATTTTCAATCAAAATTACCATTATTTCAACATTTTTTTTTTAATTTCAGATTTGAATTCTACGCAAATTTTCTAGTAAATCTGGCCCTTCTGAATTTTTTGACCGAACGCAATCCGCCCCTCAAGCGCGTAGATGTTCAACTCAAGGACTGCGCCAACATCGAGACGTGGCACATGATTTAGCGCTGTTTTTCAACTGTGAATCGCGCGGTGACATCTGATCCTATTTTACTGCACTTGCGATGGAGGTCATTGATTCTTAAGTTATCAATTAATTATTTTATTATTTTAAAAGATCAATTTTGGCGCAGTCCCTCGGTTCCACATCTTTGCGCGCGTACTGGACGGATAGCAGAAGGCCAACAATTGTAAGTAAGAGGTCAAAGTTTCGAAAAATTTTCCATTTTTTCTTGCAATCACAGCTATCCACGTATGTCTTCACCTTGCCTGTCAACGTGTTTCTGCGTTTCACACATCGTCAAGGGTTAGTCTACGCTTTATCAAGTGATCAATTTGGTTACCTTATAATTGTATAGTATTTCCAGGTTGATCATAACGCTGAAGATATCTATAACGGAGATTTGTGATTGCTTAGTAACCCAGATTTTTTTCTTTAAAATATTCAAACGAATCGAATTCATTTCAATTATTTAACGAACTCAGTAAAAAGCTACCCGTAAATTAGACAAACTTTCAGATACGTAAAATGAATGATATTAAGGTGTTCCAACTTGAAAATTCTCAAGGTTTGTCAGCTGGCAAGGAGATTACTCACTTTAAATCTTGGGAAGAAATATTTGATTGACAATGGGAAAACTGCGCGGGTTTTGAAAGCATGATGTGCCACATCAAGTTCAATAAGAAATTATGTAAAATACATCTCATTTCAGTACTGTGAAGTTTATTCCTATGTAGTAAATGCAGTTCAACTATGTTTTCAAGCCAGTTTTGTATCCAATCGGACGTTTTCTGCAAGAAAAAATGTTAGGTCGGTGTCTACATACCTCAAAACCTGGAAATATTATACAAAACATCACACTTATCTTTATAAATGAAAACAAGCGATGAAATTCGGACCATTTTTGCTTTAGAGGACAACATTTTTTTAATGAGTTGACATTAATTCAAATATTATTGTTTTGGTTATAGAATTGGTCAACTTTTTTAAATGGTTTAACAACTTCTGTGGAATGTAGATGGCTGCTGTAAATGATAATATAAAGACAAAATGTTAAGGACAAATTATGAATGGTTGACTTGACTGGACTTATCAACGTGGACAGAGCGGACGAGTAGGTGTGAAAATAGGTTCATTGTAAGTAATCTATGTGTGACATTGATCTTCTTAAATATCGGATAGGATGGGAAATTCGTATTTGTGTAGCACATATTTTCTTCAGAATCAAAATTTCCTTTGTGCATATTACTTTCTACACGATTCTGGTTCTGTATCTGTCATTTTCATACAATATCTAGGGTAGTTGTTCTTTTTCCATTTGAACACCCAACATTTTACAGTATAGGTGTCAATATTTGATTTAACAAATCACCTGTTTCTCAGGATGCAAAGATTCAAAACACTCGAATGTCATGAAATTTGAATCTCCATCTACCATCTGATTGCCCTAACTCCCTCCGTATTTAAGGGTAATAGTTTAATCGCCTATTCCAATGGAATCCTTGGTGCACACGAAAACGAACGATTCCGCGCAAAGCAAGAAGATCAAAATGTAGATCTCATCCTCATAATTTTCATGAAATTTTGGAGATTGCCACGTACGCTAAATGATTTGGTTGCTTCCTACTATTGATTTGAACAAAAACACTTATAAAACACCTTGTATCGTAGTTCTGTTATTTTTAAGGACAATTTATCAAATGAAACCTTCATTTTTCAGTAAAATCAACGGCATATTCGTACTGTGCACTTGATATCAATATACAGTTCACACGCCCCATTTTGGTTTATTATTCAATAATAAACCATTGTAATCGCTCTTGAAAATAAATTTCTAACCCCCCCCCCCCCCTGAAAATTTCATGGTTTACGTTTCAAAGGGTGTAGAATCCGAATCTGCAATAAAACATTTTCTGTCCGTCCGCCGTACAACGTACGCCGTACGCACGATTTCTCCCAAACGGCTGGAGCAAAAAATCTGAAATTTCCAGGAAAAATCCATCTTGGTCCTACGACGCCCCAATTCTTGAGCCAGCTCTCTCACTCAATTTAAAGTGTCCTTTAAGGGCTGTCAAAGTTTTGTAAAATCCCTTAAAACCTCAAAACAAGTCGAAGCGGCCTAAATGTAAACTTATTTATAAGAACATACCATTAGGAATCGAATGAGCCCCTCCCCAGGTCCGTAGGTCAAACCATTCCCGATGTATTTATGGTGCCAACATTTGCGTTTTTTGGTTTATTATTGTTTGTTTGTAACCTAGTGACGTCCGGCCGATAGCGTCGAGTTGTCGCATTCTGTGGATACTGGAGTGATAGCCGATGTGGATAGTTGTGGTTTATAGCCGACACACGTGTTGAAGTATTCTGATATGCATGAAACGCTGATGATATACAGGTAAATATTATTAAATATTATTAGTGGGGTAAATAAGTATTCTTTCTCTGGGGTTTATTATTCAATTGGCTTGCGTTCACGATTTGAATCAGTACTAAGCTTCGGAGTGTGCGTGTTTCCCAGGTGATAGAGCGATTATTGAATTTCAGGAGATATGCATAGAGCACGTAAATCTGTTCTCAACCAAAATACCTATTTGGACTGATCAGTTGATCATATTTGTGTGCCTCCTCTACATCAGTCTAAATGTGGATTTGGGGAGGTTTTAACGCAATACGAGCCCTAAAGGACTTGATAAATTATAGATGTTTTTATTGAGGGGGGGATTGAGGTTAAATAAAAAAACGCCGCAAATTCTTTCACTGGGGTTTATTATTCAATTGGCTTGCGTTCATGATTTGAATTTCTACCAAGCTTTGGAGTGTGCGTGTTTCACAGGTGATAGAGCGATTATTGAATTTCAGGAGGCCCACAAATATGATCAACTGATCAATCCAAATAGGCATTTTGGTTGAGAACAGATTTACTTGCTCTATGCATATCTCCTGAAATTCAATAATCGCTCTGTCACCTGTGAAACACGCACACCCCGAAGCTTAGTAGAAATTCAAATCATGAACGCAAGCCAATTGAATAATAAAAACCCCAGTGAAAGAATTGCCATCGTTTTTGTTGTGAAAATCCCAATGAGGATATTCCTCTTGCTTCAATGATAATGATTTGCATAGTTCAAGACACGAAAATACCAACCAAAATACCAGTGCCTAGCAAATTCTATACAGGGAGAAAGGAAAGTATGAAATCTCACCTTGTTATTGCGCATCAAAATAAAACCCAAAAGTTTTCATAATCATCAATCACCATCATTCTACAAAATGGTATAGTTACCGGTATAAACGTAATTATTGACGGAGAAAACTTTTGACTCAAAAGTTTGAGAATAAAATCTTACAGGATTCCCACAATTCTTACAAAAGGGCGTTACGACAGCTAGAAGGTACACTCGTATAACTCAGGGCATGCACCAGAATTGTCCATCATCATCAATCACCATCATCTATCAAAATAGTATAGATAGAAACTTTGAGAATCAAGTCTTGCTGGATTCCCAAAACCCTCAGAAAGGGGCGTTACGAGAGCTGCTAGGTACACTGGTATAACTGGGATTGTGGACTAGAATTTCCTATCATCATCAATCACCATCATTTTTCAAAATGACGTACAGCAAGAAACGTAGGTAATGATTGACCGAGAATCCTCTTGAGATTGAAATGTTACAGGATTCCCTCAACTCTCAGAAAATGACGTTACAAGAGCTGCTAGGTACCAGAATAGGAATTGTGTACCAGAATTTTCTGTCATCGTCAATCACCACCATTTTTCAAAATGGCGTACAGCAAGGAAACTTACTGGATTCCCACAATTATCAGAAAAAGGAGGTTCAAGAGCTAGAAGGTACACTCGTATAACTGGGACTGTGCACCAGAATTTTCCATCATCATCATCATCATTTTTCAAAATGGTGTAGGAACCGCTATAAACTTAATCTTTGACAAAGAATACTCTTGAGAATCAAATCTTACTGGATTCCCACAATTCTCAGAAAAGGGCGTTACAAGAGCTACTAGGTACACTCGTATAACTGGGATTGCGCACCCGTATCTAATCCCCAGGCCGCCCTCTGCGTTGGACGATAGCGTTGGGTCTTTCGAGAGAAGCAATTAAAAGAAAAACCGGGGGGTCTCCCGACCGTAAAAACACAGGAATTACGAGTAATTTCAACTCGGTTAATGGTTGGTTTAAAGGCTGTTATTGTTATTCATCCTCCGTTCAGGGTAATCGGATGGCCCCTTTTCTTCTCGGCCTCTGGTTCCAGGCCCTTTGTTATCTAATTCTATGGCCTTGCTGCGATGGTCTCCCAAAGGGATGAAAGTAGTCCGGTGTTTCTCTCTTTTTTTCCCCGGATTTTCCTGGGGAGTTAACGGAAAAATACAAGAATGGAGCTTTCAGGTTTATGAATGGGTCAGTGGAAGTGGATTACAGGGAGGTTTCACCTTGTGGTGTGATATTGACCAAACGACGACGCGTGTGGACATAACAGGATGAATTTACCAAGGTGAGAGCAGTTGTCGAAGATTGGAAAACATTTTTCAATGATCGAACGATTCGTTCATCGCTCGGTTACATTGATAGCACTCCATTTTTTAATCAAGATTATCATTCAGATGATGTCAAACATATGTTAGATAAGAATGTCATTTTGGTTTATTATTCAATAATAAACCATTGTAATCGCTCTTGGAAGAAAAAAATTCTAACCCCCCCCTGAAAATTTCTTGGTTTACGTTTCAAAGGGTGTAGAATCCGAATCTGCAATAAAAATTTTCCGTCCGTCCGCCGTACGCACGATTTCTTCCAAACAGCTGAAGCAAAGAAGCTGAAAATTTCAGGAAAAATCCATGTTGGTCCGACGACGCCCAAATTCTTGAGCCAGCTCTCTCACTTAATTTAAAGTGCCCTTTAAGGGTTGTCAAAGTTTTGTAAAATCCCTAAAAACCTCAGAAAAAGTCAAGGCGGCCTAAATTTGGACTCTTTTTGAAGAACATTCCACGAGGAATCGAATGAGCCCCTCTCCAGGTCCGTAGGTCAAACCATTCCCGATCTATGGGCCGATTTATGGTGCCAACATTCGCGGTTGGCAATTTCAGGAGATATGCATAGAGCACGTAAATCAGTTCTCAACCAAAATACCTATTTGGATTGATCAGTTGATCATATTTGTGTGCCTCCTGAAATTCAATAATCATTCTATCTTCTGTGAAACACGCACACTCCAAAGCTAAGTTTAAATTCAAATCATGAACGCAACCCAATTGAATAATAAACCGCAGGGGTGGAATTTGCAGCGTGTTTTAAACTTTATTCAAACTTTCAGTAACACATACTATATGTTTTGCTTATTCAAGTATTAAATTAAGTACAGGACGTACAATGGCACATGTGTTGGGGTTCTGCCAAGCGGCAGTCCAACTTCAATGGCAGGGTAAGTATGGATGTTTCTAAGAGTGAATAATGTGAGATTAAGGTTAAGTAACGTAATAATGTTCAGATTAAACTGCAGAGATGCACTTCAGTTTAGTAGGTCATCAGCTCTTTTTCGTTTCACGCGTCTTGGTTGATGCCTATCCCATAGTGACAGTAAATTATCAAAAACAGGAGTTTTTTTTTTAATAGAGGTTGGTGGAAAATCCATTACTGGACTGACAGTACATATATCAAAAGATGTGTCCCCCTCACCCTTTGTGTCGGGGTCTCCATCGTGGCATACCGACTAAAAAACACCGTTCCTCTCGTCTTTTAGGACTGTCCCGGAACTGCTTTTTGGCATTACTTCGGGACAGTCCCCTTTTTAACCTCGAGAGCAGTTTTCTTGACGACATGGAGGATTGTACGTAGGGTATGATGGAATGAATTCCTGGAACACTTCAGCTTGGCTATTCGGAGTCTCGAAGTTGTAGGAGGTGGGATTGTCTGAGCGAGCCACAGGTGCTGGGTTCTTTAAAGGAAGTGGTGCAGAGCAAGGAGGTCTGAAGAGTGGGGCTGCCACTTCAGGTTAAACAAGAAGATCTTGAGAGTGTGAAAGGGTTATCAACCAAGCAGGCTAAATCTGACGTTCTGGAGAACTTGCAGCTTTTACTTTTCATGGAGCTGTGTATCTTCCAAGTACAGGAGAACATTTGGAAACGCCAAGAAGGGGAAGCAGTAAAAGGGTCAGCAGGCTGAGTGACAGTAGCAGTGATGGACGATCAATGAATGTTCATTGGATTATAGAGCATGATGGAATGGATTCCTGGAAGACTACAGCTTGGCTGCTCGGAGTCTCAAAGTTGTAGGAGGTGGGATTGTCTGAGCGAGCCACAGGTGCTGGGTTCTTCAAAGGAAGTGGTGCAGAGCAAGGAGGTCTGGAGAGTAGGGCTGCCACTTTAGGTTAAACAAGAAGATCTTGAGAGTGTGAAAGGGTTATCAACTAAGCAGGCTAAATCTGAGGTTCTGGAGAACTTGCAGCTTTTACTTTTCATGGAGCTGTGTAAATATCTTCCAAGTACAGGAGAACATTTGGAAACGCCATGAAGGGAAAGCTGTAAATGGGTCAGCAGGCTGAGTGACAGTAGCAGCGATGGACGATAAATGAATGTTCATTGGATTATAGAGCATGATGGAATAGATTCCTGGAAGACTACTTGGTTGTTCGGAGTCTCAAAGTTGTAGGACGGGTGATCGTCTGAGCGAGCATTAGGTTCAGAGTTTTCCAGAGGAAGTGATGCAGCGCAAGATGGTTCAGAGACTAAGGCGGCCACTTTAGGTTCAACAATGAAGTAAATGAGAGGTGTTGTAAGTGGAAGGAAGCTGTTATTAGTAGAATGTATGACTTTTGTAGATCTTTGCAAATACATTGGTTTAAGCAAGGAAAATGCTTTAACCTTGGACTAACCACCCAAAAACCATTACGAGGAACGTGGAAGTGTCACATGGACCACCAAGGGAGGTGGGCAGTATGAAGTCTCCCATGGATATGTAGAAAACAGTTGCGGTGGAAAGAAAATGAGTCATGCTGAAGCGTGCTCACGTTGCATACATTTAAGCCATACTCTCTGAGCAAAGAACCGAGTTTTTTTTTTCAATTTGGAAATTTTCAACCGGCTTCAAGAAGATGATATTAACTAGGTATTCAGTCAACCCATTTGCTACCTCCAAAATCCATAACCTCAGAACAAAACTCCCAGACTCCGCATCGGGATGAAAGCCACAGTCAGTCTATATCATCACCATTCGCTCCCAATTTCATTAGACTGCGAGGGAGCAATAATAATTATTCGATTGAGAAGCAATCATCGACACTAAAGGGTTAGAAGGAAGGGGGTCCCATAATCGGAAACAGTTACCTACTCCCCCTGGAGGCACTTCTGAATGAAACTCTCAACACAATGATCGTTTGTTTATTACGCAGTTAGAACTGACCTGGAACTGATTGCCTGCAAATGGCTATCACTTAGTACAATCAATAGACCAAATCAACTCCTCGTTCTGCACACGTATACGTGCATTTAGTGGTTTTGCCCTGAATTGAAATGAAACGACGAATATTCGATTTTGAAATTCTCATTAGTGCTATGACATGGAGATGTCGCCGAAACCGTTTGATGGAGGTCAACCCATATTCATGACATTAAATTGACTGAAGGTTTTAAGCTTTTTAATTGCTAGGGAAGTTTGGAGACTATATTTACTCATACAGAGAATTTATAATTGGAGAATCAACTTGAACTCAATAGTTATAGTCCTCTAAAAATCTCTTCCCAATTTAAATACATCAATTAACATCTCAGTGTCAATGCGCATACTTCAGTGCCACCGAATGATGCCCAATCGATACTAATTTATTATGATCATTCTTGTTACTGGCCTAATTTTTACTTTCCAAGGTGTGGGCATCTCCGAATTATCTCAATTGTTATGTAATAAATGGAATTATACTTTTTTGAATTCATTAGTCATTCGAATTAGATTGGAAACGTTTATCAATTCCTGCTATAAAGTTTGCCAATAATTCATTTGACAAAACACAACAAGAACTGCTTTTTTTCTTACCGTTCAACATTCATTAGTCATTGTCAAATTTACTGGTACTTAAATGATTGATTCCTTCAAAAGAAACGTTTATCAGATTATATTCCTAACTATAAAGTTTGCCTCGACATAATTCATTACATATAATATCCAATTATATGTTTTGATATAATTCTGTTCATGGTTTACTGAGGAACGATTTCTAGTTTATCCTTTCACTTAAGGAAATCATATTAGGAAACCCTAATGTTTTCAAGACACAAATATATAATTCAGTTCGAACATTAAGATTAGTTTCAATGGTTTTATTCGCTTTAGACTAGAAACAGAACTATTTCATGACTGGGAAAGACCACTCATGGATCCGTGTGCATTCCGAAGCTCTTTTCCAAAACTACTGGACCAAAGTTCTCAAAACTTGGCGTGATTCATCAACTCTAAGGAATAATATTGAAAAATCTGAAATTCAAAAACTTTTGATGTACCAGGGTAGTTTTCCAGTTTGATTCTGGTAGAAATTAGTTCTGCGAATTGAATGGGACACTCGGATTTCCACACGAACGTCCTTTCGCTAACTATTTGGAACAAAGGCTGGAGGGTTGTCTTTAATGCAAAGAGTGAGCGTGGGTGCAATAAGAAAGTGGCTGGCGATAGCCCCTGAGCATGGTGGATACTATACGGCCCTCACTTTTCTGCAGTCCACTGGAGTGCGTATGAGGGCTATTAGGAAGAGAATTAATAAACCTTTTTTGTAATAATTTTCATCGTTTTCAACGTTCTGGAGATGCGCCCTCTGGATGATCGGGGTGGTTGGGCTGTCCCAATCTGTCTGCAATCAGTGCGGTATTCAGTATAATTAGACTCAGAAGTCCGGACTACTCGAGCACTGGATTTTGAGGGCGGAGCGAATACTCAAGTAATGAAGTCTTGAGAGTGAGTTAAACTTGAGTCGCATGAGAACTTCCCTACCTCAATAAAGTCAAAGTATCATAGAAAATTGCTGCAAATTCTTTCACTGGGGTTTATTATTCAATTGGCTTGCGTTCATTATTTGAATTTCTACTATTCTTGGAGTGTGCGCGTTTCACAGGATGGAGCGATTATTGAATTTCAGAAGGCACACAATGATCAACTGATCAATCCAAATAGGTATTTTGGTTGAGAACAGATTTACGTGCTCCATGCATATCTCCTAAAATTCAATAATCGCTCAATCCTGTGAAACGCGCACACTCCAAGCTTAGTAGAAATTCAAATAATGAACGCAAGCCAATTGAATAATAAACCCCAGTGAAAGAATTTGCAGCGTTTTTTTATTGAACCTCAATACCCCCCCCCCCCAATAAAAACATCTATAATTTATCAAGTCCTTTAGCACTAGTATTGGGATAAAACTTCCCCAAATCCAAATTCAAACGATGTAGCCAAAGGTAGACTGGTGTAGAGGGGGCACACAAATATCATCAACTGATCAATTAAAATAGGTGTTTTGGTTGAGATCCGATTTACCTACGTGCTCTATGCATATCTCCTGAAATTCGATAATCGCTCTATCACCTGTAAAACACGCACACTCCGAAGCTTAGTACAGATTCAAATCACGAACGCAAGCCAATTGAATAATAATCCCCAGTAATAATATTTACCTATATATTATCAGCGTTTCATGCATATCAGAGTGCTTCAACCCGTGTATCGGCTATAAACTACAAGTATCCACATCCGCTATCACTCCAGTAAACACATTCCCTACAACTCGACGCTATCGGCATCCCTAGGTTACAAACAAACAATAATAAACCAAAAAACGCAAATGTTGACACCATAAATCGATCCATACATCGGGAATGGTTTGACCTACGGACCTGGGGAGGGACTCTTTCGATTCCTAGAGGTATGTTCTTCAAATAGGTATAAATTTAGGCCGCTTCGACTTGTTTTGAGGTTTTTAGGGATCTTACAAAACTTTGACAGCCCTTAAAGGGCACTTTAAATTGAGTGAGAGAGCTGGCTCAAGAATTGGGGCGTCGTCGGGCCAAGATGGATTTTTCCTGAAAAGTTCAGATTTTTTGCTCCAGCCGTTTCGGAGATATCGTGCGTACGGCGTACGGCGGACGGACGGAAAATTTTTTATTGCAGATTCGGATTTTACACCCTTTGAAACGTAAACCATGAAATTTTCAGGGGGGGTTAGAATTTTTTTCCCAGAGCGATTACAATGGTTTATTATTGAATAATAAACCAAAAAGATCCAGACGGCAGATTCACGGATTTTTTTTTAAATTCAATTTTTGGATTCTACACATTTTAAATATAAAACAGCCAATTTTGAGGGGGTTAAATTTTTTTGTTAGTCGAATACAAATTTGTATCATTGATAATAATAAATCAACATTATTTGACGTAGTTACGTAAACATACCTTCTCTATTTAATTGTTTGACTAAATAGATCAAAATTGAATATGATTAAAAAAATTAATTTAATATCTTCTATTATATTTTTGTAATTCTCCTTGTAAAACGAAGGACCTCTATATTAGTGATACCATTTTATACAAATCTTTGCTCAAAAGTTCAAACTGAAGAAATCTCGGTATTAGGGACTTTAGATGATTAAGTGTAAGGGCATGCCCTTTATTCCCGCGAGAATCACCAATGGCATGGAAACTCCCTCGAGGGAAAACTTTTTAAGCAAACGAAAGTGAAAGTCGGCTCTAAATGATTTTCCCCATCCCACGGTTATCCTCTTTTTTCGGCGACCCCCCTTTCCGCCCTGCTTTATCCACCTTCCTCTTCCTATTCCGACCCTTCGCTACTTAGCCTATAGGTTGAGTAACTTTTCCAGGTTTTTCCTCTTTCTGGGGAGCAAAGTCGCGACGGAGGGGGCAAGGGGGGGCGAAGCCCCCCGTCTAATCTACAACAGCATTAGCCGCCGGTTGCTCTCTGAGCTCGCGAACAACCCTCCTCCATTGCCGTCTACTTCCTCTTGTCCGTCTTTTCAAAAATTTCTTTTCGCAAAGCCTCAGCGTGGACTTTGACGACGACCAAACTTTTTCTTCTTCATTTCATACTTTTTTCTTTTGCGCATCTCTCCCGTTATCCAACGATCGAGTTCATCCAGGATTTCAATTTAAGAGGCGAAGCACTTGAACAAATATCAGTAAGAAAAATATGCGGTTCCTGGTACAGCAGATGGTCAAACTCACAGTCTAATTCAATATGTTACAAAATGGGTTGACTTGATGGTTGGTACTTACACACCAAACAGCAATGAGCTATCAACATAGTAGTGATATATACCGCAAAAGAATGGTAGCTGTCCAAAGGAGAGGAGCGTTAAGGATTGCGTGTGCCTACCGAACAGTTTCAGAGCCAGCCATACTTGTACTCACTGGCTGCATCCCAATTCAACTTTTGGCTGCAGAACGAAAACGAGTATTTGACCGACGTGAAGAAGGAGAAAGAATCCGCATTATCGAACAAGAGAGGGAGCACACCGTGGCAAGGTGGCCAGACACGTGGACCGACGAGCAAAGAGGGAGGTGGAGGTGGGTTTTGATACCACATGTTCAAAAGTCACAACTTTACTCCTACCTTTACAGAATGGGGAATAGACGATCAAATTTGTTCGAATTGTGATGGAGGAGTAACGATGTGTTTCACACATTCTTCATGTATAAGCAGTGGGAAACATAAAGAACATATCTGCAGGATGATCTGGAGATGCCTTCTGAGGACACGACACCGGAGAATATAGTTGTCAAAATGCTTGAAAGAGAGGAGCATTGGACCTCTGTAGCTGTCTATGTCGAAGGCATCCTGCAGAGAAAGATCGCCCAAGAACGAGAGAAATACATCCCAAGGACTGGGCCTGAAGTCTGGTGTTGTACAGCTCCAGGCCGAGTTCCAACGTGGGAAAGGAAGGTGAGGTTTTAGTGGGTTTGAATCCCACATAACCCGAAGAGCGGTCCCTTCTGGGTTATCTTACGAGATCGGATTTTCACCTTAGGACCTTAAAGATTTCCTCACCTGCCTACCGAAAAAATAGTGATATAAAACATACTAGTGAAAACCGTATCAAGTTTGGTAAGATCTACAGCTATCAATATTATTGTTTTTTTTTTTGGAGGGTTCGCTGTTCTCCAACCTCCAATGTTCTGGAGCCAATAGCTGTCATCCAGCTGTCTGAGGACTTCTTCGTAATGTTCTGGCTTCCGAAACAATCTCCTTCTGGCCTGAGTGTCTCAAAGATTCCGAACTGTCTGGCTTTGAGTCCAATCAACTGATCTGAATGACACACGATGGTGTTGTACTTGCTTTATGAAGCTCCAACTTCCAAATCACCAGGCCCTTGCCATCTTTTGTGCCTGCTTACAAAGCAGAATTGAGGGCTGTGACACTGGCTGTTCGACACTGCCGAGAGCAGAAACATGGAGATCTGCAGTGAAGCCCTAAGTAACGCCACTTTTATGTGGGTGCCCAGCCATATGTGTACCCAGGGCAATGTGTATGCTGAAACTGTTCCAGCATACTGTTACTCTTACTGCGAGGAGAGCTATCGGTGGTAACTCCATTGAAATGTGGTATACCCGCATTTAGAATCTTAACTCATACTTCCAACGTGAGGACAATTAATTCTTTTAGCTATTTCAAGCTCAGGATCATGGGGAATGTCCTCAGATGCCGTTAAATTGATGGAAACCAGAAACATATGCTGTACACATCCTCCTATTCACTGAAAGGTACCTGATGATGTTGGTCATACTCTATGGAGCCCTAACTTCCATTTCAGATAACTGTAATAATACCACCCGTTGTCCCGGGTATTGTTCAATACTTCCAGTTGTTGGGATTTTTTGGGATGATAGCTTCATTAAAATTTGTCCATTTGGCATTAGCAGTGGCAGGGTGAGCTCATTGGTCTACTTGGTATGTTTCAGAACCTCTTCTTCGTTGGTCTTGATAGCTCAGCTCTCATGGAAGAAGCGATTAGTGATCAACTGAATGGGATTCAAAGATCAGTTGGGTAGAGGTTTCATCCTCCTCCCTGTGCAATCTGCACACTGGATCACCTGCGTTGGCTAGAATCATGTACAGGTTTTTTATGAAGCCAGAGTCGCGGTCCCAAATAAGAGCTTCCTTTTACACCTACGAAGATTGATAGTAGCTCAGTTTATCACGTTTCTGGCTCAGTTCTGCTAGTTTTCCTTCCTTATCCACCACTACAAAGTGGATTATCGAGAATATCTTCATGTCCAAAGCTGGTTCTAGGAAGATGAATACATTGTTACGCCCCTCTTTTTGCGAGCAGGCCTGCTCGTTCACTGCCTTCCACACCTGTGTGCTCTGACACCCACTTCAAGGTAACCTTGTCGTATAACACCAGGGTATTTAGTACTTTTCAGCATTCTCTAACCAGTCTTGACCTGGACTAAGCCACTGCAATCGGTTCAAGGGCCTGGCTATCCGATGAAAAGTGTATATTCCTCCCCCTTATTCTTTGCCTTAGATTCCTTGCCACACATTCCTTCATTCTTCAGTCCTCAGGCTGGTAGACAACGATTTTCCTTCTATTTAGCAACCATCTGTGTATTTAACCAAATACCTGTGGACATGGCTCCCGTTCATTCGTTCGTTCCAGTCACTTTCATTTTGAAAATCACATCCATCCCAACAGTCTGTTCGGTGCTTCCCGTGTCTGATGGAGTCTATTGCCATCCAAGTAATTTGTGAGCTGCTGCAGCATCATTTGCTACCGAGGTGGTAAGCTTAGCAGAGAAGTAATCCCTGCTGTAGGGGCTCTTCTGAAAGAACCAGTAATTAAAAGATAGACCAGTCGCTGTACTTTTTCTAGTTCCTTCCTGGCGCCCTTTTTAAGTACCAGTTTTACTACTTTAGAGTAGACCCAGTAAATCATCTTAGCTCTCAAGATCTAATGCGTCCTCTCTGTGTGGACATAACAGCATCCTTTGCCCTAGTACAGACTTCCTTAAGATGGGAGTCCCATGGGAGCCACTAGTACAATGAAAAGATATCAGCCTCCGCGTTTCATGTTTAGAGTCATCTGGTTGCATGGGCCTCCTGGTGATGGTTACAACTATGGTTTTCCTAGGATCGATCCTTCTCCTTAATGGTGCTCTCACACTTAACTTGTACGAGGATGACTTGATCATCATCATCCCTTCATAATAACATCTTCCCTCATTCAACGCAGTGATAAGACTATCCAATACCAGGTTTTGTAGAAGAAGAGAAAGAACGCCTCCCAGCAGACATCCTCGAGTAGTGGTCATTCGTCTCCTCAAACATTGTCAACTTTTATGTTTTCATTCTGACGCGTTACGTACCCATTCGCAAGCGGTTTTACAAGACCCGAGTCTCTCTATTGCACTGATCATGGAGTCGAAAGAGGTACCGTTAATCCAAGAAGATTCCAAGCGGTATTCGACAAACTTCTACGATTATGTGATTGATAAATAGTTTTCAAACGTGTTCAAAGAGGATTCAAGATAATAGATTACGAGAATATTCATTAATGAGTATTGGTTGAACTCAGAGTAAAAATACCGAAGGAAAATTTTAGGAAATTTCTTGTTTGCGCTTGTACTTGAGAATTTCATCAACATTAGATAAAAATTTATGTCGAGCGTTTGACTAGGAGCAACCGATCTAGAAAAAGATATTCAAAAGACAAATACAGAACCAGAATTTGTTAGATTTCGACCAAAAGATTTTACTGTTGAAAGGATATTTGGACCAAGATAAAATTAATGTGTAATCCTACGATGTTTGGTAAAGGAAGTTCCCTATTGGGTTTTTGTGAAACAACTTGTCATTACGTCCTGTCCACAATTATCAAACTTAATTATAGCGATAACTTTTTTAATTACATTAACTCAATAAACGTGAACGAAAATTAGTCACAACTACTTCAGTACTTCGAAAGTTATAACAATTTACAACAAATGAAAAGCGTGAAATGTAAAACATGGGGTTAGATTCTGATGATATTAGGTACAAATGGGGATTTGAATTCATGGAATTTTACAAGGACGACAATTAATTCAGGTTAAGTCATGTCATCCTTTTTAAATCCTACAGAACTGGCTGGTTCCAATTGGTTCTGTAATATTTATCTACAACAAATCTACAAATCTACTTCAGGTGTCGCCAGGCCACCAAAACTCATAAGTGATCCTGTCCTTTCTCCAGAAGAAGCCTGAAAATATCAATTATCTTACAATATCTACAATAGCGTTATTTTGTCGTAACCTTTTACAGCTATGGATGCTGATGGTAGACAATCCTGAAATCAATAAGCAATTACAGTGAAGGGTAAATGGTTCCTATTCTTCAATTGATGTTACGAAATGGAAGTATCAACTTAGCGAATTGGTTAGAAATAGGTATTTTTGAATGAGTTTGCCATAACATGATTGACACAAACAAAATATTAAAACAACTTTATACTTAACATTGTAATAGAGGCAAACAACATCAATATAATCTGGACATTGAATCAATTTTTAATTATGACAGGTACTCAATGGTGATTACATCATAGCAAATGTCAAACGGTAACATAACATTATGCCGTCGTCAATCGACTCGGCACGATCCACTGATCGGAGGCCAATTAAGTGAACGTGACCTCGGCACACCTTACCTCGGCTGAATATACATCAAGGCGGCACGGTTTTGGTGATAAGATGTACTGATGATGCATCGCAGGTCGTGACAATCACAAGTCAGTCACTAACAAGATCGTGTTGGTGTCGAGGAGTTCAAAAACCCCAGTAGGCAACTTAAGCTAAGTGTACACCTGAGGCAAAATCTCGAGAGAAAGTCTCTACTAGACCAATCCCAGGGTGTCCACTTGAGATCGCAATCGCTCTCCAGTCAGATTCGTGAGACAGTAAAATTAAAACTGCTTTTTTTCTTTATTTTAGAGGCGTGACGTTCTACTATAAATTTTTGAACGGTTCCGAACCGATTACGCTTCATTATTGGAGCACTTCCAATTAGCCTTTCCATATGTTCCACATATTTTTCGGTGATAGGGCTGATTTTATTACACGGTTAGGTCCCATCCATTTGAAGATGTCCAGTGATCTCTAAATGAAGAAATATCAAGAAGGCTGGAAGCATCTTCCTAGAAGAAGATTCCAATTCCAATCAGTTCCAGCGGCATAACTCAACCTAGCTAAAGCATTTCAGAAAGTTCAACCCTTAACCCGTCATACCCTGTAATTTTTTTTTTCGACTAAAATCGGTGTGATTATGACATGTCTGATTATGAGAAAAATGGGTTTGAAAATTAAAAACCAAATTAAAGTGTCTAAATCGCCCGGCCCTTAATGTTCACTCGGATTTTTTTTTCGAATTTCGTTATAAGATGCTATTGAGATGACGAATATTATTTTACTCCGGGAACACTACCTGAGCCTGCTGTGGTAATGGACGGAGGAGTTATGGGAGCCTGGAAGAACAAGCTGAAATTGCCTGGATGATCAAATTTCTCAATCTCAAATCACCTCCTCATCGTCAGCAGTAGAAGCATCAGCAACATAAACGACTACTGGTAGTGTTTCTGTAGTAAAAAATTGTATTTGAAGACAAAGTATTCTTGAGGCAGTCCAGGTTGTATTCATGCTCCATTGATATAAAACACTGTTGATTCAGGAAGGCACTAACGAGAATGAATCAGGACGAGAAATGAAGACAGGGGTTCTCCGGTTTGGGAACACGCATTGGCCTGCCAGAACATACATGGGCATGACAACACACTAAAGACTGTGTGTATGTTGGCCTTGCCCATATGGGTTCACTGGGACATAATGGGTTAAGATATTCTTAACTATTGATAATAAAATCTTGTTTGCATTCGTATAAGCAGCTCTTTGAAATGACCTTTTTGCAACTAGTTCCGAAGATTGATTCCATTCCCCTCCAGTGGAATAGGAGGAACTTGGCAGTTCCTGGTGGAACTGAAGAAAAGGGCTCGTTCCACGGAACCGTCGAGCTGGAACGTCACACCTGTGAGATGTTATCCTGTCCTCCTTACAGGTACCAACTATTCTTAAGATGCGTAGAGTTTGAGTGAAAAAATGTAAGATGTAGGTACACGTTGTCTTATAAGTACTTCCAACCAGAAACGTTTAGTGTAATCTAGGTTGGTGGCACTTGTTACCTACTTCTTCAAGTATTGTGGAGAGGTTCATTATTAATAACAACTTTTCAACATACGAATGGCATTCTTTCCAAGTCTTAGGAAGATCTAAGATAATATATTTCTAATATCAAGACTCACCGTGATAAGAAGTAAAGGAGTAGGGAAACACCCAGGTAAGCTGTGGCCATGTAGATCCAGACGTCGGGCGACAGCGGGAGTAGGAAGGAAAACAGGTTAGCCGGTTGCTTCTGCGGCTTACTGTACAATATACTGATGCCTGAAACATGAATCAACTGATTAATAACATGAAAAAGGTTCCAGAATTGCGTAGGTAGGTACGTATAACGAATGTTCAAACAGTTACATTAAGATTTGATCAACTTTGAAAACTGTATTAGTCCTCAAAAGAAACTATTTGGGTGTTCATCCATTCCCAGCTGAATGTAGAGTCAAATCGAGGATCACATTCAAAAAAGTTGTAGAGCAGAATTTCTTGATTTGTTGATCACCAAAACGTGCTAAATACGTCGGAAGTTACAGACATGATATTGTTTCAAAGTTCTACCGTGCACCTTTTTAATCATTTCACAAAAAATAGATTCAGGAATGAGTTGAGATAAAGGAGGTATAGTATGCATTGGGTTATTATAAAAGTTAATTCCGTCTGCGTTAATTTTGTTAATTTAACTAATCTCTAAACTCAAATTTCAGGACACAGTCAGAAAGAGCATCAAATTTCCTACCTCCGTTAGGCAACATAGTAAAACGTCAACATGAAGATGAAAAATCAGTCCGACGATCAAATTTTCAGAATTCATTAAAAAAACTCTGCAAATTCTTTCACTGGGGTTTATTATTCAATTGGCTTGCGTTCATGATTTGAATTTCTACTAAGCTTTGGAGTGTGCGTGTTTCACAGGATAGGGCGATTATTGAATTTCAGGAGGCACACAAATATCATCAACTGATCAATCCAAATAGGTGTTTTGGATGAGAACCGATTTACGTGGTCTATGCATATCTCCTGAAATTCAATGATCGCTCTATCACCTGTAAAACACGCACACTCCGAAGCTTAGTAAGATTCAAATCATAAACCCAAGCCAATTGAATAATAAACCCCAGTAATAATATTGAATAATATTTACCTATATATTATCAGCGTTTCATTCATATCACAATGCTTCAACCCGTGTATCGTCTACTAACTACACTACAAGTATTCACATCGGCTATCACTCCAGTATCCACATTCACTACAACTCGACGCTTTCGGCCGGACATCACTAGGTTACAAACAAACAATAATAAACCAAAAAACGCAAATGTTGGCACCATAAATCGGGCCATACATCGGGAATGGTTTGACCTACGGACCTGGGGAGGGGCTCATTCGATTCCTGACGGTATGTTCTTGAAATAAGTTTACATTCATGCCGCTTGGACTTGTTTTGAGGTTTCTAGGGATTTTACAAAACTTTGACAGCCCTTAAAGGGCACTTTAAATTTAGTGAGAGAGCTGGCTCAAGAATTGGGGCGTCGTCGGGCCAAGACGGATTTTTCCTGAAAATTTCAGATCTTTTGCTCCAGCCACTTTGGAGATATCGTGCGTACGGCGGACGGACGGAAAATTTTTTATTGCAGATTCGGATTCTACACCCTTTGAAACGTAAACTATGACATTTTCAGGGGGGGTTAAATTTTTTTTTCAAGAACGATTACAATGGTTTATTATTGAATGATAAACCAATAGCCTTTTCGCGTTTCGTCTTGCTTATAATGAACAGGTATTGTAACTCCAAAACGACGATTTTTAATTAAAAACGTCGATTTAACGGTATAAACCCATGTTTTCCCGAATTAAAACGTAATTTTTTTCAAAAAATGACTAGTGGGAAAATAATTTTGCTTCTACCGTCGGGAAGCTGAAATTCTTTCAAAGTTTTCCCTGAGATATGGAGTTACAAAACCTGTTTATTAAGAACAAGAAAAACCAAGGAAAAAAGTTATCATTTATAAATTCTCAAAATTTGATGTTTGGACTAACTTTTTACGTTCTAAGATATGTTGAAATTTTCTCATTTAGCCCTAAGTAGAAGGAAAATTTGAAGTTCTTTTCAAAGGTGTCGTCAAAACTAACTGTAAAGAGCAGTGTTAAGAAAGTAATGGCAAATTTAATAACGTGAGACCAGAAACACGAAAAAATCATCAACTTGAAATAACTCGGAAACGAAACCTCTAAACAACAGTCTAAGAGGAAACGTTTGTTGAAAATAAGCTCTAGACTCGATTCTCAAAGTTAAATGAACTTAATGTCAGGGCAACCTGGACAATAGTAACAATAAAAACTTATAACAATAGAAAATAGGCATCGTATTTTTAAATGCACTCTCTCAATAGGTTGAGACGGGAAGCGCATTCAATTTGTTTGGATACTTACTATTTACTCGGGGCTTCTAACAATAAATTAATTAACAATATCAACATTCGTGTCCCGTTTGACAATTCAATAGACGATTACAAAATACCTGGATGCTAAACATGGTAATCTAGTCATGTATAACATTACACATAAATCGTGATTTAGATGATGGACTAAAGGCCTAAAATTAATTGCAGTAGGATTAGTACTGTAGTAAGGACTTGTCACAAATTAATCAATAAACGTAATGAGGGATTATGATGCTCACCTAATGTCATGAACGGCATCGTGAAGTCTACTGCGCTTCTTCTATCGTACGTAATTGTCAAATCACAAATAGCCAAATCGGCTCTCTGGAAAAGAATAGAATTAAGGGGTTAAACTGTGAAAACATATATATTTCTACAAATGAAAGTTCAAACAGAATAAATTAACAGATAAAAGAATGTAGAAGAAAATAAATAGCTCGAAATGTGAGGCTTTTCGTCTTTTATAACCTTTTTATGCTAACTCCATCAGTAGATCCTTTAAGCTCTTAGCGGGTTAACACTTCTTTCTTGATCCTCTGATACAAATCGACGATGTAAGGATAAAAGAAAAAGATAGCCCAGCCCTCAGCCATCCTCCTCCTAAAGTTTTGAGGAATATCACCGTTTGAAGAGCACAGGCACAATCAACGCAGCATATTAGAGGTATAAAGGAGGCATGTCGCTCTTCACATGCTGATGGGAATTTCTTCTTCTTTTCTTCTTGATCTCCTGAGAGAACTGCTGCCACAGAGCAGGAAATGTCAGAACGAACATCAGTGTCAATCACACGGCTATCAAACAATACTTCCATTAGTGGTTCCCAAACGCCATAGCAAGTACCGATTCGAAGTACTGGACAGGAACTTGAGAGTTATCTTATCACTGGCTCCTTGATACAGTTTAACCAAGACGATGTCATCAACTCACTCAGCTGATCTCTCACCGATGTACCTTCTTGCAATAAGTCTTTCAGTTCTGCAACTGAGGGACTGTTCAAGGAAAAGATCTCCGTGGAAACCCCCCTCCCAACTTACAGACACTCATCCCAGGAACCTGGCATATCAATTCTACATCGCTTATAATGCACAGTTAATGCGTCTCAAAATTCAAAAAGGGACAGGTCAAAGTTGTGATGTTTCACAGGAGCTGGTGACAGCCATCCTCATGTCTTCGGGGTAGACGTTTTTGTCATGGCATGTGTTATTGCTCTTCGCCTGGTCGTATCAAGTGTTCATCAACGTCTAAGATAGACATGTGGCGTTCAGCACTGAACGGACCCCAGTGAACGCATCCGTCAAAAGATATGATTCCAACTGAACGGATACCAAAAGAGTTGACGTTCACCACTTCAGTTCACTTGAATCCTTCCCCAGCTGTTCAAATCACCCCGCACCAACACCCTTGCCATTCTCATATCATGGATGAAGGAGTTCTCGTGTTTTGTTTGTTCAGTTTTCAGTCATGCTGTCAAAGTTATTATTTATATGGACGGTACCCGAGAGTTAGTTTTTTCAAGTTCAGTAAAAATTGAAATTGATTCGCGAGTAGAAAGAATTATTTTTTCAGGTCACCCACTTCCTATAGAGAAGTTTGTAAGTTTCACTACTACCTAGGCTTCCTGTACCTAGTATTTTCAATTTAAAATCAGAATTAGGTAAGATTCTTTGAAGGCCTAGGAACGCAACAGAAAAAGAATGGTGTATTTATTGAACTTTTCAACCGATATTTTTCTAAAACTACCTATTGATATTTTTTGGTCGATACTATCGGTGGTGTCTACTATCAATGATTAACCTGCGATATATATCGGCATCAATATTATACCGCCGATACTATCGAACATCGATATATTATGTATCGATGGCCATCCTTGTATGAGGTACAGAGGGTTAAAATAGGTGGGAAACCCGTCCTCCGCCAGACCAAGAGGACACCGGTTGGCGGGGGGGAAAGAGTTGATTGTAGTGAACGCCATGGGAAGGAGAAGGAGACTACTTCTTCCATGGTGAACGTATTGAACGGGTGAACTGATTCCAAAGAACGCATCCCTAAACTGAGTGAACGGTTGGGAGTTGATTCCCCGGGACTGAACGCATCTTACACAACTCTAGTCTAAGAGATGCCAGAACCTTACGGAAAAGTTCAAAACCGAAACACGTGCCTTTGAATTTTGGTTCAGCCGATCTATTCAGCTAATCTGGATCTAATCAAGCCGATCCTCCTGATTTGACTGACAAGGAAAACAGTTAACATACGTTTCCACCCAAGATGGAGGGCATAAATGTTGAGCAACCCAATCTTTTAGCGGCTAATAATCGCAAAATGCCATTTGAAATAAAGCAATTTTGTTATTGCAGGTACGATAATTAGTTCTCCGAAAACTGGCAGTTTTCATGCAAGTTCTTGCTCGTAATTGTTGAAGCTACTGTAAAAAGTATTCTATTTTAAAACACATTGGTATCTGATACTATGAAATTAACATAATATGTTCAGGAAAAATCCATCTTGGTCCGACGACGCCCCAATTCTTCAGGTAACTAGCTCCCTCACTCAATTTAAAGTGCCCTTTAAGGGCTGTAAAAGTTTTGTAAAATCCCTGAAAACCTCAAAACTAGTCGAATCGGCCTAAATATTTCCCTATTTGAAGAACATAACATTAGGAATCGAATGAGCCCTTCCCCACGTCCGTAGGTCAAACCATTCCCGATGTATGGCCCGATTTATGGTGCCAACATTTGCGTTTTTTCGTTTATTATTGTTTGTTTGTAACCTAGTGATGTCCGGCCGATAGCGTCGAGTTGTAGTGAATGTGGATACTGGAGTGATAGCCGATGTGAATACTTGTAGTGCAGTTAGTAGCCGATACACGGGTTGCAGCATTCTGATAATATATAGGTAAATATTATTCAATATTATTACTGGCGTTTTTTATTCAATATTATTACTGGGGTAAATAAGTATTCTTTCACTGGGGTTTATTATTCAATTGGCTTGCGTTCATGATTTGAATCTTACTAAGCTTCGGATTGTGCGTGTTTTACAGGTGATAGAGCGATTATTGAATTTCAGGAGATATGCATAGACCACGTAAATCGGTTCTCATCCAAAACACCTATTTGGATTGATCAGTTGATGATATTTGTGTGCCCCCTCTACATCTGTCTACCTTTGGCTACATCGTTTAAATTTGGATTTGGGGAAGTTTTAACGCAATACGAGTGCCAAAGGACTTGATAAATTATCGATGTTTTTATTGTGGGGGGGTATTGAGGTTCAATAAAAAAAACGCTGCAAATTCTTTCACTGGGGTTTATTATTCAATCGGCTTGCGTTCATGATTTGAATTTTTACCAAGCTTTGGAGTGTGCGTGTTTCACAGGATAGGGAGATTATTGAATCTCAGGAGGCACACAAATATGATCAACTGATCAATCCAAATAGGTATTTTGGTCGAGAACAGATTCACGTGCTCTATGCATATCTCCTGAAATTCAATAATCGCTCTATCCTGTGAAACACGCACACTCCAAAGCTTAGTAGGAATTCAAATCATGAACGCAAGCCGATTGAATAATAAACCCCAGTGAAAGAATTTGCAGCGTTTTCTTACAATACCCGTGTGTGTAGCATCGAATGAAAGAAGTTTTAGAAAACTGAGGATAAAAACTACATCGGGAACTTGACAGGACAAGAACGACTAAGCAACTTGGCAATCATATCAATAGAGCAAAAAATAGCTTCTGCACTATCTTTTGATGGTATCATTAAAACATTTGCAGCAAAAAAGCCCGACAATTTTCATTTTAAAGTTTGTTTAGGGCTTCCATTACGTAAAAAAATGTATTTATCATCTATTAGTTTGTTAAATTTAATAAAAATTATATGGTATTTTACATTGAGCACTTACTGACCAAACCTTCCTCGTTTTTGTAGAAGAGTTTGTGCATTGTGAATAAATCAAATTAATTATATCTATATTTTGGTTCATTGGTATATTAAGATGGTATGAGTCATGAGATATCGGGTCTATGGGGGGGGCGCCAAATTTATTTCTTGCTCTGTGTGAAATACGGGCTCGTTACGTCCCTGGCTGGGAGTCAGTACGTTCTGCCCTCCCAGACGCCCCTTCACTTTTGCGAGTGCGGGAGTCAGTAGTACTGACTCAGTAAGTAGTCCCCCCAACTGAAGCTGGAACCTAGTTACGCCGCCTGCAGCGCCGCGCCTCTTGAGAGATAACTCTCCTTCAGCGCGGCGCGGCTGTCGCCTGAGTCGGTACATGAAGGCAGACGCCGGCCGCAGGCGCGTCGTGGAAACCTCGACGCCGTGTCTTAAGTGAAAAACGAACGCGATCGACGGGAGCGAGCGGGCGCCCATCGAGATCTGTTGGTGCGATCAAACAATACGATACAGAATTGTCAGACGTAACAACGCGGCATCGCGCTTTGTTGCGGCAGAACGATCGTGCGGCGTGGTACGATTTTTCTTCAGTCCAAGAATCATATTGGTACTTGCCAGTTAGTTGAAGGCGGATATAGCTAACGTTAAATACCTACGCTATGTGGATGTACGTCTCACCAAACACTTTAGTGTTCATACTTCATTAAGAGTTCTGTATTATGAAAGTATCGAGTATTAGGAAAAAACGCTGCAAATTCCTTCACTGGGGTTTATTATTCAATCGGCTTGCGTTCATGATTTGAATTTCTACAAAGCTTTGGAGTGTGCGTGTTTCACAGGATAGGGCGATTATTGAATTTCAGGAGATATACATGGAGCACGTGAATCAGTTCTCGACCAAAATCCCTATTTGCAGCGTTGTTTAGTTAGGTTATCGTAGAGTATTGTACGATAACCGTTGAAAAAAAGTGCACGCTTCGAAAAAAAAAAAAAAAAAAAAAAAACATTATGGGGAGGGGCCCCGAAAATATTTTGCGGGGGGGCCCCGCTGAAAAACGTTACGCCACTGGGACCAACATGGATTTTTCCTGAAATTTTCAGATTTTTTGCTCCGGCCGTTTGGGACGGCGGAGGGACGGAAAAATGTTTAATGCAGATTTGAATTCTACATCGTTTGAAACGTAAACCATGAAATTTGTAGGGGGGGTTACAATTTTTTTTTTTTTTTTTTCAAGAGCGATTGCAATGGTTTATTATTGAATAATAAACTAAAATTGGTATTCACTTGGCTCATTACTACTGGTCGGAGAGACTTTATCGAAGGTTTTTTAATATGTGTGCATTTTCTAGATTATTAAGCTTTGGTAAACGTATTTTTTATAAGGAGTAAATTTAACTGTTTTGAACTTAATATTGAGGTAGATAGTTGAGTCTTGGATGAAGCAAGGGCTTCGCCTACAACCACCAATGTATTGACGCAATTTATCAATTTATGTTCTTCTATCATATCTATATATACCACATACACAGGAGAACGATCCAGTTCCCAAAGACGTCCTTGCAATAGGCGTCGATGTCAAGTTTGCCCCATTGTAATAGATGAAACAGGTTTCAGCTTGGAAAGAATCGGCCGAATGACAATGTGGGTTTGATTTGCTTTGCAACGAATGCCTTGCTTTTCATGTGGGAAAAGCTGAATCTCAAATCAACTCAAGGGTGAAAAACCATCGTGCTTCAGTGGTGTGATCTGATGACGATCTACCCGTAAGCCCGCATGCAATGTCCCATAATGCAACTTTCGGTGATTGTTTCGGTGTACAAATTCAAAAGGATGCAACAACAATCCGAAAAAGCTCACTGTTAAGTTTTGGGTGCGTTCGAGTCAGCAGGGCTAAACATCAGAAAATGACAAGCAACGTCCCATGGTTACTTGAGCTTATGTTTTGACGTCTTCAACAACTCCTGAAAAATCATTCTTTTTCATAGTTTTGGCAAAGGCAATAGCCGAAATATAACAAACAGATATATGCTGTTAATTCAGTTTGGCATGGTGATTTCTTTTCAATTTTGATTGTATATAGGTTTTTCGAGTCAGATTGAGAATTTTCCAAATCAAATTGAAATCTTTCCAAATCAAATGGAGAATTTTCCAAATCAAATTGAGAACTTCCCAAATCAAATTAAGAATTTTTTTTGACACAGGTATAATATTTTGTAGAAGAGACGAAAAAGATGAGTAATGCAAGGTGGAAAGGATTAAGGATTGTCATATTATGACAATAGTTGCTATATTGAATAAAGTATTGTTGGTATTACGAATTCAAGGAACGATTATAAAAGTATAATATTAATAATTAACAGAAACTTTAAACTAAACTAAATTTAGGCGAATAGCATTCTACCTAACTATGTTTACATCAAGTTGAGTAGGGAGAGGCAAATTTGGCAGCTGTGTACGAGAGATTGCTTGTAACTTCTGAAGGAAGATATCTGTGATAGAAGTGTCTCGGATATATGTTTACTATCAGTGTGAACATAGGCGGAAAATTCACCTCCGGGTGAAATGTGCTTTTCTTTGAAGTGTACGGCGTAGCAGAATCGTGATTATAACAAAGTTTCAAGAGAAAACAGGAAGGTAGAAAAGTGACTTCACTTGAATAAACAAGATCCTGGAACGAGATTCCCCGTGTAATTTCGGGAGGATCGAAGAGATACGTTTATATAGCGAGATATTCTGACGGATGGAATCGAGATAGGATCGGAAGAAAGAAATTTCAGCGTAGGAAGACAAGTGTTGTGAGGGACTGGTTAGTAATTAAGGGGAGATACGACTCGCCATGCAATTATTGGCACCTCAAAGGTTTCGCAAGTGTCACGTTTCTATGACAGATAGAACTAAACGCAGATCCAGGGGATTACGACGCGTGACGGTAACCAAAGAGTAACTCGAGCTTTTCGATTAGGGCATTGGATGTAAGTAATTAAGCTTGAACGAGGAGGTGACAAGCGGGGGCGATCAATCGATCGAAAGTAGTGCGGGTCGGTTGTAATCGACGAAGTGAACATCGTCAAGTAAACTTGACACCAAATGAGTTTCAACGATTTCGATGGAGATTTAAAGGAAAGAGATAAAGAGTAACTAAATCGAGGAGTCTTGTGACCCACTCAGCCAACTGAACTGTTCATTTCTAATTGGTATGTGCCCCTAAACTAATCATACTATTTGGCATTCGCTTGTAGATGTTGGCGTCGCTCATGACTCATTCCCCTGCTAGATATCTGAGTTGTAATAGATAGGGGAACGAGGGGTAATACCGTGCACTTATCTTTGGAACCATACAGTTAAGGGACAGAACGTCATAAAAATGTTTTTCTTGGACGAATGGCTCTAGAATTTATTCTATTTTCGATATCTGAGCATTACATAAAAGGATTTTTAAAGGAAAAACAGCCGTGAATGTTATTAAAGTGACCTCAACATTAACTTGGATAAGTCCAAGATTTTGGTTTTTCGCTCGAGAGGAGGTAAACTGGCAAAGAGAGAAAGTTGGACACTGGATGGAAGACAGATAACTACTACAGATGAATACATCTACTTAGGAATAACACTCAGACATAATCTTTCACTTCAAAACCACTTCAAAGAAAAGTTCAAAGTGGCGAAATTGGCAATAAATTCGGCCAGGTCAAATTTCTTTGCATCAAGTGACATTACGCTCCCTGTTAAGTTCAAGATCTTTGAGGCTGTACTGAGGACATCCATTTGTTACTCTGCGCAGATTTGGGGTTGCTCTATGTTTGATGAGCTGGAAAAAATCCAAAGATATTTCTTGAAAAGGCTTTTTTGTCTTCCCAAGAACACTCCAAATTATTTCTTGTACATTGAGACAGGAGTGGAGCACATCTTTTTGCATACATTATCAATAAACGCCCGATTTATCTCGTCTGTCTTGGCGGCGCCAGTTCAGAGATGGACACGAGTCACAGCTGTGCTTTGCCTGAGGGAGGAAGTTGGATGGGCTGCCGAATGGAAAAAGTTGGCTGCAAGACATAACGTTTCGTTTCAATCAGATACTGTAACCACTTGGGGTAAAATGACATCTACCATCATTGAAAAGGTCAAAAGCGAAATCCAGCTGAAGATGATTGACAACTCTGGCAGGGCACGGTATCACTTGCTGTACAGACAGTTGCAGAAGGCTCCCACATATACTAATAAAGACATCAGTTTTGAAACTATTAAGATCATTATGAAAATAAGAGGAGAGCTGTTAAACCTGAACTTCACACCGTGGGCCCAGACGACTGAGCAGCTCTGTTCAATTTGTAATATGGGAGAGCTTGAGACTACAGAGCACTTTCTAGGAAGATGTGCCATCCTCCGTGGAATAAGGAATACATTTTTGGGGAAGCCACATTACATCGAGCTGCTGAACGGAGATCGCTATACATTGGCTGGCACTACAAAGCGGCATGGTATTGAAGTTAATGTCCGAGTTTAACTACAACTAAGTGTTGGCCTTGAGCCCAGTGCAGTGAATTTAATGATTGTGATAAAAGAAATATATGTAAATGTTGATTAATAATAATAATTTAATGTTAAAAATAATAATTAAACGAAGAAAAATTCAACGAAAATTTTCTATTGGACATTAGTTACTGATGTAAATAAAAATGTTCTATACGGTATTTTGGAAGTGGTGATAACAATTTTAATGGAACAATTATGGCTTGCTAGATATTTATTCTATTTTTTTTCGATAATTATGAATTTCCCTCATAAAAGGATTTTTGAAAGGAAAAACAGCCGTTTGATATGTTAAAATAACATTTCATCTATCTATCTATGTTACGACATTACCCCACCGCCCGTACTATGGGGTAATGACGCCCAACCCCGAGAACTGAATTATGTTCCCCTCTCAACCGTCATTCAACCCATTTTTTCCAAAGTTAGAAGGTTAAATGTATTTATATCAATAAAAACCTTGAAAACAGTCAATAAACTACAGTTAAAATGAACGATGAGTGATCAGGTCGTCCCATGGAACACATGTAGTGGCTGCTGCGATTGCAGTGCTCGCAATTCCACTTTGGCGAATTATTATCGGCTTCTTGGCAAATTGTACACAAGCTGTCCACAAAAGACGAAGTCAAGAATTCTTCAACATCATCGTCCGTGTCTACAACAAGGTCTCCCTCGGAGATATCTCCCCAGTCATCACTGTCACTGCTCTCACTTCTGGTTCTCTTGCGCTTCTCTTTCTTTTTTTGAGGTCTTTCAATTTTTTTCATGATTTCCACCTTTCTTCTTCTTCTTCTGAACCCCATCTCTGCTACTAGTAGTGAGTTGATCAAAATCCAGCTGAATTTGGCGCTTTGTTGGTTATTTGTTGTTCTTTTCCATCTTTTTTTGACGTTTCAGAAATGCACGGCATTCCCCCGATACGATGGGCGGCATTACCACAATGTTTACGTTTTTCGTAATCATTCACGCTGACTGCCTAACTAATCCCCCCCCCCCCCCCCCCTGAAAATTTCATGGTTTACGTTTCAAAGGATGTAGAATCCGAATCTGCAATCAAAATTTTTCCGTCCGTCCGCCGTACGCACGATTTCTCCCAAACGGCTGAACCAAAAAAGCTGAAATTTTCAGGAAAAATCCATGTTGGTCCGGCGACGTCCCAATTCTTGAGCCAGCTCTCTCACTTAATTTAAAGTGCCCTTTAAGGGTTGTCAAAGTTTTGTAAAATCCCTAAAAACCTCAAAAAAAGTCAAGGCGGCCTAAATTTGTACTCTTTTTCAAGAAAACTAAACGAGGAATCGAATGAGCCCCTCCCCAGGTCCGTACGTCAAACCATTCCCGATCTATGGCCCGATTTATGGTGCCATTCGCGTTGTTTTGGTTTATTATTGTTTTGTGTTAATATCAGTAACCTAGTGACGTAGGGATGTAGTGATGTGGATACTGGAGTGAACTCCTAAAAGGCCTTGTAGCCGATACACGGGTTGAAGCATTCTGATATGCATGAAAAAACGCTGCAAATTTTTTCACTGGGGTTTATTATTCAATTGGCCTGCGTTCATGATTTGAATTTCTACTAAGCTTGGGAGTGTGCGCGTTTCACAGGTGATAGAGCGATTATTGAATTTCAGGAGGCACACAATATGATCAACTGATCAATCCAGACAGGTATTTTGGTTGAGAACAGATTTACGTGCTCTATGCACATCTCCTGAAATTCAATGATCGCTCTATCACCTGTGAAACACGCACACTCCAAAGTTCAGTAGAAATTCAAATCATGAACACAAGCCAATTGAATAATAAACCCCAGTGAAAGAATTTGCAGCGTTTTTCTTTCAAACGGCAGAGTGGTAGTAGTTATATGTCATTTGCACGCTTCATTCACAAGCTGTCAGTTTGGTTTAGTGTTATAGGTAACGACACAAGTAAAATCTGCGTAAAAGAATATATATATTGAGCCGGTTGTAGTGGCTTATATTCGTACAATCCCGGGTTTAGGTCAGAGCATCTGCGAGAGGCTCCGGGTAGAGATTGGAAGTATTCGGTTAGGAATAGCTATTAAATAAATAGATTCCCCCGCCCGCCGCGCCAGACCCTCTCAGGCAGGCTTCCATTCTTCAGGGCGCGTGGGGATGACATCCGTTTTGAAACCGTACCTCGCCGAAGAGCTCTCCCGGTTCCCCCTCTCCATTGTATTTCAGCTCCGAATTTTGTATTCTAGGTCAATATAATTCCGACAAGCGTTTCATAGGAGAGAAAACGGAGGTTGAATCCGTAGAACGGGAAGAGTAGGAGGGAAAAAAAACAGAAAAAAGAAAGAAACCCGGCGAAAAAATAAACCTCCGGTGCCAATCAACTTTTACGACGTCGCTCTCGATAAGTTTCTCGAGTGTTTTGATTATTCATGGGAGGTTTGACGAGCTTGAGCAATATCAATTTGGTTGTTAACGTTGTTTTTGTTTTCAATGAAAATACTTTTCAAAACTGAAAGAAGAATTGAAGAGTTTACTAGGATAGTTTCAAAACCACGGTACCATTGGTGTCACTAATCACTGAGCACCTTCAAATTTGGTTTATTTTTCAATAATAAACCATTGTAATCGCTCTTGAAAAAAAAATTTTAACCCCCCTGAAAATTTCATGGTTTACGTTTCAAAGGATGTAGAATCCAAATCTGCAATAAAAATTTTTCCGTACGCACGATTCCTCCCAAACGGCTGGAGCAAAAGATCTGAAATTTTCAGGAAAAAATCAATATTGTTCCGACAACGCCCCAATTCTTCAGCCAGCACTCTCACTTAATTTAAAGTGCCCTTTAAAGGTTGTCAAAGTTTTGTAAAATCCATAAAAACCTCAAAAAAATGGTGCCAACATTTGCGTTATTTCGGTTTATTATTGTTTCTGTTTTGATTGCAGTAACTAGTGATGTAGTGAACGTGGATACTGGAGTGAACTCCTAAAACGGTTTATAGCCGATACACGGGTTGAAGTATTCTGATAACCATAGAAAAATGCTGCAAATTCATTCACTTGGGTTTGTTATTCAATTGGCTTGCGTTCATGATTTGAATTTCTACTAAGCTTTGGAGTGTGCGTGTTTCACAGGTGATAGAGCGATTATTGAATTTCAGGAGACACACATAAGCATGATCAATGATTCAATCCAAATACCTATTTGGATTGAGAACCGATTGATCATGCTCTATGCATATCTCCTGAAATTCAATAATCGCTTGTATCACCTGTGAAACACGCACACTCCAAAGCTCAGTAGAAATTCAAATCATGAACGCAAGCCAATTGAATAATAAACCCCAGTGAAAGAATTTGAGCAGTTTTCCTGAAAATTCGAGATTTTCCGATTTTTCCTGAAAATGATCAGAATGCTCCAACCCGTGTATCGGCCACAAAGCCTTTTAGGAGTTCACTCCAGTATCCACATCACTACATCACTAGGTTACTGATATCAATACAAAAACAATAATAAACCAAAATAGCGCGAATGTTGGCACCATAAATCAGGCCATAGATCAAGAATGGTTTGACCTACTGACCTGGGGAAGGGCTCATTCGATTCCTCGTGGAGTGTTCTTCAAAAAGAGTACAAATTTAGGCCGCCTTGACTTTTTTTGAGGTTTTTAGGGATTTTACAAAACTTTGACAACCCTTAAAGGGCACTTTAAATTAAGTGAGAGAGCTGGCTCAAGAATTGGGGCGTCATCTGACCAAGATGGATTTTTCCTGAAAATGTCAGCTTTTTTGCTTCAGCCGTTTGGGAGAAATCGTGCGTCTGGCGTACGGACGGAAAAATTTTTATTGCAGATTCGGATTCTACACCCTTTGAAACGTAAAACATGAAATTTGAACGTAAAACCATGGTTTACAAGTAACCCATGATTTATTTTGGTTAATAATAATCCAAAATTAATAACGATCAGTGATTTATGAAAAAGTGTTTTTAAATACAAAAATAATAAACCTTTGCATAATAATTTGCTTTTTTGACAACTCCTCAAAAACATACCAATTCGATGATGTGTACGGAGAGTAATCCAGGTGCTAATCCTGAAGGCACTAAGCTGATTAGCTTCCTTGAAGGTCCTACTGAAACTGTCAAACAATCCAATAGGATAGGTTCCCGGAGGGGTCGCAGCCCTAACCTTCTTGTCAACGAGTGATTTGTTTTTCAGGAAATGAAAGAAGAAACGATTCTAGGGGAAAACAATCGCCACCTGTTCAGAAATCGAAGGACCAATGAAAACGGCAGCATTCGCTACAATGGTTATGCTAGTCTTCGGACGGAGGGACATCTAAAGCGTCCAAGTTTGCCAAGGCCCCGGGCGGACATCTCATGAATGAAAGAAAAACTACCAATGGCTTCTGACAATTGGAAAATTCGCTAACCCTAAACAAAAAAAAACCCGGAGACAAAAAGGGAAGGGCAGTCGCTAAATTGGTTTCACGGTCTTTCTCTATCTCTAGACGACCGGTCCTGTCCCAGAATATTTATCCACCGTCCATTGTCCGTTTTTTTTTTCTCTCGTTTTCCTTTCAGTCGGTCGTTCCTTTCGGCTATTTTTGTAATTTTCCTCATTTCACTCCCGACAACGCCCCGAAGGGGATTCTGAGACTATTAAAAAAACGTAGCATCGTATAACAAAAAGATTTACTATTTCTGTCTTAGATCTCCAACAAAGTTTACACTAAGAAACAGAATAAGACCGAGTCGAATTCCCTGATGTTTAGCCTATCGAGTCATAGAAGAAGTTAATATTCATGACAGTTCAACTGATAAGCTCATATGTTTTGTTATCTCGTGAATTTTGTGTTTCCCTGCAACTTGTCAAGAGTTTTGAGAAAAATGCCGTAGATCACGTCAAATTCTGGGACTTTTTTGTGATAATCTGTTTTTTAGGATGCAGCATGTGTTTGTAAATAATATTTTGTTCAGAAAAATTCAAACTGAAGTCCCCTATCAACCGAATCAGCCATGTCACCTGTAGGTGACTCTAGCATTTCACGGAACATCAACCTCCAACTCTCACCCAAAACGTCAAAAGTGTTTTATTCGTAACACTTATCGTTTATTTGAACTGTGAACAAGGTGAAACTATGACCTGTTGGAGGAGGATTTTAGATGTCACAGATCTACCATGGTAGGCATGGCAGCAAGCAGCACATAAAAGGGGAAGCCAATCCGTTTTGGCTACAAACTCTGGTCCATATCCAACAAGAATGGGTTCCTTGTGTCGATTGAACCTTACCAAGGTGCCCCTTTCCTCATCAAAATGAAGTTGGATTTGGAGCTGCAGTTGTCCTCACCACTCATTCAAGGATGCCAACAGAGCTCTGACCATACAATTTGTACATTGAAAATTTTTTCACCTGGTTGCTGCTGAATATTCTTCATGGTTGGTATTCATTCCACAAAACTAATGTTTAATTCAACGTACAAGTGATAAAGTTCACAGTGTAAGATTTTGGAGCTCAAGCCTAGAGCCACCTAGGGGTGACACCCTCATATCTTTTGAAAAAATAATTTTTCTCGCGGTTTTTCGTCTTGTACGCTTTTCATTACCTCTCAGTAACAACATATAAAAAGAAGGAGTGGAAGTTTGCATGGGCAAGTGGCTTGCGTTCATAATTTGAATTTCTACTAAGCTTTGGAGTGTGCGCGTTTCACAGGATAGAGCGATTATTGAATTTCAGGAGATATGCATAGAGCACGTGAATCTGTTCTCAACCAAAATACCTATTTGGATTGATCAGTTGATCATATTTGTGTGCCTCCTGAAATTCAATAATCGCTCTATCCTGTGAAACGCGCTCACTCCAAAGCATAGTAGAAATTCAAATTATGAACGCAAACTACTTGAATAATAAACCCCAGTGAAAGAATTTGCAGCGTTTTTTTTTATTGAATCTCAACTCCCCCACAATAAAAACATCCATAATTTATCAAGTCCTTTAGCGCTCGTATTGCGTTAAAACTTCCCCAAACCCAACTGTAAACGATGTAGCCAAAGGTAGACTGATGTAGAGGAGGCACACAAATATCATCAACTGATCAATCCAAATAGGTACTTTGGTTGAGAACAGATTTACGTGCTCTATGCATATCTCCTGAAATTCAATAATCGCTCTATCACCTGTGAAACTCGCACACTCCAAAGCTTAGTACAGATTCAAATCATGAACGCAAGCCAATTGAATAATAAACCCGAGTGAAAGAATACTCATTTACCCCAGTAATAATATTGAATAATAATCCCCAGTAATAATATTGAATAATATTTACCTATAATATAGGTAAATATTACTGATAATATATTATACTGATAATATACTGATTATATATTATACTGATAATATATTATCCCCTGATATTATACTGTAATAGATATTATACTGATATATATTATATTATCAGCGTTTCATACATATCAAAATGCTTCAACCCGTGTATCGCCTATAAACTACAAGTATCCACATCGGCTATCACTCCAGTAACCACATTCACTACAACTCGACGCTATCGGCATCCCTAGGTTACAAACAAACAATAATAAACCAAAAAACGCAAATGTTGACACCATAAATCGAGAATGGTTTGACCTACGGACGTGGGGAAGGGCTCATTCGATTCCTCATGGTATGTTCTTCAAATAGGTAAATATTTAGGCCGATTCGACTTGTTCCGAGGTTTTTAGGGATTTTACAAAACCTTTACAGCCCTTAAAGGGCACTTTAAATTGAGTGAGAGAGCTGGCTCAAGAATTGGGGCGTCGTCGGACCAAGATGGATTTTTCCTGAAAATTTCAGATCTTTTGCTCCAGCCGTTTCGGAGATATCGTGCGTACGGCGTACGGCGGACGGACGGAAATTTTTATTGCAGATTCGGATTCTACACCCTTTGAAACGGGGGGGGGGGTTAGAATTTTTTTTTTCCAGAGCGATTACAATGGTTTATTATTGAATAATAAACCAAAAAATCATAAATTTAGGAGAACAAAAGTTTTTAGTCAGAATCAAGACCTCGATTGTCCCGTTAAATGAGAATCACCCGTAAGCCTGAGGAGAGTTATTCCAAAGATTCATTGTTGATTTACACTTTTTAAACAAACTGAGCAAAATAGATTCGGAATCTACGGGCTTCAGGGAGAACGCGATTGGCTTTTAACTTCAACTGCAGTTTTCTCGGTGTCGTTTGCGTTTGTGGCTACGGTTAGCAGGGTAGAGATGTGTTAAAACATTGAACGTGTCGCGGACAGCCGAACCAATCGCGGAATCAAGGTAAACACCGATCAATCTTTGCTCCACAAATAGCAGATAACCTATCGATTTCGGAGCATCGTTAACCCCGGCCTGGGAACGGTGTTCGAATTACAGTTGACTTGAATATCCCTCATCGCCGGGGGAGGATTTAGAAAACTGTGTCACTCGAATCGTCACACTTTTAATGCTTCACACGTACAACCAACCCGTTGTCAGGGAGCTGCCCTGCCGCCGTGTTTCCCATCCTACCAACAGCGCGCATCACTCGCTGGAACGCCCTGATTTCATGCAAAAATCGTCGTCTACATAAACTACTGTGAGAACTAACCAACTGATTTACAAACCAAGTTATTACGAAACTATAAACAATTTTCGTTTGGTAGAAACTTGATTTCGTCGGCACTATTTGACGGAAATAAAATTCGCTTGTTGGTTTATTATTCAATAATAAACCATTGTACTCGCCCTTAAAAAAAAATGTCTAACCCCCCGAATCCCCCCTGAAAATTTTATGGTTTACGTTTCAAAGGGTGTAGAATCCAAATCTGCAATAAAAAATTTTTCGTCCGTCCGCCGTACGCGCGATTTCTCCCAAACGTCAGGGCAAAAAATCTGAAATTTTCAGGAAAAATCCATGTTGGTCCGACAACGCCCCAATTCTTTAGCCAGCTCTCTCACTTAATTTAAAGTGCCGGTTAAGGGTTGTCAAAGTTTTGTAAAATCCCTAAAAACCTCAAAAAAAGTCAAGGCGGCCTAAATTTGTACTCTTTTTGAAGAACATGAGGAATCGAATGAGCCCTCCCCAGGTCAGTAGGTCAAACCATTCTCGATCTATGGTCCGATTTATGGTGCCAACATTCGCGTTATTTTGGTGTATTATAGTTTTTGTTTTGATTGCAGTAACCTAGTGATGTAGTAATGTGGATACTGGAGTGAACTCCTAAAAGGGTTTATATCCGATACACGAAATTTAAGATTTTCAAATAGAATATTTTTCCATCGTAATCGCTCTTGAAAAAAACGCTGCAAATTCTTTCACTGGGATTTATTATTCAATTTCATTCATTTTGCTTGCATTCATGGTTTGAATTTCTACTAAGCTTTGGAGTGTGCGTGTTTCACAGGTGATAGAGCGATTATTGAATTTCAGGAGATATGCATAGACCACTTAAATCAGTTCTCAACCAAAATACCTATTTGGATTGATCAGTTGATCATATTTGTGTACGTCCTGAAATTCAATAAGCGCTCTATCACCTTGAAACACGCACACTCCAAAGCTTAGTAGAAATTAAAATCATGAATGCAAGCCAAATGAATGAAATTGAATAATAAACCCCATTGAAAGAATTTGCAGCGTTTTTTACAAGTACATTTCGACTTGACTCCCCCCCCCATCGCTCATTTCTTCCACTGCACGTTGAGGAACGGAGTTTTGTTTTCGATTTATGGATTCAACGCATTTTTAAACGTAAAACCACCAATCTTGTGGGGATTGAACATCTTTTGTTTCTTGGTGGACTATAAATGTTCATTATTGAAAACGATAAACCCAAACGTAGTGAAAGAGACTTCTTGAAAACGTTCTAATTTAATCAGCTGTAAACTGGCATGGTCAACTTGGCGATTCCATATCGATTCCACCCAGTATTCTAATTTTGAAAACAATAGGCACCTTCTAAAAGAGCAAACAAGAAATCCCACGGGTAATAAGCGCAAAAGTTCAAACGGTATGAATTGAGTTAATCATAAATCTGGAAGATCAACGCCTTCGAGTGGGTGAGTTGACCTGTATTGCGGATCTATTAGTGGCACTAGTTTCATTTATTCTGCTGCTAGCGAGATAATAGTGATAGGGTCGAGTTGTAATTGTTGAATTATCAGAAGTAGGGATGGCCATCGATAGTCGATAGTATCGAAATATCGATATTTTCCTCCGATATATCGACATTTTTCTATCGATGATGCAAGGGCCGATAGTATCGGATATCGATAGTTAGTGACCAATTTTTTTTCCGATATTTTTTTAAACCGATATATCGGCTTCATCTGATAATATCACATATTATGTTGACTCATAAAATAATATCGATCGTAAGTTCCATTTTTTTCACATTACACGAGTTTGACAAATATTATGCCCACAAAAATGAGTTCGCCTGGCTGGAATATCGATATCTATCCATGGATAATATCCATAGGATATCAAGTAGTGGTTTTGGCTGCGGCCCAAGACGATAAATACAGAAGAAGAAGAGTAGTAGAGAAGAAGAGTAGGGGTTTGGAGGTTAAATAGGAAAATTGGAAGATTGCGGTTGTTGAGGTTTTTCAGCAAGTGTTGTGTTGTACTTTTTGAGATTGTATCTTATTCACGGTTGATTCTTTTGACATTTCATGTTTTTGCTATGGCACACAATATGCTCAATGATTATTATGATTCGTAGAAGTGAGGTAGGAATTCGGCTATATGATTATTATGATTTGGCTGGTAGCCTCCTTAGGACGTGAACAATAAGGTGCAGAGGGTTTTGATCAACTGAGTGGCTCCTGAAGCTAACTTCTTTCCTATCAACTGTGGAAAGCCATTTCGTAGCCATTGTGGAACACCGAAATCTTGAAGTATATGGAAGTATTCACTCATGCATCCAAATTTGAAAACAGTTGAGTGTTACCAAGGTAATCAATGCTACCCAAGCATCAACATATGAAAATAGTTGATTGTTGTCTACGCAATCAATGGTTAGTGGGGTTAATGTACTGTCATGTAGAACATATAACATATAACATACGTTCTTTTACTACCCACGACGATATATGTATGGATGTAAATAATAAATAAAAATATGAGTTTAATTTTTGTTTTCTTTATATTGAAAAAAATGTAATTCACAGAGGAAGACAAGATTGCTAGAAGTTGGAAGGGAAGAAGGAGGGAGGGGAAAGACATGAAATGTCCTAATGCGTTGCAGACTTGTATGCAAGAATTTTTTAGATAAAAATGTCGTTTCCACACAAAAATTTTCATTTTTGAAAACTGAAGGACAAGTTTGTTAAACAGGCTGGAACACCAAACAGGCTGATGATCAGACTGTTTCACATGTCCAAAAATATAAATTTTCGGGTTCCAATTTAAAATTTAAAAGTATGGGCAAGTGAGGGGTCGTAGAACACGTTTTTTCTCTTCTTGTTTGTTTATTCTCAGTTGTTTGAACCATAGGTATTTACATTCATTTAAGGAAGGACATAAATGCTACAACCCCTCCTAGAGAAATGAGGTAGCTTATCAAGCAATATAATTTGTTACAAAACTATTGGTAAAACAAAATTAAAAATAATAATACATTAAACTGAACATAGTTTCAATTTAAAATATTTTATCTTAAATTAGAAAAGGCGTATAGTTCTAATTTATATGATTAGTATTAATTTTTTTCTTTTTAAATCAAATTTGAACTTCAGCAAACTCGATTGTGGCATCTGGTCTACTGAGTGAATTAAACACATAAATTCTATCCAACAGCGTAGAATACGCTTTAGCCATGGAAACTAGCAAAAAAGGAACTTTTAATCAATATTTGATTAAAACACCGATAAATGTTTATAAGCACATTGGGTACTATCGTGTGTAGTATATTTTTTGGTCGATATAATATCGGTACGTTCTTTCGAGGCTAGAGCGTACTCTCGATGATTAACGCACGATATTTTTTGGTCGATATTATCGGTAAGTAGTGCCTACTATTGATGATTAACCTACAATACAAATCGGCATCGATATTTTAACGTCGATACTATCAAACATCGATATATCGATATTTTATGTTTCGATGGCCAACCCTAGGCTGAAGCGTCCCTGTCTAACCATCCTCAAAATTTGAGCAAGAAAGGACGATTAGTATCTGCCCAGACTGAATCAGTGACTAATGGGAGGTTTAATTTGTGTCTCTCTCATATTATTTTTCCAGATCAGGAGGTTAGGTCGTCTCATCACAACAATTCACCGGGCACCGATCGTTCAGATGTGGGTTTAATCTAATCAAAGTCCTCATACCTCAGATGCTATCCACTGAAGGTGAAAATGAACATTGCTCTCACTTCTACCGCTGTAAGTTAGCGATCTGCCTGCAGTAACAACAGTAAGTCAAACGCCCATTGTATCCAAATTAATTGCCGGCAGCGAACGACCGCTTTCAACTACCTATCGATTCTCGGCTTCCATGTTATGTTGAATGTAATTTGGTAAAGTCTTGGCCATTCGAGCCCATCCATCTTAGCCCTTAGCCTTTTACATTACAATAATTTATATTCGGAAATCTCATATTGATAAGGACATTAAGGGGAGTTTGCCGGCGCTTGGGTTGGCAATTAGGGTTAGAGCTATCGGCATTTACCCCAAATACCGGAGTCGGAGGCATCCCGAGCTCCACTCCACGCTTCGTCCTCTCTCAGCCTCGGCGAACCATCACTTCTTCTTCGAGTTCAAACGACCGCTCTCTCTGAGAAGACAACTCAAATTTACACTTTTTAACGCACTATTTCTTGGAAACCGATTCATCAACATAGAACAAGTTGTTGTTCACTGTTCATGAACGATTCAGACATTCGTACACGAAATGGAGCTGTGAATTGAAATTAAATTTCATTCAAACGTGAAAACCGGTGGGATTGGGCTTAAAACATGAAATAAAAACGGAGTAGGATAGAACGTTGTCTATATTTCCACGAATGTAAAGAGTTACACTGTTAAATCGATTTCGACGGTTAGGTCATGAACACTTGAACACATGATCACATGAACAGTTCATGTTTGTTACCGATGATGACCTAACCGTCGAAATCGATTTAACAGTGTAACTCTTTACTTTCGTGGAAATATAGACATCGTTCTATCCTACTCCGTTTTTATTTGAAATGGGTTTCCACAACTTCGTCGCGAGTGACTTAGTCCGTGCTTAAAACATGAGCTAAACATGAAGAAAATAACTGAAAATCTAAAATACGAGGCTTTCCAAAAAGTATATTTCGCCAAGTTGTGAATAATAGAAAAAGCTTTTAAAAATTGAATAAAACAGTATTTATTCAACTGTGTACTTATTTAAGCGACCTGCGGAAGGATTTGGTCCGGTCCGCAGCCCGCGGAAAAAATGTATGGATGGAAAAAAATTAGGCTACCGTCAAAACGTGATGACTTCAAGGAAATCAAGAGTTTTTCCAGACAGATGATAACAATTTTTGGTATGTCAACGTATGTTTGCGAACAAACCATTTCAAAATTGACAGATGTCAAATTCAAATATCGAGCCTTGCTTTGAGAAGAACACTTGAATACTCTGAAAATTCTGACACTGGGGTTTATTATTCAATTGGCTTGCGTTCATGATTTGAATTTCTACTAAGCTTTGGAGTGTGCGTGTTTCACAGGTGATAGAGCGGTTATTGAATTTCAGAAGATACGCATAGAGCACGTAAATCTGTTCTCAACCAAAATACCTATTTATTATTATAGATTGATCAGTTGATCATACCTATTTGTGTGCCTCCTGAAATTCAATAATCGCTCTATCACCTGTGAAACACGGACACTGCAAGCCAATTGAATAATAAACCCCGGTGAAAGAATTTGCACCGTTTTCTTAATGGTTATCAGAATACTTCTATCCCGTGTATCGGCTATGAACCCTTTTAGGAGTTCACTCCAGTATCCACGTTCACTACATCACTAGGTTACTGCAATCAAAACAAAAACAATGATGACCAGATAACGCAAATGTTGGCACCATAAATCGGGCCATACATCGGGATTGGTTTGACCTACGGACCTGGGGAGGGGCTCATTCGATTCCTCATGGAAAGTTCTTAAAAAAAGTCCTAATTTAGGCTGCCTTGACTTTTTTTGAGGTTTTCAGGGTTTTTATTAATTTTTCCTGAAAATTTCAGATTTTTTGCCCCGGCCGTTTGGGAGAAATCGTGCGTACAGCGTACGGCGGACGGACGGAACAATTTTTATTGCAGATTTGGATTCTACACCCTTTGAAACGTAAACCATGAAATTATCAGGGGGGTTAAATTTTTTTTTTCAAGAGCGATTACAATGGTTTATTATTGAATAATAAACCAAAATTGCTGAATACAAATACTTTCTCCTTTTTTTAAAGCGTTTTTCAATATCTGACAATGAAGGGAAACTTAATTCTTGGATAACCCCCACTATTTCGAATTACTCCTCCCACACTCCTTTGAAAAGCTAATATTCTTAACAACGTGGTTTTTCTTTGCTGTAAAATAGATAATACCAACTTCATTACGTGCAAAGAGCTCAAATTTCAAAAAATTTCAACATAATTTAGAAAAATTTGTTCATATCCTCCATGTTATACCGACAGGGATACACTCAATTTTACTAAATCCTTGTGAAAAGCACAATTTTCACAAAATTTCTTCCATCCCGATGAAAATTTTCAGAAAAACTATGAGGATTAGACAGAGAAAATTGGGGTGTCTGATTTCATATGATAGATATTAATATTCATCCCTGTGCATCAGCACACTCCAAATTCATAATTTCTGCATGGTCTGTTCTTCAGATCGGAGGTTGGATAGGCAAAAGCCCGCATGACTGAGCGGTCTTGAGGACCAGTTCATAGTGCTTTAGGTAGGTACATCCGGAGCCAACGTGACTTATCCAAGGTAGGTATGCCGAACTAATATAATAGAGGCTTCCGCCACCAGGATCGATTAGGGACGAAATTATCCTGATCATTGATCCTCATACCATGTAATTGACTTCAAGATGTCCAAAGACAGGTGGATGACTTCTTATTAAATATAACTCCTTGAACACCTACTGTAGCGGAGTCCCTTTGCACGAAACAGAAGCTGAAGTCAAAACTTAAGCTTACAAAGCTCTGCCTATGGAAGAACATGGTTCATTCCCACGGTTGCCAACTTTTTTTCAGAAAACCCCCTGAGCGGGAAATGAAAATCCCTAGAAAAACCCCAAAAGCATACGTACCTCTTTGTATCATCATAGCCTGGATTGAGGAGCAGTGCGAATTTGGCGGAATATCATAACAGGAGAATCAATGCACATTACACCATGCTGAACGTATATTGTTTTAATGAGCAAAAACGGCAGATAAAACCCGGTATCCACTCCATACTACAACCTACTTCTAATATAAAATACTAGTACCTAATCTAAAAACGCGCATAGTGAAACCACCTTCTTCTGACGAAGTCGTCACAACGAAATTTCGAAACTCGCATCCTACCGTAGCCTAAGGGGGGAAGGGTGTTACTTCCATGCCTCTCAACGCTAAAGAAGAAATAGGGAAGACGAAGAAGGCAGTTTATTTTGAGTGAGAAGCGAACATTTCAGTTATATATAAAATTGAGTTTTTGCATTATTTTTACACGTGTGATTTACCGAACCATTTTGTTACAACGAATAAAGTTACTTTACATTTACATTCTCGAGCCGTGAGTGTTTGTTTGGGAATAAACCCGAATGAATACGTAAACAGTTGAAGTAGTTCGGGTACTACACCAGCATTGAGATTGTTAACGCGAGGATCAGCGAGTGAGTTTAGTAAAGTGGCTGGCAACAGCCCCTGAGCATGTTGTGTACTATACTACGCTCCTGCAGTCCAACTAGCACTACCTGATTCAGAAATGAGAAAAATTTATGTAACGATTTGCATTGGTTTTTATTTCGCTCTTCCTTGAACAAAGTAATGAGGTAGAACTGTCAAATGTATCTGTCCAATTCCGTGAACTATCTAAACAAAAAATCTTGACAAGTTATATCCAATAATCTACACCTTTTTGCTTGTGACCTACACAAGTGGAATGTTGTTCAAACTCATGTACAACTGTAACATACTGGAAACTGTCTGCAAAGGATTGAGAGAAGCGGTGACATTATTTTGTTTTTCCTTTGAGCCTTTTCCCCTGTAAAAATGACAAAAGGCTCCTTCGAATGAGATGGAAGTAAGAGGTTTATAAAGACTACAAAAGATTGTCGCGACGAAGAAGATGAGTGTAGTTTTTCAAGAACGAGCGAGTGTGGGGGGGTGGGGAAAGGGTTAGGATGAAGGGTCAAAAAAGGAGAAACGAAAGGGAGAAAGAAAAAGGAAAAATGTAACAACAATAGGAAAATGTCTCAGAGCGGTAGACTTTACTTCTCAAGAATAAAAGAAGGAGTCGACAGAATTCCTTAAGGACCGGACGAGAGGGGTAGGGGAGAGCGAAGGAGGATTCAAAGAGGTTTCCGAGGGTTGAATTCGGCACCTTTAATTTCCTTTCTCCTGGAAATTCCCAGGGATAACGGCTTCCTTTCCTTTTTCCCTTACCAATTAGAGGAAAGAGAAACCCGGTTTTCGTTATTGTATAACTTCTTAATTTATTGCGAGCCGATGGAGGTTTTTAGGGGGGTCTCGTTACTAGGAAATGTTCTTTTCGTTTCGATGGGTATTCATTTTCTGTCATATTGTCTTGTCAGGAAGGTTCGATTTTCTGGTTAAAAGCAGAACACGGATCGGAGGGATTTTTTTTTTAAAGAAAAAGACAACGAGGGAATAAAACGATTTCAGGGAATGATTTAGATGTTCTTCGCGTGTAGTGACGAACGCTCTCCGTTCTTTCATCAACATGGAGCAAACTCTAGAAGGACGATCATTCTTGAATCAGCTTCAGGTTGTTGGCATGGAATGTATTCAAATCCTAGACTGTGACACATTTAAAAATATTCTTCAGAAAATAAATTTAGAACAAAGAACTATGAAAGGTCTTCAGATTCAGAAAAAAAAACGCTGCAAATTCTTTCACTGGGGTTCATTATTCAATTGCCTTGTGATCATGATTTGAATTTCTACTAAGCTTTGAAGTGTGCGCGTTTCACAGGTGATAGAGCGATTATTTAATTTAAGGAGATATGCAAAGAGCACGTAAATCTGTTCTCAACCAAAATACCCATTTGAATTGATCAGTTGATCATATTCGTGTGCCTCCTTTATAGCCAATTGAATAATAAACCCCAGTGATAGAATTTGCAACGTTTTCTATGGTTATCAGAATACTTCAACCCATGTTTCGGCTATAAAAAATTTTAGGAGTTCACTCCAGCATCCACGTTCACTACATCACTAGGTTACTGCAATCAAAACAAAAACAATAATAAACCAAAATAACGCAAATGTTACCAATGGCACCATAAATCGGGCCATACATCGGGAATGGTTTGAGCTACGGACCTGGGGAAGGGCTCATTCGATTCCTCATGGAAAGTTCCTCAAAAAGAGTTCAAATTTAGGCCGCCTTGACTTTTTTCGAGGTTTTTAGGGATTTTACAAAACTTTGACAACCCTTAAAGGGCACTTTAAATTAAGTGAGAGAGCTAGCTAAAGAATTGGGGCGTTGTTGGACCAACATGGATTTTTCCTGAAAAGTTCAGATATTTTGCTCCAGCCGTTTGGGAGACTTTTTTTTCCAGAGCGATTACAATGGTTTATTATTGAATGATAAACCAATAAAGATCATTAATGCACTCCTGAATTTCTGTATGGTACTTTTGTTCCTCATCTCTGTTGACAAATATGTGTGATCGGAACTGTGTCCCATAGAATCTACCATTCGAATATCAGCTGAAAGCAAGGACATAGAATGCCAATACCAACAATGGTGCAGTATATTGTAGAAATCGAAGATGATAACGATTTAAATTCAGCTAGACAAAATAAAACACCTGCCTACTAGCCAAGAGCTATTATTGAATTTCAGGAGATATACATGGAGCACGTAAATCTGTTCTCAACCAAAATACCTATTTGGATTGATCAGTTAATCATATTTGTGTGCCTCCTGAAATTCAATAATCGCTCTATCACTTGTGAAACACGCACACTCCAAAGCTTACTAGAAATTCAAATCATGAACGCAAGCCAATTGAATAATAAACCCCAGTGAAAGAATTTGCAGCGTTTTTTTTTTATGGTGATCAGAATGCTTCAACCCGTGTATCGACTACAAAGCCTTTTAGTTCACTCCAGTATCCACATTACTACATCAATACATCACTTGGTTACTGATATCAAAACAAAAACAATAATAAACTAAATGTTGGCACCATAAATCGGGCCATACATCGGGAATGGTTTGACCTACGGACCTGGGGAGGGGCTCATTCGATTCCTCGTGGGAAGCTCTTCAAAAAGAGTCCAAATCTAAGCCGCCTTGACTTTTTTGAGGTTTTTAGGGATTTTTACAAACATTTGACAACCCTTAAAGGGCACTTTAAATTAAGTGAGAGAGCTGGCTCAAGAATTGGGGCTTCGTCGGACCAACATGGATTTTTCCTGGAAATTTCAGCTTTTTTGCTTCACCCGCTTGGGAGAAATCGTGCGTACGGCGTGGAAAATTTTTTATTGCAGATTCGGATTCTACACCCTTTGAAATGTAAACCATGAAATTTTCAGGGGGGTTAGAATTTTTTTTTTCAAGAGCGATTACAATGGTTTATTATTGAATAATAAACCAAAAGTATCAATTCTCGATTTTATTGTATGCACAAACATAGATTTTTAGAAAAATCGAAAATCGATTGACCTTCCCTACTGCCTACGCGAAACTTGTACCACAATTGAATCATATAAGACCTGAATGAATTTTCAAATCATATAGCTGATCAGGGCAGTTCAGCTCGTTGAAAATCTACTGGGTACAGGAGTTCTGGGGAAACAAATCCAGTTGAAATGTATACACCGAAGATGCTGCGTTTTGGAAAATAACTAACCTTATTTCACTTACCAAAAAACATTGCATTATTCGTGAGCCGAATCATAAATAATAAAAATATTGATAATATTAATTAATTTGAAGTTATTCCTTTGGACAACTCACCAGGAGATCTAAATTGACTACATCAAATTTACTCCATGAGTTTTATGAAAATAGATTTAGTCTAATGGAATTCATCAAATATTTGTTCCTAAAAAAAAACCCATGATTGGCGCACATTTCAATTATTTTTATACCATTTCCCCTTACTGTTGCTTTGGAATTTGGTCAAATGCTTAAAATATTCCGGATACAAATCATTTCGGAGTGGGGTTTTTATTTCTTTGCCGACCCGTTAGCCGATTTCGAATAAATTAAATTGACGCAGGCAAGTTAAGTGCTAAATATGAACCCTGAATTAAATATGAAGTTACGTAGCTCATTAGTATACTTGGTTTGTTATAAATATTAGAGCGCTCAAATAAAGTTAGGGGTGTTGGAAGTTATAGGGAATGTACAGATTTCATCTAAATTGTTAAGATTTTATAAAGAAACGTTAAACGAAGGTGTCTAATGTAAGTAATGTGACCGTGGAAGGAGGGGGAATGCGATCATTCTGCGATTGTACAGTGAATGTTACCATAAGCTCGAAGCAACTCAATTCCCGCGAAATAGTCCCGTTACTCCTTGATGAAGGTGGATAGGCAAAAACCCGCAAGACCGAGCGGTCATGCTGGTCTGCTCTTAGAGCTTATTTTTTACAACTGGCGCGAACGAAACCAATTTAATTTACGCACGTGTATCCCAAGTCCAGTTAGGTGGCGGAAGCGTTGGTTTTGATTTCGAAAAGTGAAAAACAATTTTCACTAAAACCAAAGTTTTAAATTGCTTCAAATGCGGATGACATTTTGGTTGTATGTGCAGGTTAGCTGTAGTCCGTACTCTATCCATTTCATCGCTCACAAATTAGCATTCTACTCTGTAAAATCGAAAACCATCGAAAGTGGTATTTTCTTGGTATAGTGGAGAGTTGGCTATTGGAAAATTCATTATCATGTATGTGCTGCTCTAAAGAAAAGTCAAATCCTATTCAAATCTATCGTTTTCATACAATTTCGTTTTGGAATGAGGTTCTCGAACAAATACACTGCATCATTGTTGTGAATCCAACATATGTACATATTACAACCGAATAAATGAGCGGAACCAAGCGTCCAGAAGCGACGCCTTTACAAACGACCGTTGTGGTCAGGTGACATGGCGTCACTCCCCTGGGCTGTATACAGGGTGTCCCACGAGTTGTTCCCCCCCCCCTCCTAAAATCGTCCAAACGGGAGTAAACAAAAAAATTTTTTTTTGAATCTTCATAAGTTTTTCCCCAAGGATCTCAAAGATCATATTTGGGCACTCCGCGCATCTTGCGCAACTGACACTAACTTTCTTATTTTAAATGAGAACCCTTATTTTTTATTACAGATTCGGATTCTACTCAAAATTTCATGAAAACTTGACCCCTCAATCAATTTTTTTGATTGCGCGCAACCGGTTCAGCGAGCACGCAAAGTTGCGCAACGCCAAAATTGTCAAATAGTGGATGATGGTGAACTCTAAAGTGTGGCACATGAATTTTCATTGTTTTTTAACGCTGATTCACGTGGTGCTATCCGTTTCTTGATTCGGCTCAATTTTTGCGGAATAATGACCTAAATTTGGTTATTTCTCTTGGATAATTACCTATGAAATTTCATGTGCAAACACACGCACGAAAAAATTTGATTTTTTCATGAAATAATCAAATTTAGGTCATTATTCCGCAAAAATTGAGCCGAATCAAGAAACGGATAGCACCACGTGAATCAGCGTTAAAAAACAATGAAAATTCATGTGCCACACTTTAGAGTTCACCATCATCCACTATTTGATAATTTTGGCGTTGCGCAACTTTGCATGCTCGCTAAACCGGTTGCGCGCAATCAAAAAAATTGATTGAGGGGTCAAATTTTCATGAAATTTTGAGTAGAATCCGAATCTGCAATAAAAAATTCGGGTTCCCGTTTAAAATAAGAAAGTTAGTGTCAGTTGCGCAAGATTGCGCAGTTGCGCGGGGTGCGCAAATATGATATTTGAGATCCTTGGAAAAACTTATGAAGATTCAAAGAAAATTTTTTTTGTTTACTCCCGTTTGGACGATTTTAGGAGGGGGGGGGGAACAACTCGTGGGACACCCTGTATAAGCCCTTGGGCCGCAGGCTTGGCTCTCTAGTCTTTCACACTCATTCAACGTGTTCACGTCTCTCGTCAAACCTACAAACTTTCCCAACAACTCTCTCTTTCCTTACCCAAGATATTCAAAAGTCACGGTTGTTTCATTACTTACCGGCTGGAGAATATCCTTCCTTCTTGCCCACGGGTGCTTGCAAAAGTTTCCGGACCAAGAACACTTCTACCTGACCGATTGGGAACTCACGGTTGTTTCATAACTTACCGGGTTCTCAATACACCTCACCGATTAACTCACGATTGTTTAATTACTTACCGGGTTCTTAATATCTCCAAATATTAACTCACGGTTGTTTCATTACTTACCCGGTAAATTTTATCCCTGCTACTGTTGCTACGGGTTTCTTTGTATAAGTTTTCCGGCTCCAGTAGCACAACCTTCTCCTTCACTTTCATTTCACGCCAACCTTTTCGTATATCTAAATTCCAAATTCTTATTGTTTATGAACTTTTCCAATTTCACTATAAACTCAGTTCATAACCATCATTACCCTTTTGCTTCCGAGTCTACCAAGGTAGCGGAAGCATTGTTTTCACTTTCGGAATGTGAAAATTTTTTTGTCTCCAAAATCAAAAATTCCACTCGCATTTTGCGTTTTAGACCTTTCTGAACAATTTTGGTTCCGTGTCTGTCTGTGAGTCTGTCTGTCTGTGTTTCTGACTATCTGTCAGCAAATCCTTGTTACGGGCAAACTACACGAAGTTATAGTCCGATTTTTATGAAATTTTCAGGGATTGTACGGGTTGGGGTGTAGATGGTCCCCTATAGGTTTCATGACCCCCTGATCAATAGTAGCCTCTGCGTATGCGCAAACTTGAAATCCTTGTTACGTGCATAACTCCGGGAGTTCTTGACCAATTTCGACGAAATTTTCAGGGATTGTTCGGTTTGATGTGTAGATGGTCCCCTATAAATTTCATGACCCCCGGATCAATAGTAGTATCTGCGTATGCGCAAACTTGAAATCCTTGTTACGTGCATACCTCCGGGAGTTCTTGACCAATTTCGACGAAATTTTCAGGGATTGTTCGGTTTGATGTGTAGATGGTCCCCTATGAGTTTGATGACCCCCGGATCCTTAGTAGCCTCTGCTCCGGGAGTTCATGACTGCATCCGCAAACGTGAAATCCTTCTTACACGCATAACTCAGGGGAGTTCATGACTGATTTCGATGAAATTTTCAGGGATTGTTCGGGCTGATGTAAAGATGGTCCTCGTGAGTAATAAAGAGAAAATAAAGTTTTAACCTCGAGCTTGGAGGATCACTTCAGGGAAGGATCAGGGAGATCACTTCAGTCATCTATCCATTCAGCGTCAATGTCAATTTTTATTATTAGGTATATTTTATAGTTTGTTCAATAGTTGAACATGCCTACCTTTATTTTCTCAAGTAATGCTCCTGCATAACAATAAATTTACCCTAATTCAATATTTACTTCCCCTAATTGAACGAAGTTCTTTAGTCGATAATAATTTTCAATGATCTATACAGTCATGTTATGGATACGAGGAAGCTATGTGCCACACACACTTGGCAGACGTTTTTTTTTAATCCTCAGGTTTAGTCTGGATGAACAACAGTTTAAAGGAACACTTAGGAACTTTAGGAGGTTCATTACATGGGCCATTCTCGATAATCTTGCCGATTGGCATCCCAACTTTTCAGAGAAGTAAAAATACGAATTGGGTTCTGCGGAAATTCAGGGGCCTCCTTTGAGCCATCCTGATTAAGATTCTTCAACGGAGCATACACGAGCATCCATAATTACCGGAATAAAAACTTTTAATACTGGTTAAATTTTAATAAAGACTTTTGATACTGGTGAGAGAATGACAGGTGAAAGAATGACGGTTCCATCATTTTCGATTTTTTTCCAGTTTACAAATACCTTGATTAAGTGAAGTGGATATATTAATTCAAACTGTTACTCAAGTTCTACAAGGACGAAACAATGTAAAAAGAAAGACTTCGAAACTTTGTTGAGAAACGAGGACTAAAGAATGATGAGTGAAAAAAATACGGTCTAAGAACTACACCATTCCGTTCGCGTGGACGGCTTTCCGAAGACTGGAACATTCTATGAAAGTCAACCGCCCGTAGTTTACAAGTGGTGCCTTGATAATTCGGGAAAACCGGGCACGTGCAGGGGAGTTATGTCCGCCAAAAATGGAAAAAACCGTTCAGGTGAAAGAATGACGGAAAACCTCTGGACAGACATCTTTCTTGTTCCTATTTATCGTACCGAGGCTCGAAAAATATGTTGGCCTTTCTCGTGATTATTCAGGTATGAATTGATCGGGAAAACGTGATCGCGAATCGATCAAAAAATTGTGAGAGGTCGGAAAAAATGAGAGAAGTTGCCAAGGTCCAGATCTGGACAGGGTGAAAGAATGACTTTGGTGGTATATAAATTGAAAATATTCCCATTTTAATCGATATTTAAATCAAACTATTTAAAGGATCTTGTAGAGAAAAGCTGCTCGCACATACCGAAAATTGTTTCCACGACGAAAACCTAAACGGAAAGGTCCTGCACCTTCCAGACATGAATAAGCAAGAATTTGGAGAATGGCCCACATTCTAAGAGGATTACAGAATTTAATGTGTGCCCGAGATCGTGGTAGCCTTCAGGGATTAAAAAAACCCTCTTCCTGCAATTTATATCTGAGGCTTCTGCACTAGTGATCCAGTACGTTGAATATAGCATTATTCAACTTCGTACGCGATCCAAGAGATGAATAATCCAATTCTTCCAGTCACCTATAAAAGCTTGCGCCTTCAATATAATAAAATCCGACTAACAGAACTGAATCATCGAGTGGCCGCGGACGGCAGACTGTGCACCGCATTCCGTTAAAACTCCCACTACGGTCCGGAGATAGGAACCCTCTTCTGGCCACCTGGAAAACGGGATTATCAAGGGATAAGCGAAAAAGGGGGTCTTTTCAACTGAATTTACTCACCCGCTCTCTGAGCTCTCTTATCAGACCGTTCCATTGCTTCGTGTTTTTGTTGTAGGAGCCGTAGGCGCCGTCCGGAGCCAGATAGAACTTGTACTTGAAGTTGAGGTCCTTGGCTATCTCGTCGATAAGTTCCATGGAATAGCCCTCGTACCTGGGGACCCAAGGGTTCCGTTAATTTGAATCTCAAGAGAACTTCTATGAATACATTCTCAACCACACCTGAGTATACTGCTAGATAATACAGCTTCCTCATTTATAGCATTTCCAAATCTAATTCAACATATTCCAAACCAAACTCAACATTTTCCAAAAAAATTCAACATTTTACTAAATAAATTCAACATTTTACAAACCAAATTCAACATTTAACAAAACAAATTCAACATTCATTACATTTTGGTTTATTATTCAATAATAAACCATTGTAATCGCTCTGGAAAAAAATAATTCTAACCCCCCCTGAAAATTTCATGGTAAATCCATCTTGGCCCGACGACGCCCCAATTCTTGAGCAAGCTCTCTCACTCAATTTAAAATGCCCTTTAAGGGCTGTCAAGGTTTTGTAAAATCCCTAAAAACCTCAAAACAAGTCGAATCGGCCTAAATATTTACCTATTTGAAGAACATACCATGAGGAATCGAATGAGCCCTTCCCCACGTCCGTAGGTCAAACCATTTCCGAACTATGCCCCGATTTATGGTGTCAACATTTGCGTTTTTTGATTTATTATTGTTTGTTTGTAACCTAGTGATGTCCGGCCGATAACGTCGAGTTGTAGTGAATGTGGTTACTGGAGTGATAGCCGATGTGGATACTTGTAGTTATAGGCGATACACGGGTTGTATGAAACGCTGATAATATATAGGTAAATATTATTACTGGGGATTATTATTCAATATTATTACTGGGGTAAATAAGTATTCTTTCACTCGGGTTTATTATTCAATTGGCTTGCGTTCATGATTTGAATCTGTACTAAGCTTCGGAGTGTGCGTGTTTCACAGGTGATAGAGCGATTATTGAATTTCAGGAGATATGCATAGAGCACGTAAATCTGTTCTCAACCAAAGTACCTATTTGGATTGATCAGTTGATCATATTTGTGTGCCTCCTCTACATCAGTCTTCCTTTGGCTACATCGTTTAAATTTGGGTTTGGGGAAGTTTTAACGCAACACGAGCGTTAAAGGACTTGATAAATTATGGATGTTTTTATTGTGGTGGGGGTGCTCTATCCATATCTCCTGAAATTCAATAATCGCTCTATCAACTGTGAAACACGCACACTCCAAAGCTCAATAGAAATTCAAATCATGAACGCAAGCCAATTGAATGAACCCCAGTGAAAGAATTTGCAGAGGTTTTTCTCTTGATCTCTCCAGGTTGCTGATCTGATTCTTAAATCGCCAAAAATTGTATACCCATTAAACCAAAATATTGAACAATCCTTATTTTACTATTTCACCATTTTGATGTGGTTAACTACGTCTTTGTGGGGGTGTCAACCGAAAAACTGCGGCATATTTGTTTCACATGAAAAGGGCAAAGCAAGCTGCATGTAAACCGCTTCGTCGCTATAGAAGTGTCACTCCGTTAGTTTTCCTCCCAAGAAAATCGTTCCCGACTCTTTGGAAAGCTCTCAACTTACCTCAACACCTGACTCTGTTAGACTACCCTTTCAATCTCTTTCTAACCCATAAAACAGTTATATGATCGATTTGGCATACAAACAACAATCGCAAGGGATTGATAGGTTGGTACCCACCCGAACCGAACTTTGTGCACCCCAAGGAATTAGTCCAATTCCATACTTGGTAGGAACAAAGCTGCTTATAATCATAGTTGTTTAAAAAATAGTAATAGTGATTATCATTTTGTTGAATAGGTACCTTTGTTGAGGCAGCCGTAAGATTAGTTATTTTTAAGCTTTCCGATAAGAAGTTCGAAGTGATCAGTGAACTGTTTATCGGCATCGGTCAGCGTACAACTTTGCGTCCTCACAGTTTCCTCTCCGTCTCTTTTCTTTCCACAATCGTCAGTATGTAGCCAACTCCTATCGCCGCTCGATCTAGCTTTATACGTCTATTCGAATCAGGCCGTGGATTTCTCGATCATCCATCTTGTTCCTGATTGAGTTGGAAATCTAAATGTTCTACTTTCTCTCTATTCTATCCTTCTATTCTACACATCAAATTTTGGTAAGTCTAACAGCTTTCGGCCATCCATCTTTTCTTCACCGTTCCCTGAAAGTGCTGGGATATTTATGTTACGCCTCATTTTTCTCAGATTCAGGGCCCCGTAAAGCAGCAACATGCCGAACTGTCTGATCGTATTACCATCCTATTTTGGAAGTCAGTGCGCGCCGAATCCACCGTCTTTCAGGTACCAGGGATTGACAGCTCCGGTTGCTACCTTTTCGCCTGAAGACCGACGATTGTTCTACAACGGGTATATCCTATCCCCCCGGTTCATTCTCCGACGAGGACCCTCCCCCCACACTTCGTTCACCTCTCATCTTCGGAAATCTGGTCAGATCTCTTCTTTTTCTGGTTTTTAGTTTTGTATTTAGTTTTTCTTCTATACTCTTGCCCACAAAGGAAAGACCCCTGAGGTTTTTTGAAGACCTCTGGGTCTGGCAACGCCATGTGTCAAATCTAAGCCTCCAGGTAGTGAACCTGACGTTCTCGCATCGGACCCTAATTACGGTACGGTACTTACGTCTTATGCAATTCAAATGTGATCTTATAACAATAATTCGATCACGCCATCACCAGAATCGTGATGTACATGAAAAAAGGGACAATCAACGAGTATAAATTTTAACTGGAAAAACATACCTAGACGTTATGTAAAATTACCCAACGGCGGTTTTCGTCAAACTCAAACAAAAATGGGTTTTTTCCCCATGTGGGGTATCGTGTTCCATGTAATTTTGGACGCTGAAGCGATTGGAGTGGGTCCCAAACCTGTGCGATTGACCCAGAACGAGGAAATCCATTTTCAAGGGGTAAAATGGTGCAGAATGACATCATTTCCGTACTACTTCGAGCCCCACCCCATCTGACAGGGTTGGATCAAAGAAACATGAGTTTAAGTGCAATAAAGTTCGACACAAGAATAATAAACCCATGTGTAATCAATTTGCAGCGTTATTTTACAATTTATTACACTTTTGCAATACGGTCACACACTTGTTTGATAAGGTGTTCCTAAACCGATTGATATGAAATTTAGACTTGTTTTCCTCAGAACGACGAGAACATTTTGAATCTCACAAAAAATTACTTTTTCAACAAAAACAACTGAAACGTCTTGCGTTAAGAGGGGAAGATTGAAAGGAGCTTTACTGCTGCTAATGAGGAATAGTCGGACGAGTTAAAGGGACCGCTCGGTGTTGCCATACACTGACGGCGGGGAAGGGAAGTGCATCAACATGTTTGTTTCCCGGCGGTCGTGTCGTTCCTATATGGGCAATGGTATAGTTTAAAACCAAGACTATTAAAGTTCCTTTCCTTTTAGATTCTTTTTGTTGATGGGGGAGCTCCGTAGAGCATTTCACATAAACTACGTGTGGTTAATTTCATAACGAATTGAAATAAATGTAAAATAAGATTCGGTGCTACGAATTTAGTAATTCCCGCTGCGATGCTACCTTCTCTACGGAGAGCAGTATTGGATCGAAACAATTTATAATATCTAATTATCTAAAAGGTTTAGTTTGAGGTTCCTACCTCAGACTGAAACAACCTTCAATTTGAACATCACTGAAATGTCAACAAAGCGGTAGTTCACAATCCTTCAAGTCACTTTAAAAGGCAAACTCAAGCGATTATCTGCCTACCGGACGTTTAGCATGAGTTTTCAATTCAACAATTCTTGTTGCTTATTTCAAGCTTCCCTTGTACTATTATAGTTGTAGGAAGCAATATTACCTACTGTCACAGGGTACGTACTTTCCGCCATTACAAACCTTTCCAAACAGAACCCGAGGAACCAGCCTGTGAATTTATCACGTTCCTATGAAATTCGTATCCCCTTTGTTTACACAATGATGTAGTTAGAGTTTGAAGTTTTGGATAATTCACCGAAAAGAAGTACGTAAGACTTCCATTATCACAACTCAAGCAGAGGAATTGGATATCTGCTGCACATTGATACCCAGTGGGAAATGGTTTGAGCTGAAACTTGCAAGATATAAACATTTCAAACCACTGCGACGTCCGAAGTTTTCCCCCCGGACGAAGTTTTCGAGAAAACATCCGATCAATTGAGAGGAGAAACACGTTTTTTGTTCAGCAATTCTATCTCCTTAGTTAGTACTGTAAAAGTAAAGTTGATTGCACCGTTGGAAAAGTGAAATTTCCAGGAGTGCCCGACAAAAACTGTCAAATTTTAAATTTCGGGAATTACCAAAAATTTCACTTCAGCCTAATTTTCCAACATGTTAGACTTAATAGTTGATAAACTTATAATAAATATTCACAATCAGTGTCTTTAGATCGTGTCGAAACTAACGAATATATACGACTAATTGTGAATAAAAGACTCTCACCTATCATTTCCTTCTGCATTTTCGTCTTTGATCCTCAAATACGGCTCACCCTGAAAATAAGAAGTGGAAATATTACTATTACATATAGAAACAAAATGAATAAAGAAAAACAAATTTTTTGATTTAAACAATCAATCAATTAGATCGAGTTATCCGTTTTCCATTTTCAGCTCTTAATGAAAATCAAGTCTTATTTGTAACAATGTAGGTTCGGAATTCAGTCAGAATCGAATTGTTCGAAAAAGACATACATCACTCGGTGCGTTAATAAGAGGTGATCTTAATACGTTTTTTAAAAATATTTTGATACACGGACAATTCCGTTAATTCCGTTCCTATGTGAAAATATTTAAAGCTTTTAATGGACTCCAAATTTTCCAAGCTGCTTTGCGCCGTTGGTTTTTCCCAAGCCACCCTTTTTCTGGCAAACGGTCAGTCATTCGTAGTCTCCCCTCTAGCACCCTGGGGTAGTTGTAACGCCGTCCCTGATTGGTTTCTATTATCCCCCTCTCTCTGCTCCCCGCGATTCTCCACTCTAAATTTTCTTCATTTCCCCTCTAAACAAAATTTTCCCGGTTTTGGTTAACAGAATCTGGAGTCAGTTCTCTCCTTCGTTTTAGCCGGCTCTTACACTCTTGTTAACTTGGCTCTCCTGGGACCTCCCTAACATTGCCTGGGATCATTAAGTATATAGTTACCAATTATCAAACTTGACTGATAATCATATAAGTGATTATGTCATAGTTGATATCATAGTTATCAAAGTGACTTCATTTTCCAAACTAAGTAGTGGCAACGCAGCATATTTCGTGATATTGTTGGCTACCCGTGAAACCTCAACTTTGGCAGGAGCGCCCTAAGGTTTTATTCAACAACACCTTTATTTATTTGATTGGTTCACTGTATCGACGAATACGAATTGAATTTTGTATTTCCATACTCGTTCATTGAGCATGTACGCATTCATTTGAAATACAGCATCCATCAGTTAACTGCACAACCTTTTACATCATCCTTGGCTTCACCGTAACAAAAAAAAGCGGGACAGTAGACCTCTATGGTTCTACAGACAGATCATTTAAATGAATAATTTTTCACATTTAAGCACCGAAGATGAAAAATTGCCTATGCAACCTACAAACATGGGATTCTAGCTCAGAGGAGGGGAGGTAGTAAACAGAGATGAAAGCTATGGCTGGGGGGGGGGGGGGTAACAAGGGTTTACGTGAGCGCATTCTGTTTTCATAAACGGTACTAGTTAGCCTAACCAACTCCCTGGAAAAATCTGTAGATCCAACCAGAGCAGCAGAGAGGCTAGTGCTTACCAAGGTGACAGGTACACGAATGACCCCCTCGGGCGGACGGAAAAGTGGTGACGCCGGGATAACAAAGGGCGGAAGGAGCCCACCCGAAAAGGTTAGTTGAAGGAGTGTTGAGCGCGAGGGGGGGGGGGGCTGGGGGGACTGTCGGGTCGGTCGCTAGGAACTGGATTGTGCTCCTGTTAATCACTTAAATTATAACAATTAAATAAAAATCACTATGTGGTTGTTATTTAGCTATCTCCCCATCTCGCAATAGAAGCTGAATCTTCTTTGTCAATGAAATGGAAGCTGGAGCCGAGTAGATCGACTGTGGGGGCCGGGAGCCCAACGTAAGCTGACTGAAGGAGCTGTAAGCATGTAAGCCCATTCGCCATTGTGCCCGAGGCTTTCTAAAGGCCTTGTTTCGGTCCTTCATTGATGTTGTCGTCATTTCGAGGGGACTTGACCCGAGCTCTCCCCCACTTTGTAGTCCCCAGTTCAGCTTTCAGAGTGATGGAGGAAGGTTGTTTACAAGGTACTCAACGGGATGGGCTCTCGGAACGATCCCACTATCATGAAATGATGACAAACGAGCACAATCAGATATGAAAATATAGAAACTCCAAACTATTTGGAGCTCTACATACTCGAACACTAAAACAAACTACATCAAGTCATTACCTAATTTGATATAAGAATCAGAAAGGGGCGTTTCCTTATTCAGAAATATGAACGAGAATAAAATGTTCAAGTCTTATTTAAGATACGGATACAAATAAAGAAATTATCAAATTTTTTAACGAACCTTATAAAAATTCTATCACTGCGGTTTATTTTTCAATTGGCTTGTTTAATTTCTACTAAGCTTTTTTGTGTGAATTTTCCAGACATTCACTTTTTTTGTATGCATAACGTAAATTTTACTCGAATTTCCAAAATACCTTTTGGATTTCAACTAAATTCAAGTTTTTTTAACCAATGAATTATAAAAAAAAATTTATTTCATTTATGGATTTTGGAAACAATAAAATTGGGAAAGCTTTTTAATTTGCCTATTTTTGTTTTGTTTTGAATTTCAAGAAAATTGTTCTTTTATTGACAAATTTTCCAAAAATTGCCATTTCCTGAGTCAAATACTCAAATAGTCAACATCATATTTGTTTTGACCCTGAATTCGCTAATAAAGCTCCCTATTCTTTTTGTAGCGAAACTCATAATCGTTTTTCACGAATAGTCACTATTTGAACTATCTTCATTTCTAAAACTTCTTGGTTCCAAAGTTTTTGTCGAAAATGAGAACATTTTCCATCAATGGCTTGATAATTAAGCTTGATATAATTACACTAATATACAGGGTGCCCCAGGAGTTATGCACAATCCGACTCCTACGTGTTCTACAACTCATTTCCGACCAGAACTCAGCAATTTTTTGCCAGAGGCCTCGTTTCCGAGCTATTTGCGATTTAAGATTGTTTTCGTGTTTTCGATCTCAAGTCATTAAAACTTTCATAACTCCCTCAATTTTGGAGATATTTCAAATTTGATGACACCATTGAGAGAGCGTTAGAAATGGAACTGATATCTTGGACAAGATAGTAGCTCCAAGTATTTGTGTTAGCTGTTCCAAGTGGAACTAATATCGTGTAACGGCTCTAGCAAGTACCATCTTGGGACTAGGAGCTTTCAAGGAGCGGTTCCTGCTGGAACGTCCAAACATCTCTACAAAAGAGCACACCACATAGGCCATAGTGAGGATAGTTCACTACCAGACAGTGTATTGCTCCGATTTCGACTGAAAAAGATGTCATTGTTCGTTAAGAAGAATTGTTCATCGTTGTTTCATTCCAACCTTTCCTGTACTGCCTCACATGTGAGAAAGCTGAGATATACCAAAATTTTATCGGAAGAGTCCGAAACTCACTTTCTGATTGAAATATACTCAAGTTTTTTAACCCGTTTTGAAAATCCCAAGATTTACTGGAAAGAGTTCGAATGCGATGGGATTTACCGATAATACCCAACATTTTCCATACTATGGAGTTTCACATTGACATACAAATCGTTTTATGAATTCCAAAAAATTGTTCTTTTAATTGACAGTAATCCGCGCGGCAAAAATTGCCATTTTCTGAATCAAATACTCAAATAGTCAACATATATTTGTTTCCGCGCGATTCTTATCAGTTTTTAGCGAAGAGTCAACGTTGAAGCTACTACCTGTTTGAACTACCATCACTCTCGACGACCCACTTGCCCTTTGAAAGTTGTTGTATCATAGAAAGGTTGTGAATTAAAAATATTATTGGTTTCTTGTATTACTGCGTATCTAGAGGGATTTCCGCAGGATGTGTCAGTTTTCTATGAGACGTCAGTTGAGATGGAGTGTGTACTCATAAGTGAGAAAGGCAAACAGCCCACGTCGTTTATAAAAGTTTTAAGTTTCGCCGCGACCGGGAAGTAACTCAAACTGAATTTCTTGGAGGTGCGTGGAAAAGTCTTGTCGAGGAAGAATTTACAAGAATGCCAGCTCTGACGTCGTCGTCGATGGCACCAATGCAGTCCACGATCACGAGATCCGAGCTTTAACGTCCAAAAACTATCTCTACAAAAAGCACGATCTGTTTTCTCGACCAATAGGCGTCAATAGGCAGCCTGAAGGATAGTTACAGTGAGTGACATCGACAGCTCCGTTTGAGTGTTTATCGTAAAAGATGTCATTGGTCATCAAGAACAGTAAAAATTCGTAAAAACTATAGTTTTTTAGTTGTATATATAGGTATATATAGTATACTTTACTACATAATTTTTTTCTTTTATGCCCAATCGCTGCTCAGGTTGATTTTTATGAAATACACGATATTTTCGCATGAGTCTAACATCTTTGGTCGTCATTCCCAATTTCTTTTGGAAATATGGAACCGCGCGAACTGTAAGGTTCAGGAAGGCCTTACCGCGGAACTGTCAACTTTTTCCCCATTATGGAGTTTTACAGCGATACAAATCTGTTCAAATCGTACAGGTAGACGGCGTAGGGTATAGCATATTGTGTAGCGTTATGTTTGCTCAGAGCCGAACAACTCACCAGACGGGAGACGACGATGAAAGTTTTGTTGCTGATGCTTTGGTAAACAGCGCCCTCCATCTCTTCTTTGGTCCTTGCGTACGACACCTTCTTTTCAGTGTCCCACGTGCCGATCTTCTTCAACCCGCTTTTGGTCAACTCGTTGATGTCTAAAGCGAAGTATTTTCTGTTGCCATTTTCGTCGAACTGGATTCTGCCTGTCATCCCCTCTATTTCAACCTTAAACAGGAGAGACACACAAAAAGAACCATTAGAAATAAAGACATATTAGGTATATTGAGATACTATGTAACATTATTTTTTTGTATAAGATTTACAGTAATTCAGGGGTGCTCCCCCCTAGCTTCATGACCCCCACCCCCACCCCAAAATTAGACCCCCCCCCCCCCATGTAAAAAGTACTGGTAAGCACCCCTTATTTTATCCAAAATTAAAAGAATAGGAATGGAAAAAATGCAAACCCAGTCAATATTGTCTATTTAGACAAAACGTGTATATTTTTTTAGGTTCTTTGCCTAGGATGTAGTTTATTTTTTATTGTCGCCACGCTAAACACTGTTTCAATCAACTTTATCGCCTGAGTAATTAAATTAAGAAACCTTCCTTTTTAACCACTAAATTAATTGGAAATCAGTATGTTTTTCCCTTTGTGTATGCAATTAGAAACTGATTTACTGGGGATTATTATTCAATATTATTACTGGGGTAAATAAGTATTTAAATCGTCTTTATCACTCGGGTTTATTATTAATTGGCAAATTTGAATCTGTACTAAGCTGATTGAATTTCAGGAGATATGCATAGAGCACGTAAATCTGTTCTCAACCAAAATACCTATTTGGATTATCATTCAATATTATTATCTGGTGAAAATAATATTCTTTCACTGGGGTTTATTATTCAATTTTATTCATTTGAGTTGCATTCATGATTTGAATTTCTACTAAGCTTTGGAGTGTGCGTGTTTTACAGGTGAAAGAGCGATTATCGAATTTCAGGAGATATGCATAGACCACGTAAATCGGTTCTCAACCAAAACACCTATTTGGATTGATCAGTTGATGATATTTGAGTGCCTCCTCTACATCAGTCTACCTTTGGCTATATCGTTTAAATTTGGATTTGGGGAAGTTTCAACGCAATACGAGCGCTAAAGGACATGGTAAATTATGGATGTTTTTATTGTGGGGGGGGGGGGGGGGGTATTGAGGTTCAAATAAAAAACGCTGCAAATTCTTTCGCTGGGGTTTATTATTCAATTTTATTCATTTGGCTTGCGTTCATGATTTGAATTTCTACTAAGATTTGGAGTGTGCGTGTGTGGATAGAGAGATTATTGAATTTCACGAGGCACACAAATATGATCAACTGATCAATCCAAATAGGTATTTTGGTTGAGAACAGATTTACGTGTTCTATGCATATCTCCCGAAATTCAATAATCGCTCCATCCTGTGAAACACGCACATTCCAAAGCTTAGTAGAAATTCAAATCATGAACGCAAGCCTATTGAATAATAAAAACCAGTGAAAGAATTTGCAGCATTTCATGCGTATCAGAATGCTTCAACCCGTGTATCGGCTACAAAGCCTTTTAGGGGTTCACTCCAGTATCCACATTACTGCATCAGTACATCACTAGGTTACTGCGATGAAAACGTAAACAATAATAAACCAGAAAACGCTGCAAATTCTTTCACTGGGGTTTATTATTCAATTGACTTGCGTTCATGATTTGAATTTCTACTAAGCATTGGAGTGAACTCCTAAAAGGCTTTGTAGCCGATACACGGGTTGAAGCATTCAGATACGCTAAGCTTATTGAACCTCAATACCCCCCCCCCCCCCTCAATACCCAAAAAAACGCAAATGTTGGCACTATAAATCGGCCCATAGATCGGGAATGGTTTGACCTGCGGACCTGGGGAGGGGCTCATTCGATTCCTCATGGTATGTTCTTAAAAATAAGTTTACATTTAGGCCGCCTTGACTTGTTTTGAGGTTTTTAGGGATTTTGCAAAACTTTGAGAGCCCTTAAAGGGCACTTTAAATTGAGTGAGAGCTGGCTCAAGAATTGGGGCGTCGCAGGACCAAGATGGATTTTTCTGAAAATTTTAGCTCCTTTAGCCGTTTGGGAAAATCGTGGTACGGCGTACGGACGGACGGAAAAATTTTTATTGCGGATTCGGATTCCACACCCTTTGAAACGTAAACCATGAAATTTTCAGGGGGGTTAGAATTTTTTTTTTCCAAAGCGATTACAATGGTTTATTATTGAATAATAAACTAAAACAACAAATATTAAGGAGGAGGGGGAGGGTTTAAATTTGTCTTCCCTGGATCGATTAGAAAGGTTCATTATTGAAGATATGAACTAGTGTGAGTGTGGGATACACAATGTGATATACACAAATAAACGTACCTACATCCTTGACTTAGAAGATGTAAATGGGTCGGCCATAAAACCTGGTAGGCAGTAAATTTCGGATCTTTTCCCGGTGAGAAGCTATGTAACTTCGAGAAAATAACCCCTTTTTTCCCCTTCACTGCAGGGTGCATGAAGATCAACTGAGCGATCGTGAAATATTGTCAGCCTTCCTAAACGGTGATTTACCGCTCCCCGTGTCGCCAAGCGGTGGAAAATCGCCGGCAGGGCGTTGAACAGGGGGGAGAGAGAGGCCGCGTGATACCCTTATTTTTATTGATACACCGGATGGGAGGTAAGTATGTTAAATAGATAAGTGCTGGAAGAGGGAATTTGATGAATCTCCCGAGGGCATGATGGATGACAAGGAACGTGAAATATGATAAACACACCTTGTTGTCCCGGTTACAGATTTACATATAAATAGGAAGGTTGGAGGTTTACCGCTAAGCTACCACTTTGTCGTCAGCCGTTGACTTTTTTCCCTTCGGGGGTTTTCGTTATTTTTTCTTGTTCTTCAAACATTGCTAAGCTAGATTTGCCATCAACCGAATGAACGGAACAAAAGGATAAAGCCGAGTATAAAACTTTCAGGAAAATAAAAGTAATTCATACTTATATTGTTTCCACCCGCATTGGAAACCTGCAGAGCGAACAGGAAATGTAGAGTGGTAGGTCATGCATTTTTTAAAGAGATGATGTCTGTTAGAGAAAGTTTGGAGATTTCATAAATTTGTTGTCGCGTTACGGTAAACATTGTAGAAAACCAAAGATTTGCGAACCAATTTATTGAATCCAAAGAGAATACCATCATCCGACGAGAAAACCCATACTTCAGAATTTATTATCATTGGTGTCAGTAGATACAATCTTTGATTCACCACTAACTTGTGGAATCTATTTGGAAATCGGCCTACAAGCGGTGCACATTCCACGATCTAGAGAGTAAAAAAGTTTTAGGTTTATTATTCAATAATAAACCATAGTAATCGCTCTTGAAAAAAAAAAAAATTCTAACCCCCCCTGAAAATTTCATGGTTTACGTTTCAAAGGGTGTAGAATCTGAATCTAGCCAGCTCTCTCACTTAATTTAAAGTGCCCTTCAAGGGTTGTCAAAGTTTTGTAAAATCCCTAAAAACCTCAAAAAAAGTCAAGGCGGCCTAAATTTGAACTTTTTTTTAAGAACTTTCCATGAGGAATCGAATGAGCCCCTCCCCAGGTCCGTAGCTCAAACCATTCCCGATGTATGGCCCGATTTATGGTGCCAACATTTGCACTACATCACTAGGTTACTGCGATCAAAACGAAAACAAGAGCGTTTTTTTTTTTTCGCAGTAACCTAGTGATGTAGTGAATGTGGATACTGGAGTGAACTCCTAAAAGTGTTTATAGCCGATACACGGGATGAAGCATTCTGATATGCATGCTCCGTCTTACGAAATTTAAAATTTTCAAACAGAATATTTTTCCATTGTAATCGCTCTTGAAAAAACTCTGCAAATTCTTTCACTGGGGTTTATTATTCAATGATTCATGATTCGAATTTCTACTAAGCTTTATAGTGTGCGTGTTTCACAGGTGAAAGAGCGATTATTGAATTTCAAGAGATATGCATAGAGCGCTTAAATCGGTTCACAACCAAAATACCAATTTGGATTGATCAGTTGATCATATTTGTGTGCCTCCTGAAATTCAATAATCGCTCTATCACCTTGAAACACGCAGCACTCCAAAGCTTAGGAAAAATTCAAATCACGAATGCAAGCCAAATGAATGAAATTGAATAATAAACCCCAGTGAAAAAATTTGCAGCGTTTTGTTGTGTTTTTCAAGAGAAAACTTGGTTTGTAGTAACTATTTGGCCAACTGCTGTGTGTACCAACCCATATTGGAATTAAAACAGACGAGAAGCTTCGGAAGTCCAGAGGAAAGCACAACAGCTGCCCAACTGAGATTTGAGTATGCCCTTATGCTGTATTAATCTAAATCATACAGTTTTGAGGTTCCAGAGGGAGACCTGTTTAAGCCGAGGCTTTTGCAAATATAAATGATTCAATGAGGTTAGTAGCTATTTAATTATAATTTTAGTTCAGAAATTATATCAATTTTTCATTTTTTAATAATACAAATTTAGAAAATTAAAGAAGATTAGTGCAAGTGGCAGGTTATTGAAGGTGGTTTATGCATATCGGAAACATCCAGAAACGTCATTATTCTTTAGTTTTCGAGTACTCTAAGATTCATAGGAGAAAACCAATTCAATTTGTTTTGCCCTCACTTCCCCGCAGGGGATCGGCATCGCTTTATGTAATTTTTTGATGTAACTTTTTGTAAAAATTACTTGGAAATGACAACTAACTATCCGATGTCAGTAGAAACCTCGAAAAAAACAAGTTTTTGCCATTAGCATTGAGATGAATTCACCTATGTACAGTAGAATTATTCCCTAATAAAGGAGGGCCAAGCCGACCAGGTAGCGTCACCCCTTCCACCCTCCTCAAAGGGAGCAGGATGGATATAAACCCGGCCTGCGAGCCGGAAGGATATAGTCGGTGGAAGCCCTGGCAGCTGTAACCAAACCTTGCGTTCTCATTGCACTCACTTTGCCCTTGAGTAATGACTCTGCTCGGTCAGTTAGGCCTACCTACCTTCCCTTCCGTTGAGGTGCGGCAGTCTCGAGAGACTGGTAACGCCTCAGCATCCAAAAAAAACCTCTCCTTCGTAGCTAACAAATTGGTGCGGCAGCCTCGAGAGGCTGGGGACGCCAATCTTGCTCGCTACTCCATCTCACTTCCTACCAGCAGCCAAATTTGGTGTTTTGCGGACGCTCGCGTCTGGTGTCGCCAAACTTTGCGCGCTACTCACCTTCAGTTAGTTTAGCATGACCGAGAGGGGAATATAAACGTAAGCAACTATGTCCCTTCAGGAGTGAAAGTTGAATAGTAGGCGAATTTCCCATCAGGCAAATTCCCTACAAGCATTTATGCATGCTGGAAGGCTGGCTGGAAGTTAGGACCATCAAGATCCCAAATGTGCAAAAGAAGATTTTTCAGCATCAATTCAAAACCCTTTCATAACTTGTACGGTGGACGCCTGATTTGAAATATATACGCCTTGAAACGTAGAGTGAAAAAGTGTGAGGTGGTGCTATAAAATTGTTTTGCTGTAATCAACTAGGCCTCGAGTGAAGTCTTTGTTATTTTAGCAATGAGTCTGTCGGAGCCCAGCGGTGTTCAAAATACCTCATGTTATTACAATTATTGTAATATAGCTTGTGGTAAACAATAAACCGACGAAGGATGACCCAAGAGTCGAGGATTATGGGTTTTCCCCGTTCATGGCAGAAGGGATGGGAAACCCCACACGGGAGCAGAACACCCGTATAAATAAGCCCGGACCACCAAAAGAGGATTCAATACTTGCTCCTTGACGTGTGGTAGCTGACGAATGAAATTCATTAGGAAGATCTTGGAAAACGGTTCCTTCGTCACCCCTTCAGGGTAATACGAGTGGGTTAATCACCATCATGTTCAAATGCCTATCTATTGTTCTAAGTTCACCCGTTCTAAATTCACATGCTCGAAATTTCGCCACTCAACACCAAATTTTCATTCGTTCAATTTGATGTCCCCTCCACTTTAGGGATGTGTCAGTACAGGTGGACCGGGAACGGGGAACGTAATCTCGCACTGTACCGGTAACGGAACCGGTGACTGTACGGCGCGTTACCGGTACAGCTGGACCGATAAGGAGGAACTGCGAAGTACAAAGTTCCCGAGACAGCTCCCGATCCGTCCCTAGCCGCTCCAACCCACGACCGATCCGAATATTTTTCTCAATTCAACCCGTGTCGCAGGTGGTACATAGGGGTACATACTATCTTTCAACCCTCAACGTTGACCAGAACAACAGTCCTACACATTCTTTGGTTGTAGCACGAACATTTTAACAATTTTTTATGAACAGGTTTTCACATGGCATTGTGTTCTACGAATTTTATAAAACTGTTTATTCACTCCATATTTGTATGCAACAGGAAATTTAATGCATTTTTCTGAATCCGTCAGTTACCTACGTACGAAGTGATTTTAGTCAAAATTGTTGCTAACTTTAGAGGTTAACGGCATTTAACGGCATGTACTTTTATTTGAAAGTTCCATTATATAGTTCACTTTTCATAGATACAATTTTATATTCCTTACTCGGGTCTCGGGTTCAGATCGGTATTGACAAGGGAACAGAAGCGCAGAGACCGAGATGGACCGGTAACGGACCGGTATCGTTAAAATGGAACAGTGACAGACGCGGACCGGGAATGTTGAGTACCGATACCACAAAAGACCGGTATCGACACACCCCTACTCCACTTCACAACAGTAGTAAATACGAATTTTCCTCGATTCACTTACTCCAAAACAGCCACAGCGAGTAATTACCTGATGTGATTAGGTTAATGAAGAAATAACAGAAGACATGAACTAACTGGTTTCTAAAAACCTTGAACCAAAATTTATCAGCAAATCAATATGATGGAGGAGTACAAAGTGACTCAAAGTGGCAAATATTGAGCTACTTTTTCTCAGTTTCCATAAGTTTTCCTCTTATTTTGTGTAGGGTGGTAATTCGAAACGATCGATAACTTAGTAAGCACCTAATGGACAGTTTCAATTTGATGCAGTCGTGGAAAGACGAACTTGCAACTGGTTTGTTACAACCAGTTGGTGGCAACAAATTGCTAAAAAGAAAAAAAAGGTTAATGGTGATAACTTACTGCTTTGAGAATGTTGATTAGGGGCAGCCCTACTGGCCAGGTTGGTATTGGTTTCTCTTCACCACCTTCTTCACCCTCATCTGTTGGCAGAAAAAAATATTTAAAAATCATGAAATCTATCAATAAACGGGGTTTTATATATAATTGACGGGTAGAGAAGAACGACGCTACTCGGAGAAGGCCAAAGAAAGTTTGTCAGCTACCGGGGAAGTTACAAGGTATTGTTTTAGGGACTCAACTCCATGTCCTCTGATCATGTTTAGTGCAGAGAATTAATTTAATGAAAGGTTCACTTGTATTTGCGAAAAGTTTAATTCTAATTGCGAAAAGTTTAATTCCAATTGCGAAAAGGATAATTCAGTTTGCTAATGCTATATGTACTATAAGTTGAACTTTTGTGCTTCAGAGTCTACTTATGAGTAGTGGTGGAAACATTTTTTCACATCCAGGATATGGGAAACGCTGCGGTAAGGGGAGAAGGGGGGAAGTACGATTCGCAGCCAAGGAGCGCGTGTTAAGGATACATCTCTTCCATGCTTCTGATGACAAAAGGGGACAATCCTGTCCTAACCCTCTCCCATGATTCAGTGATGCTTCGAAGGTTACCCTTTGCCTACAGTTTCCCTCCCGGGGCTACTGCTCTCTGGGGTATCTCTGTTTCTAGATAGTAGTTCTTAGAGCTGCCCATTCATCTAAGTAAGGAATCCATTTGCTATTGCGCTACTCCAAACTATTTCTAGGTTACGGCTAAGCATGAGTTAGGGTTTACCAGGTCTTGGCTCTTCAGGCTGTTCTCCACCTCCTTCTTCGCCTTCAGTTTCTTCTCCTTCCTGCGGTGGTGGCGGCTCCCCGTTGCAAGTCAGACGAGTGGGTGACAGGTCCTGCTTCAACTTGTCCAAAGCGTGCGCGTACAGCATCACGGAGTCGTACATCAGTGCAGAGGAAGTCTGAAAAACCAATATACTTATAAGAAAATTCATGGTGACAAAGGTACATTATGGGCCAGTTTATCAATTACCTGTAACAACTTCAGTGCAGCTATGATAAGCAGGGCTATCAAAGCCGCTGTGACGTTACTTCCACACCAGTGCCCAGCTCGACAAATAAGAAACCACCACCAGAAATCATTGGCGTGTGGAAATTCTGGTGAATGCCATTCGAGATTGCATTAATTCTTCCTCAGAAGTTGAATTTTTATGACATGAAGCGACTAGCTAGCTTTTACCAGATACAGCTATATGCTGCTTGACAGTTCTACAAGATGAGCTCTTGCTCATTCCACCAAAATCTCTGGCTGATGTCAGCATGGTCCCTTGGGCTCATAATCGTTGACAGCCGCAATTTAATCAGCAGCAATTTACAAATTACAATTACCAATAGAATTATTGTGATCTCAATTTCATCTTCGATCTGTGGAACTCAAAAACCGAAATGCGATAGTCGAACAATCGAAACCTCAATAAATTTCACAATTGTACTATTTCAGTACGAAAAGTAACTGGGTTTTACTATGCACTTATGGTCTTCTTTCCGCTTTAACGAAATGCTACAATGGAATCTTCAAAAGACGCTGCTATTAGGAGAAAAATCCATAAATATATCTTTTTCTAAAAGATATAGAAATTGTTTCCTCGAAAATTTCCACCCCCATTTGGTGAACAACTTTGTTTCATCCGATTTTGAAGGAATCCTCAGATAATGTGCAGGCTTGGCTGTAGATAGTCCCATTTGAGTTCATTTGACAAATTAATACATCAGTATGAGCATACGCAAATGTGAAATCCTTTTAACTAGCCTAATTCTTACAGTTCTCGTTCGATTTTGATGAAACTAACAATTTCGTACATACACATTTATATGTATAATCTTTAGAAAATTATTGCTACCTTCACTGTTTCAGGGGTAATACGAAATTTGCGACCGTTCTGCCACTCCAAGTAGATCCAATCTTGAACGATGGCCTGGAGCATGTGTCGTGTGGGGTCCATTAACCGCAACATCGTGATGTTTGTCGGTCCAAATTTGAAATCTCCATACTCGACGGTGTGGCTGTCCTGCACAACATCACGAATATAACGTCAGAATGAGGTTGTAAAAGAACACACAAAAATTGTCAAGTCTCACTCCATCGAATAATATCTTCATTGGCAAGCAGACATTTTTAACTAGGAGCATGTTATTGCCTTTATCTAAGCAGTAAATCTTAAATGTAAATGGGTCATTTCAAAATTTCGGTCACATTTGCGTATCGACTTTGCTAAAAAATAAAAGTTGAAACTTGATCAATTTTCATGTTCCTAATCAATCACTGCGGTTCTCTAGGCATATTACCCAAGTGAGCACACATAATCTCGAACTGCACTGCTGGAGTGAGGTATATTTGTAGTAAGTACTATTGTTTCTGCCTACGCGACTTTGTTGACAAAGTAAGATTAAAAGGCTCCCGGCAGAGCGCTGTACTGTCTTCCCCCCATCGAGTAGGCCCCCTTCTATTGCACCTCCCCGCTCGTAGTCTCTCTCTCAAAGTTGTACAAATCGAATACATCAGCTCCCGTTTGCAATTATTTCAAACTTTAACAGTTTCTGGATTGATATGCGTTCTAATGGTCCGTTGCTGGTTCTGTATGTGTTCTATCGTCCCATTTCATCAAATTCACTACGAATGACATAAATCCGCCAAAAAAGGGCTTTTAGCTTATGCATGGAAGTTCTTGATGTCTTCCAACAGGGCTAAGAACAGGTCAGGGCTGTCTGCACGATAGATTCTCCAGCAGTAGTGATCAAGGTGTGACTGCACTGAAATTTGAGGATTCACGTATGATTATCGGTGGTTCACTGTTTTGTGCACGAAACCGCGACTTGTAAGGCACCGATATGCAGCCCATTCGTCTGAATGTATGTGTGATCCGGCTTCACGTTCTCGCTCAATGATTGGAAGAAGAGTGGCCTTGTCGCGACGGCAACATAAAAAAAATCTGCAGTCATTTCCTTGCTTTAATCCAAATACACAGGGCCCATCTACCCGTGCACCATGGTTTCGGTTGTTAAGTACCTCGGCATCAGAATCCTCCGACGATACTAGATCGTCTCTAGCTAATAAACGACCCCTGTGTACCGATCGCAGATAGACAAACAAAGGGTAGAGCGCGACGGGACCCTCAGAACGCACACGGGTCAAGCGAACTGACACCGAAATTTGTTTATTTCGCGTCCGTTTTTATATCTTAGGCGCCTGTTTTCAGATTGTTACGTGGATTAATTTTCGAGGTCTGGTTGAAAAATGTGCAAATAGGAAATTGAAACCTTCTTTAGTGATCAAGTGAAAAATCATCTTAATCTGGGATTCGAAAGTTGTCATAAATGATGATTTTTCACGCGAAATAAACTGAATCCACCACTGATTTTCACTACACTAACCTCAATCCTTTTATTATTAACCCCACACATAGAATCAGTTTCATACTTACTTAAAAACGTTAAAAACGTTTAACAGTTCTGTGAGTGGTTCACGCAGCATCGTCATCTCGTGTGTTCTAAAATTGGCTACTCCTCGTAAGTGGAAGAATTTGCAGCGGCGATCTACCCATACATCCATCCCCCCGGCCGGGGAACCCTCAACGGAAACGGTGAGTCCAAAGCATTTTCCTTCTTCTTTCGGTTGTGGCAATTTAACGATAAAAAGTCCTATCTGTTCAATCATTATAACTTATTTCTTTTCAAGTTCCGTGGTGGTAACCGAATCCATCTTTTTCATTTTTAGAAGTTACGCCACAACTATTTTTTCCCTCTTGAGCCTCCAACCTCCATGGGAATCGCCGCTCAAGTCTTTCAAATTAAGTGAGTGGTACAGCACAAATTAGCTTAATTTTAGCTACAGTAAATACTAAGGTTTCCTTGCCAACATCTCACTTGCTACAAGCAGATCTCACTTCCTACAATTTAAGGGGCTATTTGCTGGATATTGTAGGGAATGAGGTTATAGCCTTTCACAAATCAATTGTAATTGGTTGAACCAAAATGTTGTCAACGAACTTCCAACAACTACACCTATTGTCAACAAGTGCGATCAAGTTTCACTTGCCACAGTCAGAATGTTATTGGAGTGGGGAGTGAGAGTTGAAAAACCTACACTGCTGCCTCCAGGGATGGTTTTCCCGGTAGAACTGACTGGGAAGGTCTAGGCAAAATCCAACAGCAGAACAACAAAACAGAAGCAACTTCATAAACACCCTTTCCTGCCTGTTGGGGGCTACTTTTCAAAACATTGTAAGGATTGAGGAAAAACCGTGCGACACTGAAATAATGGGGCTGATGAGGCTATTCGATTTGATCCATTTTTTTGCCCTGAGGCGGATATCCAGAGTAGATGGTATGTTCTTTCATAGCGTAAGTGGATATAACAGCCCCAATAAATATTTTGCTGAGTAGTGACGATGGAAGTTGTATACCTCTGGTTAGTGACAGCTGTACGGAGTGAGAAATACGGACTTGGGTATTTTCTCCTGGGTTCTGTAGGCACAACTTTTACATAATTTTCCATGGAAAATGTACATTCACATGGGAGAAAATTTTAAAACACTTACGAAACTGTATTTAGTCGAGATGTGACAGCAATATTGATCAGTGACATAAATGTGACTAAAATTTTGAAATGACCCAAATACATATTAAGGGTGAAAATTGTTGAGGAATATTTCCACCAATTTTTTGTGAAGCCGGCGTTACCATGAAAGTTTTAGAGTTCCCATACCCTGCCCTACTAAAAGCCTTCACCAACCGCTGAAAAAATCAAAATTTTACCTATTCAGTATCACCCTTTCTCCTTACCCGTCCAAGAAGTGGTTGCACGCTTGGCTACCTGACAAAATCTGTTAGCTTTCCTATTAGACCGAAGATGATCGGAAATCACCACTTTTGAGAGCAAGACCCGATCTTTGAGAAAATGGTAATAGCTCACGAAGCTCTGCGGGAGAGCGACGTTTGGACGTACCTTGTGCCCAAACAACAGTACATGGAGCGTCCGTTTGGACGCACCTGGGTAAACTAGCGTCGGTTCATTCCGGGTGCAACTTTCATTTACTTCAAGTTCAGGCGAATACAAAAGGGAAAGGCTCTGCATAGGAACTACCTGAAAAAGACTTACATAGGAGCGTGGGTCAAGCGGTTTTTCTCACTGAGCTTTCTTCCAGCTGGAGATGCGTTTAACGCCTTTACAAGCCTCATGTTGGAAGCCCCTCAACAGGTTTACCGATTCAGCTATTATGCTCTCACGAATTATATAGGAGGTAGCTGCTCCTTGCCATCACAAATGGCACCTGGGCATCTCCTTATTTTCTCAATTTCACAAGTGCGCGTCCAAACGGTTCTTCCACTCGATCCCAAGGGTGCGTCCAAACGGGTTGTCAATGTGCGGCGAAACGGTCTGTGATTTGGGGGGCTAGCGTCCAAACGACATACGCTCAGCTCTGCACGTGAGACCAAGAGTCATCCGTATCCTTTAACTTGTTAGGATGGCCAAAATTCTGCTTTCTAGGTCCGTTAAGACAGCTAATGAAATGCTTGAAAAACGCCGTGATATTTAGAACATGGCAAGTGACTCGTTGTACCAAATCAGATGGATAACCTCCAGTACCGGCTGGATAAATCACGTTCCATTATTCATCATTTCAACCATAGGCTACAAATAAACATCAGTCTTTCCAGGGCGAGGAGCACCAAGTTGTTTTTAGTACTTCCCAAGATATTCCTCTGATCTAGACTTCTGTAGCTCCGCAACATCAATATTCAAGCAAACTACTTCTCCTACCTTACATGGAATTGCCATCATTTTTCATCAGCTCCAGGGCAGTTTTTCCTAGAGTTTAGATACTGTTCATCTCCTTTCTCCCGGAAGAAATGGCTTTTCCCTTAGGGAAAACCCCGAAAGTGAAAATTAGTTCGAACGAATGAAGACAGTTTTCTTAGTAAATGGAAGTTCGAAACTTTTAAAACCACCACCACGAGTTTAGTTTGAAATTGAAATAAAGCTATAAAGGATAGAAACCGCTTGTGGCGTGAGGATTGATGGTCCAGCAGTGGTCGGAGGGGTTGGGGAAGGTTAGGGAGGGCAGTAGGGAACGAGTTGCTTCGAAGGGAAGGAAAGTTTTTTGAAATATTATATCTAAGTAATTTATTGGTAGGGAGGGGTGTAACCAGTGCCATATTCATCTTCCACTCTTACCCCTTTGCCGTATCTCTTTGGTTGCCCTCGTAGGATGGTCTCGACCGTCAATATTGTTTCTGACGGCTGGAGTTCTTAGCCGGGAAATCGATACAGTTTCAATTTCCTTTCGAACCACCTTTTTTTCCCCGCTCTTGATTCCTCTTACCGGGCAACTTCTCGAGCTCGATTATCGAATGACTGACGCCACCTTCAACTCGCTGTCTTTTTTGACGAGGAAACGTCTTATGGATGGTGTTAAGGTGAACCCAAGGAAGATGTAAACGGTTGTGCAGTTAACTGATGGAGGCTGTATTTCAAATGAATGCGTACATGCTCAATGAACGAGTATGGAAATACATAATTCAATTCGTATTCGTCGATGTAGTGAACCAATCAAATAAATAAAGGTTTTATTGAATAAAACCTTAGGACGCTTCTGCCAAATGTGAGGTTTCGCGGGTAGCCAACAATATCACGAAATATGCTGCTTTGCCACTACTTAGTTAGGAAAATGAAGTCACTTTGATAACTATGATATGAAGTCAGTCAAGTTTGATAAGTGATAACTATATAGGGATCCCAGGCAATATTAGGGAGGTCCCAGGAGAGCCAAGTTAACGAGAGTGTAAGAGCCAGCTAAAACGAAGGAGAGAACTGACTCCAGATTCTGTTAACCAAAAACGGGAAAATTTTGTTTGGAGGGGAAGTGAAGAAAATGTAGAGTGGGGAATCGCGGGGAGCAGAGCTCTATGCATACCTCCTGAAATTCAATAATCGCTCTATCACCTGTGAAAACACGCACACTCCAAAGCTTAGTAGAAATTCAAATCATGAATGCAAGCCAAATGAATGAAATTGAATAATAAACCCCAGTGAAAGAATTTGCAGCGTTTTTTGTTATGATCCTATACACGCTTAACTGCAAGTCTGTCCTGATGATGCCTACGAATATGATTCGAAACTGGTACAACACAATGACTTACAAATATACTACGTGAAGAAGAAAGTAATATAGTATTTTACATTTTAGTTAAACCTTTTTCGCATTGATTTAAAACCTATTTTATTTTGATTTAAACCTTTCTAACTATCATTTAAACAGTTTTTACTTTAAATAAAACCTTTTCCACTTTCAATTAAACCTTTTTCTATTGAAAATTTTCCATTCTCACGTAGGTAAGTAAATTTGGAAGGAATGGAAAGCATGAAAACTCTATTCACACAGAGAAGAACAACACAATATGAAAACTTTATTTACAAGAAACTATCGTAGAACTCGTTTTGAATTGCAGGAGGTACCCAAGTTAAACAGAAATGGGTAAATACGGATCATCGTAATTACGTGACAGACATGCACTTGTTAAAACAAACAAAACATAGTTGTCAAAGTTTTGTAAAATTGTAAAAACCTATAAAAAAAAAGTCAAGGCGGCCTAAATTTGGACTCGTTTTTAAGAAATTCCACGAGGAATCGAATGAGCTCCCCAGGTCCGTAGGTCAAACCATTCCCGATGTATGGCTTTTCAACATGGTGCCAACATTTGCGTTATAATATATACGCCAATATTATTGGTTTTTGTTTTGATATCAGTAACCTAGTGATATAGTGATGTAGTACTGTGGATACTGGAGTGAACTCCTAGAAGACTTTGCAGCCGATACACGGGTTGACGCATTCTGATATGCATGAAACGCTGCAAATTCTTTCACTGGGGTTTTGGTTTATAATTGTTTTTGTTTTGATAGCAGTAAAATAGTGACGTAGTGATGTAATGATGTAATAATGTGGATACTGGAGTGAACTCCTAAGAGGCTTTGTAGCCGATACACGGGTTGAAGCATTCTGATACGCATGAAACGCTGCAAATTCTTTCACTGGGGTTTATAATTCAATTGGCTTGCGTTCATGATTTGCATTTCTACTAAGCTTTGGAGTGTGCGCGTTTCACAGGATAGAGCGCTTATTGAATTTCAGGAGGCACACAATATGATCAATTGATCAATCCAAATAGGTGTTTTGGTTGAGAACAGATTTACGTGCTCTGTGCATATCTGCTGAAATTCAATTAATCGAGAGATCACCTGTGAAACACGCACACTCCAAAGCTTAGTAGAAATTCAAAAATGAACGCAAGCCAATTGAATTATAAACCTCAGTGAAAGAATTTGCAGCGTTTTTTGTGTGTGAATAAAGTTTTCATGCGGTTCCATACCTTCAAAATTTACTTTCCTACATGCGAATAGAAAATTTTCTATTTGAAAAAAAAAAGTTTGAATTGAAAGTGACAAACGTTTAATTGAAAGTGAAAAAGGCTTAAATGAAAGTAAAAAGTTTTAAATGAAAGTTAAAAAGGTTTAATTCAAGGTAAAAAAGGTTTGAATCAATTTGAAAAATGTTTAACTAAAAGGTAAAATACTATATATTCTTCATCCTTAATCAAACAACAAAGTTAGTTTGGCAACGGATTTTATATATTTTTTATGCTGAATTGACTGGTGACTATCTAAGGTCTCCTCGCTATAAAACTAACGATTTTTGTCCCTTTCTCCCGGGTGAAAGAATTGAATCACTGGCCACTTAGTTTTTGAGCGAGCAGTATCTTAATTCCAACGATTTATAGGTTAATGTTACCTATACGAGGAAGATATGTGCGGTAGCTAGCTTAGTTTACTCACCAACGACGTCAAAAAATAAGTATGGTAGTCGCCCATCATTTTCACTTCCTTAGCTTGCTCCAATATGTTCAAGATATTTTCCGTTTTGCAGTCAATGATAATGTGGGTCTCCGTGGTGCCGCTTATTTCCTTGAAAAGAGGCCTGGAACACAAAAATGATTTACATTTATGTATTGTGGAAAGGAGTATTGTATTCTTCATCCTGATAATGGAGTATTACAATTCGTTCATCCTTCCTCTGTTTCAGAGCGAAAAAGCTTACAACATTTGAAATGTACCTAAACATTTCAAATTAGCCTAGAAGGACTGGACCTCTGATTTTTCTTAAATATTTTGGTTTATTATTCAATAATAAACCATTGTAATTCTTTAGCCATCTCTCTCACTTAGTTTTAAAGTGCCCTTTAAGGATTGTCAACATTTTGTAAAATCCCTAAAAACCTCAAAAAAAAAAGGCTCTTGAAACAGAAAAATTCTAACCCCCCTGAAAATTTCATGAGTTTCAAAAGGTGTAGAATCAAATCTGCAATAAAAATTTTCCATATCCGTCAAACCGTACGCGATGTATCTCCGAAATGGTGGAGCAAAATATCTGAAATTTTCAGGATCCATTCCGACTACGCACTTTAGCCTAGAACATTGGACCTCTGATTTTTCTCAAATATTTTGATTGCAGTAACCTAGTATGTGGTGATTCAATAATAAACCATTGTAATTCTTTAGCCAGCTCTCACACTTAGTTTTTCTAATATGCCCTTTAAGTCTTGAGAAATATTTTGTAAAATCCCTAAAAACCTGCTCTTGAAAAAATTTGGACATTTTTCACTGGGAACTTTATCATTCAATGATTCATGATTCCAATTTCTACTCAAACCATACCCGATGTATGCCCGTTTCACAGGATAGGATTATTGAATTTCAGGAGGCACAGAAATATGATCAACTGATCAATCCAAATTGTTATTTTGCTTGAGAACCGATTTAAGTGCTCTATGCATATCTCCTGAAATTCAATAATCGCTCTATCACCTGTGAAACACGCACACTCCAAAGCTTAGTCATTATTGAATCATTGAATAATAAACCCCAGTTGAAAGAATTCTTATGCATTTTCAGTTTTTTCAGGAGCAAGAAGTGTTTACAATATTTTAACAAATCATAGCCAAGGTAGTGTATTTCCCTCAATTTAGTTATACAGGGTGTCCCACGAGTTGTTCCCCCCCTCCTAAAATCGTCCAAACGGGAGTAAACAAACAAATTTTTTTTTAATCTTCATAAGTTTTTCCAAAGATCTCAAATATCATATTTGCGCACCCCGCGCAACTGCGCAATCTTGCGCAACTGACACTAACTTTCTCATTTTAAATGGGAACCCCAATCTTTTATTGCAGATTCGGATTCTACTCAAAATTTCATGAAAATTTGACCCCTCAATCAATTTTTTTTATTGCGCGCAACCGGTTCAGCGAGCACGCAAAGTTGCGCCACCCCAAAATTGTCAAATAGTGGCATGATGGTGAACTCTAAAGTGTGGCACATGAATTTCCATTGTTTTTTAACGCTGATTCACGTGGTGCTATCCGTTTCTTGATTCGGCTCAATTTTTGCGGAATAATGACCTAAATTTGGTTATTTCTCGTAAAATACGGCCCAATCAAGAGGTTGCCGACGAGACCACACCAAACGTTTGTGGATACGACGACTTGGTGGCGAGTTTGAAACGTTAGGTGTGGATTCTCGGTTGCCCAAGTCCGGAAGTTCCACCTGTTCAGCTAGAAACATCAACTCTTATCAGATGATCTTTGGTTGTGTGTACATCAGGCACACTTAGCTACCTCGAACGGTTGTAAACAGAAGAAACAAAATACTTATCTGATTATTCAAAGGTCACTGTAACAGCAGCTAATTTATGCTGACTTTCAACTCTCAGATTAAGATTTTTCACTTGACCACTGAAGAAGGTTTCAATCTCCTATTTTTACATTTTTCAACCGGACCTCGAAAACTAATAGCCGTAAAACTCTGAAAACAGGCGCCTAAGATTTAAAAAAACGAACGAGAAATAACCAAATTTAGGTCATTATTCCGCAAAAATCGAGCCGAATCAAAAAACGGATAGCACCACGTGAATCAGCGTTAAAAAAAATGAAAATTCATGTGCCACACTTTAGAGTTCACCATCATCCACTATTTGACAATTTTGGGGTTGCGCAACTTTGCGTGCTCGCTGAACCGGTTGCGCGCAATCAAAAAATTGATTGAGGGGTCAAATTTTCATGAAATTTTGAGTAGAATCCGAATCTGCAATAAAAAATTGGGGTTCCCATTTAAAATAAGAAAGTTAGTGTCAGTTGCGCAAGATTGCGCAGTTGCGCGGGGTGCGCAAATATGATATTTAAGATCTTTGGAAAAACTTATGAAGATTAAAAAAAAATTTTTTTTGTTTACTCCCGTTTGGATGATTTTAGAAGGGGGGGGGACAACTCGTGGGACACCCTGTATACCTTGACATTTCCCCAAGTGTTCCCTTCGAGAAAAGGTCAGAATAATATTACCCTTGATTTCAAAATGCCCTAGGCGTCAATTTACTTGCATCGCAATTTTGTAGAAAATAATTTTTTTGAGTACAAACATGAATATCATAAAAGTTGAAATATGTCATCTGTAAACTATAACGTCTTCATACTTCTCCCTATAGTACGTGACCTTCTTTTCATGAAGAGCTCTCCGGGATATTTTGGTTTATTGTATCCGATGATAAGCCTCAGGAATCGTATAGAACAATAATTTTACACCCTCCTAACTCGATAACTTACATAAAAAAGGGACGTAGATTTGAAATGTGCTACCTTAGAATGAATGTGACATGTCTTATTACCTCATGGGTCCAAATACTGGACCTAAGAAAGACCCTACAACCGTCACAATGACACTAACAATCACGCGTTATTCGAAAAAAGTAAACCCATGTCTTGGCATTGTCAGTGTTTTGTTTTTCAATGAGAGTAGATAAGAACCGACAGCTCCTTCTATTGATGTGTGGCACCGTATTCTCCGTTTCTTTTATCTAGCTTTACTCCAAGGTTTCCCGGCTTTCGTGGAAAAATAAACATCAAGGTGGGTAAATCCTACATTTGCAATGTAAGTCCGCGGTACGAGTCTTAAAAGGCATTAAAATTGATGTAAAAAATCCGGTCTCTTGCAAGGAGGACTCCATCTCGGGCCTAGTTAGTTATGACTTCTAGACATCCCGATCGCCTCACAGGCGTAGATGTGACTAGCCAAAAACCTGTTTTTTACTGACAAAATAAAGTGGGGCGTCATTTTCTAGTAATGTTGGACGAAAAATCGATGTGAATTCGTTTCAGATCCATTGAAATTCACCCATGGTGAATAATCGCCGTTTCTAATCCTTAAACTGACTATACAAACCTTTGGACAAGGAAAATTAACCATTATTCAAAGAAATAATAAACTCAGGTGCTAGAATCGGCACCATGTTTTCGTTTACTAGGTACCTCATATGGTTTCTGAAGTGTGAAGAGGGCGGAAACCATTGTGATCACTTGGACGAATCCGCACGCCAATGAGGCCAAGTATCTGGGTATGACCCTGGATGCTAAGTTGCGATGGAAAACGCATCTCAAGAATAACAAAGCAGAACTGATTCTCAAGTTCAGAAAAATGTACTGGTTAATGGGTCGGCACTCAAAGATGTTAATCCAGAACAAATTAACGTTGTACAAACAAGTCCTCAAACCAGTCTGGACTCATGGAGTGCAGTTGTGGGGCTGTACTGCTCAAAGTAATCGCGATATTATACAGCGGTTTCAAAACAATGTACTTAGATGTGTTGTTGATGCGTACCGGTACACCCGAAATGTTCGACTTCACAAAGAACTTTGTATACCAACAGTAAATGAAGTAATCAGAATGCACGCTATAGCCCATCACAAGCGGCTACAACTACACGTCAATGAAGAAGCTGTGGAGCTCCTCGACGTTGACGACCTATCCAGACGACTCTAGAGAAATAAGCCTCATGATCTGTGTACGTGTATAAGGTGTTCGCGATAGCAAAATCCGCACAGTGAAAAAAGAAATTCAGTGAATCTCAAGTGCAACACAGTGGGGTTCTCATTTCCATTTTGGGTAAAAGACCGACTGGGAGAGGTTTTAGATCCGTAGAAAGTCACTAATCGCAAATAATCGCTACTCTGACCTGATGCCAAAAACTGGTCCCATCAAAAAAAGTAATCTCAGAAAGGCATTGTTTTCTCTTACTGACCTCATACGGTTCTGAAAAGAAGGCGGAAACCATTGTGATCACTTGGACGAGCAGATGTCCTTCTCCATGTAAATTTTTCAAATCTGTTTCGAAAAAGTCAATCATCGCAAATAATCTCAATGTCAGAACCTAAAAGTATTTACCCGAACCTCAGATTATCACGAGCAATCGTGCATTAGTCAACAAATATATATATTTGATATATACATATCAGAAGATATGAATAGAACACGTAAATCTGTTCTCAACCAAACTAACTATTTGGATTGATCAGTTGATCATATTTGTGTGCCTCCTGAAATTCAATAATCGCTCTATCACCTGTGAAACACGAACACTCCAAAGCTTAGTAGAAATTCAAATCATGAACGCAAGCCAATTAAATAATAAACCCCAGTGAAAGAATTTGCAGCGTTTTTCACATGTGATAGAGCAATTATTGAATTTCAGGAGGCACACAAATATGATCAACTGATCAATCCAAATAGGTATTTTGGTTAACAACCGATTTACGTGCTATAATAATAATAAACCCCAGTAATAATATTGAATAATATTTACCTATAAATTATCAGCGTTTCATGCATATCAGAATGCTTCAACCCGTGTATCGGCTATAAACTACAAGTATCCACATCGGCTATCACTCCAGTAACCACACGCACTACAACTCGACGCTATCGGCATCAGTAGGTTACAAACAAACAATAATAAACCAAAAAACGCAAATGTTGGCACCATAAATCGGGCCATACATCGGGAATGGTTTGACCTACGGACCTGCGGAGGGGCTCATTCGATTCCTCATGGTATGTTCTTCAAATTGGTAAATATTTAGGCCGATTCGACTTCTTTTGAGGTTTTTAGGGATTTTACAAAACTTTGACAGCCCTTAAAGGGCACTTTAAATTGAGTGAGAGAGCTGGCTCAAGAATTGGGGCGTTGTCGGACCAATATTGATTTTTCCTGAAAATTTCAGATTTTTTGCTCCAGCCGTTTGGGAGAAATCGTGCGTACGCCGGACCGACGGAAAAAGTTTTATTGCAGATTTGGATTCTACACCCTTTGAAACGTAAACCACAAAATTTTCAAGAGCGATTACAATTTTTTATTATTGACCAATTGTCAATTTATTGGAACTCTCTGTGTTTTTACGTTAAAGTTGTCGACCCCTCTGCCTTGGATCAACTCAAATAGGCCTCTATTGATGAAGCCTTCCTTCATAAGGACATCCTACAAATAAAGTCAATTTCGCATCAATGGACTTGAACAAACAATCCGTTTTTATTGAAAGGAAGCAGTTGAATAATTTGAAAAGCGCCTAACTATCCATTCACTTCACGGATCGTGTCAAAATGAAACTCTCCTTCCTCCATTTTTTTTTGTTTGCCACGAGAAAATGGTACAGGCGAATAGAGATTTAATTTTCTGGGTTATTCCGCCCAACAATCTGCCGGTTGCCGTGACAGGACCTTCGGAAAATTCTCCCGTCCACGACAGAATCCTTTTTCCCCGATCACATCTCCAGTTCGGCAGATGAAATATCGACTCCGAAATGGGAGTTCAAGCGGAAAATATGCGAGGGGCTGAACAATGACGAGAGAAAATCGGAAGATGGTCGGCTGAAGGTAGATAAAACGCGACGCTCCGCCCGGGGCGAGCGGAAATAAAATCGAGGAGCCCTCGGAGGATCCCGGCAAAAGTTGTGCTACACCTTGTTCCTCCGCCCGAACTTTGGTAACCCTTTTCACCGGCCGCCTGTTGACCCTTTTATGGATGGCCGGATAAAAGAAGTTGAGAAGTGTTGGGTAAACGAGGACATTCACTGAGAGCGACTCGAGTGTTTGATTTTCTTTCTGTCGAAAAGTCGACGCTGTTATGATCGTCTAATCGCCGTTGACAGTTCGCTTCTCAAAAGATGACCCCCCCAACATTTCACCATCATTCCTGATGTCATTTCTCTTTACAGTTTCCTTAGAATGCAGTGAATACGAGAATCAGATGATATTTTTTGGGTGCGTGAAAGGCATTCGTAGATGTGTATTCACCAGGGACAGGATGTAAGTAAAGAGGTACCACATAGGTAGTTATTGTTGGGTGGTGTTCCCATCCCAGTTAAGGATATATGTGGTTCGTTTGAACTGTTAGTTCAAGCCCTTTTTGGCCGTATGCACAACGACAGATTCATAAATTCATAAAAGCTTGTCGCGACGTTTGCGTAAGTAGGTACTAGATAGGTATCTGTAAGTATTTACCTAATTAAACTGAAATAAAAAATGAACTTATCGGAATAAGTTGGTCAATGAAATAGGTACAAAGGAACTAGTTAATTTACACAAGCCTAGCACTACATGCCAAGCGTACAGCACTTGCACCCATCGTCAGGAGCTGCCTGGGACCCAAGCACTCGCTGCTTGGTAATTACTGGGTAGGCATTGACATACCAGCCTGTTGTGGCGACCTAATGTCGTCGATCCCAGCCAAAGCTGGAAGGTCCACCCTTCCTCACCACGTTTCGGCGAATGAAAGGAGAGCCTTCAACTCTCCCGATCAGTGGAAGCCTGTCCCCAGGTTAGAAAACGCTGTTTTGCCAGCACAGGGCAGTGGCAGATCACTTGACAAGCAGTCTCATCCTCTGCCCAACAGAACCGGCAGAGGGTGATGTCAGATTTGCCCATTTTGTGGAAATGGTATCTAAGTGGACAGTGCACCGTTAAGAACCCCCGTTACTATACGTATCTCCTTTCTTCCTAGGCTAAGCAGCTCGTTAGATCTCATCCAGGAGAAGTCAATAAATTGCTTTGCCTCCCTGGATGAGAGGTTCAACCTGAATAATTGAAATATCAGGGATAAATGGCGCAATATGGATTAATGCTCCTCGGGAACATTTGTATGACGTAAGCGTAATGATTTGCGCTTGTCTTGGCGTAAATCCGTGACATGTTTTGTGTGTTACGGCATGGCTATGTATGTTACAAGATCAAATAGGAAATACCAGCTGGACTTTTATTTGGTAACGATGAAGTGTGAACCTATGACGTATTTTATTACCCTAAACCGGGTTCAACGACTGGTAAACCGCGTAGCGGCTAATGAGCTTGAATACTGGCGAGTGTTGCGGGCCTTGATGGACGCAGTCAGGTGATGTTGTTCTGTGAAATACCCAAGTAAAACAGTAATCACCCCTGAAAGTTAGATGCTTAGAAACTTGGAGTGATAAATTCTTCCTACTTAGAAATGTGGGTGCGGGTTGAAGAAAAAAGGATAAGGGGTGAACCGGAGTAATTCCACCTAGTGAACAATGAACGTTCTGCTCGGGAGTATCTATTGTGTTTTGTGTTCGTCGACTCATAAAATTCTCATCCTCCTGTTGATAATTATTCAGGAACCTTATCTTCCTTGCTGGTTCTCCTATAGACCGTTGGAGTTTGGGATCCCTTTTAGGGGAAAGGCTGAAAAAATATCGGATCGGGTCGACCTCCCTCTCTTCCGGAAGGAAGATGAACCTCGGTAAAGTTTCTGCACCGGGACGCTGGAGGGGAGGATGAGAAAAACTTCGGCGGTCATTAAAGATTCAGCTTGTTTAGAAGCTGGGTTAAAAAAAGAAAAAGTTGCCGAAACACGGGGCCGTGTGGTACGATCTAAAAATGTACTCGTTAATTATGAAAAACATGATAACTCATTAGTTAATCTAGAGGCCGCAGAACACAAAGTACAAGAACCCCAGTGGCGCAGAATTCTCTTACCTACTAAGTGGCTGAGGGTCTTGCATTTTGGCTTCCATCCCACTCTTCCTTTCTATTATAGACCAGTAAAAAGTCGAGAGAAAACACCTCAAAGTTGTTGCTTTTGATCAAATCTATCGTAAATTCGCGTGTTCTTATTAATATCTGCCATTGCTGATCTTTACGTTATCGATTATCAATAACTGGGTGTCGATCAATCGAATCATGTTTTGTCTGTTAAAACGGTCATTTTTTTAATCGATGTTGTTCGTCTTGCGTTATGGCTTCCATCGCACTCTCCGCTATGAAGCGGTTCTTCCTCAAAAAGCTCTTCAAATTACCAATGAATTTCCCGAATCAATATGTTTAGGCCCAACAGTACTAAACTATAAATAACAAATAAATAAAAGGAATAAATGAATTATAACAAATATAACTATAAATACAAAACAAACAAAAACAAATACAAATTCAAATTAACTTAATAACTATAACTAATATTTGTGCATCTAAATTATTATTACTATTCTAAAAAAATGTTGAACCTTATAAACTAATTTTTGTTACCTTACTTATAAGCTAACTTATGTACCTCTACTTATTAACTAATTACTGGCTAACTTACCTTGTCCTTTAAACATATTTGAGATTGAGCTTCTAGGAGGTGTATTTTTTAATTAGATGGTCTGTCTGTGACAGATAAGATAATCTGGTTGAGTGAAGTGAGAAGGTGTTTGTGCCAGGGATCCAGAGGGCAACATCAAGCCAGCCTAGAACTTCCACTTTATCTGGCTAGGACCACAACACCTTATCTCTGGATCAGCTTATCTGCAGTGAGGCCTCCCAGCTTATCTCCTCCCACTCAAGTCCTTCTGATTCAGGAATGACCCAGACATTCAGTAACAATTGAAAACCCATGGCGAATGTTCTGCTTCCCAGTGAACCTATCTGTTTGTGAAGGTGCTTTTCCCTTTTAAATCTAGTGGCCACTAGTGAAATCCCATCGATTGTTGGGTATACTCTGTCCAGTGACTGACTTCATCCTGGAAGACCATTGGGAGTAGCATTTATTCAGTTATTTCTGGAATATGGTAAGTGAATTTTCACTTATTCCAACCTGCTAGAAAAGGCTTGGATTGAGGACCTATTTTGCAACGTGGACCACTTGGAACCTTGCTTCTGTTCATCAATCATCATTGAATTTGAACTTTTACCTGAAACATCTTATTGTTTAGGTTTAATGTACCCTTTTTAGTTAAGGGGAGCTCCCATTTAAGTAGATAGGGCTATAGTTAATCATCTTGATCTTTTGATTTTCAAATAAACCATGTTTTGGTTTTGGTAGAGGAAAATTGGATTTGTCATTTTAACAAACATCCCTTTCTATACCAAACACAATACATCGTTTATAATCAAACTAAGCTGGCAACAGTTTTCTTGTCAATATTAAAGCGGAATGCTGACTACTAGTTGAAGATACTCGAGCAGACAAAGGCCGCTTTATGAGAATCACTTGAGGCGATAAGGTGACAGGTAGGATGGGTAAAGGAGTGGAAACGAATGATTGAGTTGTATACGGAGGAGCCCTTGGAGAGCTGAAAGAATCGGGTCCTAGAAGCCCAGAAGACAGCATTTAAAAGGAGGATTGTGGAAAGAGCCAATAATGCGCGATTAGACCTGTACCGCCATTTGGACCTCGATGTGGAGTACTTCAATGTATTGAGCCCGTGCGAGGCGATGGTAGAAATGAAGTGCCGAGGCGAGATGTTGAGCCTGGATTGCCAACCATGGATCTTGAGCAGGATACGTCTGTGCTCGATGTGCAACTTTCTGGCGGACATTCCTCGCTGAATGTTCGGTTCTGGGTTTTATTCTCAAGAATTGTTGTGTTCTCGTTAGTTGAGGTAATGAATGTGCTGAACGGTCGTTGTAGGTCAGCTATCCTCTCATATTTCCGAGAAGCCTGGCGTTATAGAGCATTCTTAACCCTTTTCCACCGAGTGTTACATTCATGTAACAGAGAGCAAGTTCGTGCAGGATTAATCCTGCATGAATCCGCACTGTGTTAGAAGGTTCTCTTCCCTCAGGCGTCTGGTTGAATGTATTTGCGATTTTCGAAAAGTGACATTTCACCTTGTTAGCAAAATCTTGACCTCGTGATGTGGTAAGTACCATGTTTATCCTAATCGTTTGTGATTTTGTTCAGTTGATATATTCGAATGTATTACACTGGTTCGTAAGCTGATTAGGCCTTTTCTCTGTTTCTCATATCCTCACGACATTGCAAGTTACATAAATGTAACAGTCGTCACTCAAGGTACTAAACCAGGAAAACGGATGTTTCAGGTCTGGTGTCAGACTTCGTGATATCACAGCTCAAGAAGCTCTTGATATCACTGAGGGGAAACTCGATGATGATATTGGCGCGTTCAGTGACGATGTCGACGCTCCCGTCGATATCTACATCGCATCTCCGGACCCTGAGGAGCAAGTACAAACTGATCAAGATTCTGCGGACGAGGACGGAGAAGGTACTTTGGACAATTTATCTCGAAATCAGTTGCTCGCATCAGCAGAAATTCGCAACAAGCGACTCGGAATTTCCAAGCTGCAGGAATCAATCCACGCCAGCAAACGGAGAAAATTGATTGATGGAGACTTCGAATCCATCCCAGACGGCGATCGCTTCAAAAAATATGATTTTTCTGAAACGTTTCAACTTTTGTTTGTTGACGAAGTTACTTGTTTGTTTTAGTTAATTACTACACTACTATTTATATTGTTGTTGCGTTATTGTTTTTTAAGTTATTTAGCTTCTAAAGCACCTTAATATTGTATTTCCTGTTGTACCCTGTGTATGTTCTTTCGTTTTTGCTAATTAATTTAGTGCTAGTTGAGAAGGAGTTTTGGCTCCACTGATGGTCTTGTCGACCAAAGCGCCTCATGTTTGTCAACCATGTTAAAGAAAAAATTGTAAATAAATATGTACTTCATTCATTCACCCTACTATTATAGTCCGCTAAAAATTTGAGAAATCACCTCAAAATCGTTCCTTCTGATCAATCTATCGTAAAACTGTCATTGCTGATTGTTACATTATCGATTATCAATAACTAGGTTTCGAACATTTGAAATATTCATATTTTGGCCTCTAAAACAAATATTATTTTTTAATCAATGTTATTCGTCTTGTATTTTGGTTTCCATCGCACTAGCTTTACTACAGACCACTGAAAAGTTGAAACATACCCCAAAATCGTTACTTCTGCCCAAAGCTTGGATCCGCTTGTTCTTATTATTATCTGTCACTGATTGCTATGTTGTCGGTTATCGATTATAGGGCATCGACTATTCGAAATAATAATGAAGGTATAACTAAATAAAATACAAATGTAACTGAATTGTTGCATGAATCGCAAAACCTCGTTTTTTTCGTGAATCGAAGGTTTCAAAACGTGAATTCATATTACGCGAATGTTTTTACGTCTCGAAAAGAGAAGTTAGTCTCATATGATTCAAGGAGGAAAAACACCTTACGATTCCAACGATTTTTGAAAATTCAGAACTCAAATTTGGAGCGAGTAATTTAAAAAGCCCTTTAAGGGTTGTCAAAGTTTCGAAAAATCCCTAAAAACCTCATAAAAGTCAGAGCGGCCTAAATTTGGACTTTTTTTTTCGTGAACTTTCCGTGAGGAATCGAATTGGATACTACAGTGAATAAAAGGGTTCATAGCCGATACACGGGTTGAAGCATTCTGATATGCATGCTCCGTCTTACGAAATTTAAAATTTTCAAATAGAATATTTTTCCATTGTAATCGCTTGAACAAAACGCTGCAAATTCTTTCGCTGGGGTTTATTATTCAATGATTCATTATTTGAATTTTTATTAAGCTTTGGAGTGTGCGTGTTTCACAGGTGATAGAGCGATTATTGAATTTCAGGAGGCACACAAATATGATCAACAGATCAATCCAAATAGGTATTTTGGTTGAGAACTGGATTGGTTGGAACTATGCATATCTCCTGAAATTCAGTAACCACTCTATCACCTGTGAAACACGCACACTCCAACGCTTAGTAGAAATTCAAATCATGAGTGCAAGCCAAATGAATAATAAACCCCAGTGAAAGAATTTGCAGCGTTTTTTCATCGCTATCGCATATTTTAATACCTTTCACTCCTTTTAAGTTCGCTTCACATGTTCATTTCAAAATTCAGCTCCATAGCAGCTCGGAAGTTTTCTTGAATTTTGTCAGGATTAGGTAGTATTCATAATCTAGTTTCAGGACAACCAAATACTGAAGAAACTAGTAGAGTTGGAGTCGATGGAACTTTGACGTTATAAGAGTACTTTAATTCAGCAGTTTTGCTGGCTGCCAATAGTGTGCAGGCAACTAACTGGAATTCTTTCTCTAGAACCATCTCCAGTATTTTTATTTTTATTTGGGGAGCGGCAATGAGCATCCGAATGCCTTCAGCCTTCCGGCAGGAAAGTTTCTGCGGGCTGGGGCGGAACGAGAAGCGGAGGGGATGAGAGAGACCAGCTGAGGAATTCCAACAGAGGGCCCCGAAAACGGAGAGATCCCCAATTTCTGAAATCTAATCACGTTAGAGACCGTTTGATGTTGTGTAACGACTCGAACCCTCTCGCTCTTCCTCTCTCGGGAAATAAAGTTATCATCGTGTAATATCGAATTTTCTAATATAACCGTGATGAAACACCTTGAGGGGGCGATCATTTTTCACCGATACACGCGTTCCTTTAGGAATGTATCACATTTACCGTGACGATTTCTGTTTGAAACCCACTCCGAGATATTGAACTGTATTCTTAACCCCTTCGTCGGTAGCAACACGTTATTTTGATGAATATTTTGGAATATTGGAAGTGAAGAATTTTATTGAGGAGAAACATTGCTTCCGATTCTTCCTGTAAGTAGTCCAGTGAATACAGGTTTAAGAACGCTGCAAATTCATTCACTGGGGTTTATTATTCAATTTTATTAATTTGGCTTGCATTCATGATTTGAATTTCTACTAAACTTTGGAGTGTGCGTGTTTCACAGGTGATAGAGTAATTATTGAATTTCAGGAGGCACAAAAATATGATCAACTGATCAATCCAAATAGGTATTTTGGTTGAGAACAGATTTACGAGCTCTATGCATATCTTCTGAAATTCATAATCGCTCTATCACCTGTGAAACACGCACACTCCAAAGCTTAGTAGAAATTCAAATCATGAATGCAAGCCAAATGAATAAAATTGAATAATAAACCTCAGTGAAAGAATTTGCAGCGTTTCATAAGGGGCAAAAATTTTCCTGCCGAACGCAGGGAACGAAACCGAGGACCTGGGGTTGTGAGTCCCGCACGAAACCCCTGCGCTACAGGTCCCACATCGAATGACCTTCTAATTTGTTTACTTAGCAATGCGAAGACGGATGTTGGCAGCATAAGATCATGCCATACATCGGGAATGGTTTGAGCTACAGACCTGGGGAGGGGCTCATGCGATTCCTCATGGAAGGTTCTTCAAAAAAAGTCCATATTTAGGCCGCCTTGATTTTTTTGTTGAGATTTTTAGGGATTTTACAAAACTTTAACAACCGTTAAGTGGTTTTTAAATTAAGTCAGAGAGCTGGCTAAAGAATTGAGGAGTTGTCGGACCAATTTTGAATTTTCCTGAACAACTCGACGCTATCGGCCGGACATCACTAGGTTACAAACAGACAATAATAAACCAAAAAACGCAAATGTTGGCACCATAAATCGGGCCATACATCGGGAATGGTTTGACCTACGGACCTGGGGAGGGGCTCATTCGATTCCTGACGGTATGTTCTTAAAATTTTCTTTACATTCAAGATTTACTTGTTTTGAGGTTTCTAATAATTTTACAAAACTTTGACAGCCCTTAAAGGGCACTTTAAATTGAGTGAGAGAGCTGGTTCAAGAATTGGGGCGTTGTCGGACCAACATGGATTTTTCCTGAAAATTTCAGATCTTTTGCTCCAGCCGTTTGGGAAAAAACGTGCTTACGGTGGACGGACGGGAAAAATTTTATTGCAGATTTGGATTCTACACCCTTTGAAACGTAAACCATGAAATTTTCAGGGGGGGGGGGGGGGGTTAGATTTTTTTTTTTTCAAGGGCGATTACAATGGTTTATTATTGAATAATAAACCAAAACACATTTGTACTCAAATATGCAAAATTCCCGGTTCTACTTATTAACATGTTTTTCTGCACTCCGTTACGAAGTCAGTTGAACTCCGCGTACACTTTGATGAACATAGTAGCGACCTTATCTCGTACCTTCCACCTGAGGTTAACGTACTTGAGAGGGCGAGCTCATTACACTCGGCGATCGCTGGTAAAAGCGGTACAACAGTTAATTACCAAAGTCGGGATATTCTGTTTCCGAGGGTTGAAACTTGAAACGCAGAAGTTACACTTGGCGGAAGTGAAGGGCGGAAAGGCTTCCTTGACGGTTGTTATTTATTTTCCGCCGACGAACACAAATCGAAGCCCGCAGTTCGCCAGCCGAGAGGAGTTACGAGGTAACCTGATATTTATTGGCGTTTATAGAAATAAATTTCGTTCGAAGGAGCAGTTTTCCAAAAAGCTATAATTTTCACCGCTGCCACGGAAACTTTGAGTGTCTCGTTAGTCACGCTTAGCTTTTCCACCTTTTTCTTCGATCGCCCTCCCGACTGAGAAATTGAAGAACAATGACGAGTTATAAATTTGAATGTGGCGAGTTTTTGATTTATGTCGATGTTCCAACCCACTGGTTACGCTTCGTATGAACGATCAGTCATATCAATACAAACACTGTTAGGTACAGCGATCAAAAAGAAGCTTTGCAAAGATATTATTTGAAAAAAATATTTGCCCTTCCCCAAAATACCCCCAATTACGCGCTGTACTCCGAGAGTGGTTTTGAACTACTACTTCATACCCTGCGACAGCAAGTGAATTTCACCGCCAAAGTGATGAAATATTCCGAGAATAGATTCCCGCGGATAGTCGCTGAAAATGTGATCAAAGAAAGGGTAGCATGGTACAGTGATTACGAGCAATTGGCTGGACAGGTGGACATGACGATGGAAAGCAGTGACTGGAGGAAGATCATGAGCGAAGTGATAGAGAAATCGAGAACAACGTGGAGGGAGGAATTGGAAAACGAGGTGAAAAATTCAGAGCACCACCAGCTTTATGGAAAACTAGACAGGAAACCGAATGAAGGACTGGCATACAGGAATCTAGACGATTTATATAACATCGGAATGATAGCGAGAGCGCGAACAGAAATGGTCACTGTGAACTTCAGATGGTGGAGGGAAGGACTGGTGAACAAATGCTCAATGTGCAACCTTCAAGAGAAGGAAACGTCGTTTCATTTCCTGGCCACTTGCCCGGTTTTGAGAGAGTTTAGGGTGGCATGTATGGGCAAGGGCTCACTATCGGAAGGAGAACTTATAGATTTATTAAATGGTAAAGGAAATTTGGGCAACCTGGTGAAATTCATAAGGGAAATATAGAAAATTTATGGTTACCAATTTCAATTACACATAATCTGATAGAAGACACTTTGCATGACAGATAAGTATAAGATTATAGCATGTACATAAACTCCATTTAACCCAAACAATAAGTTGGTTTTTTTTTTTGTTTTTTTTAAGTCCAAAAACAAAAAATAATAAATCACGCAAATAAAAGTATATAGAGAAAAATGTATATACAGACATATAATTAAATAGTTATTGTTTAAAAAAAAAAAAAAAAAAAAAAATGAGGGATTGCATCCAGGAGTATGCGAGATGGAAAAATAGGATAGAATTTAAGATAAGTATAAGTAAATAAACACACATATGTAATGTTATTAAATCTTTGTGATGACTTTTGTTTGAATAAATATGCTTTAACTCTCTCTCTCTAAAAGTAGTCACTGATCTCTATCATAAGTCGCAAATCCAACAAATTTCACACCATTTTCCTATAATAACCAAAAATCTCCAACCACCACTGTCGAGTAAATGAAGAAATATAAAATTATTAAATTTCCAGCTCGAATTTTTTAGACGCGGGGTTAAAAAAAGACAAAACAACTTTAGTAATAAGCGCTAGGGAACTTTAATTTAAATTAATTTGCAAAGCTATTAAAGTTCATTGGATAAGAAAATTTAAGCGACCTACTGGCGTGCCAAAATAAAGAATATCAGAAAAGAATGATCGATCGTGCACTTGAAAGTTTAGATAAATTAAGTTCGTTCGAAGCTGTGGTTGATCGTGAATGCGTGATGTAAGAGGACGACTGAAGGTTCATTTTCTTTAACGGACAAAATACGGATTGACCTTGTTGAATTAAAATCCGCCGAAATGTCTGAAGATGCGAACCTTCGCGTATAACGCAGAAGACGTGGCCGCCAAAAAAAAAAAAAATAAATAATAATAATAATAATTGTGGCAGCAACTTGGAAAACCGTTGAAACGACGAAGATCTGGATGAAAAGTTCCACGTGTGTGGTTATGCCATCGAGCTCAGTCAAAATTAGAATGCAGCCGAGAGTTAATGAACTTGGCCTGGACGTGACTGACACTGACTTGATTTCGGATTGATATCAGAGTGACATAGTTGCACGGGCTCGAAAGTTGACAAGGCTCGGACGATGATCAAATTTATGGCTACTATTTGTTTTGTTTTTTGTTTACGATATTGGGAACTGAGGCGTCAACCAGCTTGTACTAAATACGAGTCAATCCGACTCACATACAGTTGTTTCTCAATATGAACGTGAATAGTCACACAAAAACGCTGCAAATTCTTTCACTGGGGTTTATTATTCAATGATTCATGTTTTGAATTTCTACTAAGCTTTGGAGTGTGCGTGTATCACAGGTGATAGAGCGATTATTGAATTCCAGGAGATATGCATAGAGCACTTAAATCGGTTCTCAACCAAAATACCTATTTGGATTGATCAGTTGATCATATTTGTGTGCCTCCTGAAATTCAATAATCGCTCTATCACCTGTGAAACATGCACACTCCAAAGCTTAGTAGAAATTCAAATTATGCATCATTGAATAATAAACCCCAGTGAAAGAATTTGCAGCGTTTTTTGCAATGAAATACTTCATGGCTATGGCTTCTGGCTGATGTTAATTGAAGAAAATCGACAACTAGAGTTATTGGTTCAAAAAATCGATTTTTTCACCAATAAAGATCGATTTTTTTTTAAATCGGCAAATCGTTCACCATCCCTAAACACGTTACCTGTTCAGGTGATTATAGTGTACAGAATCTACTCATAATCATTTCACCAAATCTCCCATCTCTAAGCATTGAATTTGAAAGAATCCCAAACACTCCATGAAATTTAAATTGGATGAATGACAACATTATTCTGATTATGTTTCTAATAAGATAATTAGGACTGAAACACTAACAGCCCACCCGCAATGAAATTCAAATTAGCCCAATTGAAAATGGCGAGTCATTGCTTTTCCAGTTTTTGTCAATATTAAACTAACTTCCTGTGTTTATCCCAACAATTGTCACTCACCGTCACCTCACATTGAAATTTACGAAAGTTATTGCGGCTCTAAACGAATGACAGGCCAATTAAAACTGGTTATTGCAGTTTAGAGTATTTTAATGAAAATAAAAAGATTAACAATTCCTTCCACACAGAAACAACCATCCAATCCCCAACCGAGACAACCTCAAAAGTTTTCACAATCCACAACAAGGTTCGAGTACCTAATTGGGGTTAGTTCCAATGCCAATCGCATCAATTACTTCAACTTGGTTAACAAGCTGCCTCTTTATAGAATCAACCCGTTGTTTCTTTTCCGTCGAAGGAGCGGCCTTTAGTGTCTTCACTTTTACTGACATCCTTTCAAGCAGGGTGATTTGACGTTTGAAACATCATTTCAAACGTTGGCAGTCACGATTCTGGATGCCAATTGTGCCACTTGCGTTTGATGAGCATCAAACGGAAAAGAGACTCATAACTTCGTGGTACAATGTAATTTTCTATATTGATAGAATATAGTTCAATTATATTGGTTTCGCTGTGTGTATCTACTATTGGAAGGTTGAAATATTAAAAAACGCTGCACACTACTACACAAACGTTTCTTATACAGGGTGGAAGCGGATAAGTGACGAAAATTTTTTTCTGTTAATCTGCATCAACAATGTAGTGAAACCCCGCCAACCGCACTTTTCCCACCTCAACCCGTTCTCTAAATATAATTGTTTAAAGGTTTTTTCATTTCAGGTTTATTATTCAATAATAAACCATTGTAATCTTCTGGAAAAAAAAATTCTAACCCCCCTGAAAATTTCATGGTTTACGTTTCAAAGGGTGTAGAATCCGAATCTGCAATAAAAATTTTTCCGTCCGTCCGCCGTACGCCGTACGCCGATAAAAATTCTCCCAAATTTTCAGGAAAATCCATCTTGGTCCGACGACGCCCCAATTTTTGAGCCAGCTCTCTCACTCAATTTAAAGTGCCCTTTAAGGGCTGTCAAAGTTTTGTAAAATCCCTAGAAACCTCAAAACAAGTCCAAGCGGCATGAATGTAAACTTATTTTAAGAACATACCGTCAGGAATCGAATGAGCCCCTCCCCAGGTCCGTAGGTCAAACCATTCCCAATGTATGGCCCGATTTATGGTGCCAACATTTGCGTTTTTTTGTTTATTATTGTTTGTTTGTAACCTAGTGATGTCCGGCCGATAGCGTCGAGTTGTAGTGAATATGGATACTGGAGTGATAGCCGATGTGAATACTTGTAGTGTAGTTAGTAGCCGATACACGGGTTGAAGCATTCTGTATAAAACGCTGATGATATATAGGTAAATATTATTCAATATTATTACTGGGGTTTATTATTCAATATTATTACTGGGGTAAATAAGTATTCTTTCACTGGGGTTTATTATTCAATTGGCTTGCGTTCGTGATTTGAATCTGTACTAAGCTTCGAAGTGTGCGTGTTTTACAGGTGATAGAGCGATTATCGAATTTCAGGAGATATGCATAGACCACGTAAATCTGTTCTCAAGCAAAATACCTATTTGGATTGATCAGTTGATCATATTTTGTGCTTCTACATCTGTCTACCTTTGGCTACATCGTTTAAATTTGGATTTGGGAAGTTTTAACGCAATACGAGTGCCAAAGGACTTGATAAATTATAGATGTTGTTATTGGGGGGGGTATTGAGGTTCAATAAAAAACGCTGCAAATTCTTTCACTGGGGTTTATTATTCAATCGGCTTGCGTTCATGATTTGAATTTCTACTAAGCTTTGGAGTAAATGTTTCACAGGATTTTACGATTATTGAATTTCAGGTAAGGCACACAAATATGATCAACTGATCAATCCAAATAGGTATTTTGGTCGAGAACAGATTCACGTGCTCCATGTATATCTCAATAATTCAATTCAATAATCGCCCTATCCTGTGAAACACGCACACTCCAAAGCTTAGTAGAAATTCAAATTATGAACGCAAGCCGATTGAATAATAAACCCCAGTGAAAGAATTTGCAGCGTTTTTTGACATAAAAACCCTCGTTTCTCCACTTTTTTTTACTTTGGACCACATTTTCGGATTCAAATGAAATTTCCTTTACGATTAATGCACATTCATAATCATAAACGAACCTCTAAGGACCGCAAGCAGTTCAAACATTGAAAATTTAAAAAAAAATTGCTAGTTTCTGAATTACTTTTATTTTTACTGCACTTCCAAATAACGTGCTGGAACTTGTCAAACCTCAGAAGCCGGAAGGTGGCTAACGGTTTTTCACGTTCAAACTGGGATTCCTCCATGAGATCGAAGCGGAATCGCAAAGTTGACCGTACCATTAGAAAGCTGATTAAATTTACAAGTTTTTCTGAGGGTTTTTTCGGAACAAATTATCAACATTGCGACACCCAATGCTCCTGCCGAAATCAGATTGGGGTTGATGATACACGGCGCACAAAGCGACCCCTCCTTCAAGACCGATAGGTCGTGCGGGTCATTGCATATCCGTCCCCTGACCAAGACAATGCCTCCTCCGCATCTTTCCCAATTTTCAAGCATTAGGTCTGTTTTAGTTATACAGGGTGTCCCAGGAGTTATGCACAATCCTACTCCTACGTGTTCTACAACTCATTTCCGAACAAAAATGTCTCTTAGCAACTTTTTACTCATCGTCAATCGTAAATAAACACAAACAATAGCCGTCTCTCTGCTCTTCGATTATCTTGACTTTGGCCGGACAGCTTAGAAATGCCGTAGACGATGTTCACAACCTAACGGAAAAACTAACCTAAATCGTCACTTGAGAAGTTTGGCGTTGTCACCATTCGAATCAGCGAGAAAAGTTACGTATATCCCGCCTCCAACCTTTTTTCGTCGAGACTTTTGGAAAAACCTCAATTTTAACAGAAAACTCAGGTTTTTCTGCAGTTAAACACCATTTCTTTAACTAAGATATTTTTTTAAACCAAAGCGACTATACCGTTGGAAAGCTGACAATTCGGCGCACGTTTTACCAGGCCTGCACAGTTCTGCGTTACGCATTCATGGGGTTTCTAGGCGAGATGAAAAACAGGCGGTTTCAAGAGTTTGACAAAACTGCCATTTCGCGCAGCAATCGCACATCTTCATGCAATTAAAAAAATTGTTTTCTGACATTAAATAGATAGGAAATTTAACGCTTTTTCCAACGGCGTCATGAAATTTGAGCTATCTCCAAAATTGTGGGAGTTATGAAAGTTTTAATGACATAAGATCGAAAACACGAAAATAATCTTAAGTCGCAAATAACTCGAAAACGAGGCCTCTGGCAAAAAATTGTTAAGAGTCATTTTTGTCCGGAAATGAGTTGTAAAACACGTAGGAGTCGGATTGTGCATAACTCCCGGGACACCCTGTGTATCCGATACGATGTCCCGGTATCCATTGTATCGTAATATTCCTGTTTTACATCATTATCATTATCGTATCTATAATTTTGTATGACAGGTAATCATTTGACGATCCGACATGAATATCTTTTAGGGCTTCGCAGGCATTTTGAGTCCGATAGAATGACTATTGATTGCTCATGTTTTTGTATCCCCCACTCTATTCCCCACAATAATGCGGCCAGTTCAGCAATTAATATTTGAAAGTAATTTGCTACATACACCGTAGTAAATAGCTACGTTTCAACATATGTTTCAAGCACTCGAGTCTTTTAAGTTTAATTACAATATTCCACTCATCTATAGACGACGAATGTGCCACACCCACCTTGGCAGACTCTCTTTTTTCATTTTATTCTGGAATTTATAATTTTTTGAGAAGAAGAAGCGCAGGGCAACTTAATTAAAACGAAAGAAAAAACAAACTTGGAGCTGGACGAAACCATCCAAGCGCTGCTCCCTCCAATAATTGAGAGATAATCAAGGGGTAGGCATTCTTATGTCATTCTTCGTACTAGAATCCCGTAATTGATATTCTCAGAAATGAGTGATTAAAACATGGGGCTTTGTTTCTTACGTTAAAATGTTCAACCGAATGTAAAATAAACAAAACCCGTCAGAAAACTCGAATTTTTAATAGGAACGTACTTAATCGGTTTTATGTACCAAGTGCTTCGCCTGAAGTGGTCACTAACACGAAATAGAATAAATACATCTTGTTTATTTAAAATTTCCTTGTAGTTTGTATTCGGTCAAAATAGCATATTTTGGTTTATTATTCAAAAATAAACCATTGTAATCGCTCTTGAAAAAAAAAAAAAAAAAAAAAAAAAAAAGTGACCCCCAACTGAAAATTTTAGGGTTTACGTTTCAAAGGGTGTAGAATCCAAATCTCCAATGAAATTTTTTTCCGTCCGTCCGCCGTACGCACGATTTTTCTCAAACGGCTGGAGCAAAAAATCTGAAATTTTCAGGAAAAATCCATGTTGATCCGACAACAACGCCCCAATTCTTTAGCCAGCTCTCTCACTTAATTTAAAGTGCCCTTTAAGGGTTGTCAAAGTTTTGTAAAATCCCGACAAACCTCGGAAAAAAAGTCAAGGCGGCCTAAATGTGGACTTTTTTTGAAGAACTTTCCATGAGGAATCGAATGAGCTCCTCCCCAGGTCCGTAGCTCAAACCATCCCCGATGTATGGCATGATCTCAAGCTGCCAACATTGCATCCACATTCACTACATCACTAGGTTACTGCGATCAAAACAAAAACAACAGCGTTTTTTTTAATAGCAGTAACCTAGTGATGTAGTGCATGTGGATACTGGAGTGAACTCCTAAAGGGTTTATAGCCGATACACGGGTTGAAGCATTCTGATATGCATGAAACGCTGCAAATTCTTTCACTGGGGTTTATTATTCAATTTCATTGATCTATATTCATATTCATTGATTTATATTATATTCATATATCAGATTCATTGATTCGGCTTGCATTCATAATTTGATTTTCTACTAAGCTTTGGAGTGTGCGTGTTTCATAGGTGATATAGTGATTATTGAATTTCAGAAGATATGCATAGAGCACTTAAATCGGTTCTCAACTAAAATACCTATTTGGATCGATCAGTTGATCATATTTGTGTGCCTCCTGAAATTCAGTAATCGCTATATCACCTGTGAAACAAGCACACTCCAAAGCTTAGTAGAAATTCAAATTATGATTGCAAGCCAAGTCAATGAAATTGAATAATAAACCCCAGTGAAGGAATTCGCAGCGTTTTTCTATTCTAATAACGTTTTTAATTTCAAGTCAATGACCTACACCCTAACCTTGATACCCCTCTTATGTGGCTTATTTGGGAAATCCCAGAGCTACTCATTCGCAGGGGCATCTCGATGAATTTCTGTTCGTACAAATAAAAGTACATCCTCCTAACAACTAGTCATTTTCCAGTTCCTTGACATGATTCCGGTCATTCTGTTCGCGTCCGACCTCTATTTCAATCGAAGAGACCAAAACTAGCTCAGTGCGGATTTTATTACAATTATGCCTAATTTGAGAGACGAATGGGGGTTTTAGGGATTACATTTACGTACCACGCGTACAAAGGTAGGTATTTTGAATTAGTTTTAAAACACACACAGGTTATTCTGCTTTTTTGTGGTCATACTTACCGACATATTTGACGTTTCAGGTCCTTTCTTTGGTTATATTTACAGGGGTGTTCAGTCAGTTTGGTGCCCAGGACAACTAGGATTTTTTGGAACTGGAACAGATAGCTGGAACTGTTCTACCGGTGGAACGTAATCGTTCCTATATTGACTGTTCATAACGGCCGACCTCTATTTCAATGGGAATTTTCATTCAACTATACCTAAGGAAAATTTTGAGCCCAAAAGAAGTAATGAGGGGTTAAGAGGGTTACATTTATATACCACGAGTATACGTATAGATACGTATTTTGAAACATGGCATGTTTAAAATGCACTGGTTACTCTGCTTTTCTGTGGTCATATTTACCGACATAACCTTTTCCAGGTTATAATTACAGGGAGTGTTCAGTCAGCTTGGAGAACAAAACAGCTGGAACGGCTTGGAACTGGAACAGATAGTTGGAACCCCTCCAGGACCGTTCTGTTTTTTTTTTTGTTTTTTTTTTCGTGGAACCTTACACCTCTAGTTAATCACACCCAACGATTGAAAAGGAATGTTCTTCGTTGTTAGACCCGAATTTCCTAAATTTGATCGGTTTCACTTTCCACGTTCGAACGCGGTTGTTGTAAGACCCGAAATTATAGTCAATGGAGGACGTTTCTCTTTATGATATAACTCGGAATCCGCGCAGAAGGGCTATTGTAGGGTTAGTTCCCCCCGCTCCAAATTTCGCTCCTCTGCCCGCGACCTGCGTAATCCGATTAATCCCGCATTGTAGTAAAACGGCAGCTCGCTCGCCCCGCACAGGTGCCACTTTGAGTTTCGGTCGTAAGCTTCCAACTTCCTTTCCAACAAATTACCGGGGACCGGAGGGGGAAGCTTCCTACGTTAGGGGCCACCCCCGAAAAGCTCATTCCGCCACATACTCCCCACGCACACGCCCGCGCCTTCCATTCAACTACGCGTCACACGCACATGCTGCGCCCCCCTTCCGAGCCCGCTGGAGCCACTCGCACTTGCTATAGTGATTAATCATATTAACTGCTCAATTCTGTAAGGGTTGTTTTGAGTGCCCGCATACCTCAGACGGGGTTGGATAGGATGGGGGGAGAGAGGGAGGTCCCTCGTTACCCGCACAACTTTCATAGCCACCGGAGGAAGGCTTGTAATCCTTATAATTCTCCCATGAATTAATTATCAGGTTAGGTTTTTGTCCTCCATTAATTTTGGGAATTTATTTATTTCGAAACTACTGCGGACTCAACAGTAAATTCAACATACACCGTTGGAAACGGCAAAGATAAATGCAGGGAGTAACTTTGAGCTATCTAAAAACAAAAACCCTGCAAACTCTTTCACTGGGGTTTATTATTCAATTGACTTGCGTTCATGATTTGAATTTCTACTAAGCTTTGGAGTGTGCGTGTCACAGGTGATAGAGCGATTATTTAGTCTCAGAAGATATGCATAGAGCAATTAAATCTGTTCTCAACCAAAATTCCTATTTGGATTGTTTAGTTGATCATATTTGTGTGCCTCATTAAATTCAATAATCACTCTATCACCTGTGAAACAGGCACACTCCCAAGTTTAGTAGGAATTCAAATCATGAACGCAAGCCAATTTAATAATAAAAACCAGTGAAAGAATTTGCAGCATTTCATGCGTATCATGGAGTTCACTCCAGTATTCACATTCATCACTAGGTTACTGCGATGAAAACACAAACAATAATAAACCAAAAAACGCTGCAAATTCTTTCACCATTATTCAATTGGCTTGCGTTCATTATTTGAATTTCTACTAAGCTTTGGAGTACGCGTGTTTCACAAGTTTTAGAGCGATTATTGAATTTCAGGAGACACACAAATATGATCAACTGATCAATCCAAATAGGTACTTTGGTTGAGAACAGATTTACGTGCTCCATGCATATCTCCTGAAATTCAATAATCGCTCTATCCTGTGAAACACGCACACTCCAAAGCTTAGTAGAAATTCAAATTGAACGCAAGAATTGAATAATAAACCCCAGTGAAAGAATTTGCAGCGTTTTTTTGATTGCTCGTAACCGGTTCAGCGAGCACGCAAAGTTGCGCAACCCCAAAATAGTCAAATAACGGATGATGGTGAACTGTAAAGTGTAGCACATGAATTTCAATTTTTTCAACGCTGATTCACTGATGCTATCCGTTTTTTGATTTGACTCAATTTTTGAGGAATAATGACCGAAATTGGTTTATTTCGCGTCCGTTTTTTAATTTAAGAGAAAAAAAATTCGGACGGCGGACGGACGGATTTTTAAAAATTGATTTTTCTGCTTATCTTGAAACTTGAACCAACAACTCTTGATGGGAGGGGGGGGGGGGGTGAATCAATTATTTCGATCATGGTTGTTTGATATCTTAAATCAATCCTTCCAATGACGTGTGATGGATATGATCAGTTGGCCCTTCCCCATTCTTGGATCCGTCGCCTCGGGAGATGAATCAGACGCCTTCCAACCATCTGGATCATCCTCTGGGCGTGGCGGGCATTACCGCATTCAGCTCAATGGAAGGGGCATCTATACCATTCCATCACCTGACAAGCGTGGAAATTAGTTGGGCAAATGTATCGGAATCTGTTTAATTTGGTAATCTGGATGCTCGCATCTCAAAAGTAAAAAACATTCTAAAACAATCCTTCTAGTAAAGTATAGATTAGTTGGACAACATATTAGAATATGTGATCAAATTGCAACGGTCGGCCGCTAGCTTCTCCTCTTATGAAAATCTGTCGCTTTTGTAAATCTGAGGATTTAGGGCCGATGAAGAAGGTTTATGGCGATTGAAAACTTAGGGATTAATTCTGTGAGTTTCGAGGGTGGCGCTTTCGTCACCCTGTCTGGCGTTTTGGAATGTCACCGAATAGACCGGGTTCCGTTGCAAGGAGCAGTGAGGTTGTTTTGACAATTTAGTGACTTTGTTGGCTGATTTTGACAGCTGGATCGGACTTGATCTCAGATGTGGCAAAAGAGAGCTCACTGGTAGCGGAACTATAAATGAACGAGTGAATTTATCTTGAAGACATCAACTATCAATTTTGTGACAGTTGTAGCTAAACCAGCTTGAGTTTCAACAGGAATTCTTCTTGCTTGAGGTCGATAAGGAACAAGCTGGCCGGGTGGAGACCCAGGTTCACTGACAACCGATGAATCAACAATCTATCATGACCAAGATCAAAAATTAATCGGCATCATTGAAGAATAATTCGACTTGTTTCACTACTAAAAGACACGGCAACGTTGAAGTACGCGAAACCGAAACACCAAGCAAAAGTACAGCTCAAATCAGTTGACATCAGTTGACGTTGAAATTCACTTCAATGTAATCATCTGCAGTCCACTGCTCTGCGTAAAGGCGTATATGATACAGAAATACTAAACCTTTGTGTAATAATTTGCAGCGCTTTTTGGAAACGTGCAATGTTTTGTCTTAAAATTGGTATCATAATTTACAGTACAAGACCCATTATTTCGGTACAAACACATTCATGAATCTGAAAAGCAGTGAACCAATTGTCCTGTTTTTCCGAAGCAATATATTTCTATGTACGTATCTCATGTTCCATGTTCAGTTGGCAGATTATTTTTCAGATCGAGACGGCGAGAAAATAGGCTGTGCGAACCATACCTGGCGGAGTCATACATCAGTAAACATAATACGGCGCTCATCCTTATTGGAATTTTTGTTTACTCAATACACACCTGGCAAAGAGTCTTATTCTGCATTGGGTCGGTACACAACTGGAGGGACCTCCATATCAAAGGAAATGGATTCAACGTTATTTTCGTGTTGACAGACTCCGGGTGGTTTCCTATAAAACTCTCTTTTACTTCTCCATATGAAATCCGATACGTTCTTTCTGAGTAGTGCATAATAATAATAGTGTTCGTTCATAAACGAAATTTGGAGCAGTAAACTGTCCAGACTTGTTTATTAATAAATTATCTGAAGAACTATTTGAAGGAAAAAATTTGTTCTCCACAATCACTGTACAATAGGGTGGGCCGAAAAAGACGATTTTTGGATTTCAGAATCTCATTACCCCTCGAAATATGTAGGATGATGTCCTGAGTTCGGGGAAAATAATAAAAAAATTCTAAGTAGCGATCTTCAGTTCGCGCAAAAGGCCTAAAGTTCTAAAAAATGTGAAAAAACTGAAATTTTCCAAAATTTGTTTAACGATGTTGTTGGGTTTTTTTACTTTCCATTAGTGATTAAATTAAAGAACAAAGTATTTAGTTACGAAAAAAAATTATATTTTCACCCTGGTGTGTTGTTTATAGTTCGCGCAAAAGCCCTGAATTTGCCTAAAATTACGAAAAAATACAATTTTATAGACCAAGTTGTTTTATAATAATTGTCTAACAAGATTACATAGGCAATTATATTAATTTACTACTAAATTAATTTGTTATTTAGTATTACATTAAAACAAACAACAAAACGCATTGGATGGAAACTGAGTGAGATGTAAGGCGCGAGCACTTGAAGCAGCGAGCAGCGTTGTGTACCAGCGTCGACATGTCGCGAGTGCAGTTTCTTGTTGAGATGCCAATGTTGATATTACAGAAGAGAATATCCCAAGTTGTAGTACGAGTGCAATTAAACCATGGCAGATGAGAATTAAACTTTCTGCAATTACATTAGATAGCGATGGGGTGTCGAGTAGGGCGACGGCTGCTATCACCTCGTATGTTTTACAGGATTTACATAGTTACCGAAAAAGATTTGTCACTTGTAGCAGTGACTTCCTACAACTTGGGATATTCTCTTCTGTAATATGAACTATAAACAACACACCAGGGTGAAAATATAATTTTTTTTCGTAACTAAATACTTTGTTCTTTAAGTTAACCACTAATGGAAAGTAAAAAAAAACCAACAACATCGTTAAAATGTTTTGGAAAATTCAAGTTTTTTCACATTTTAAAGAATTTTAGGCCTTTTGCGCGAACTGAAGATTTCCGTATTTCGAGGGGTAATGGGATTCTGAAATCCAAAAATCATCTTTTTCGGCCTACCCTACTTTACAATTTACATGCAATACGTATTTCATGATTGTTGTGAGGAGGGAAAAGAAATGCTTGGTAATTGGCCAAAAAAGTTTCTCGGAAAAAATGTCCCTGCAACCACGGTTGCCAAGCTGGGGGTTTTCCCCCTAAATTTAGGGTTTTGTTTTCTTGAAAGGGTTTTTTTAGGGGGGAGAAATGTTTAGGGTTTTTTTTGCTAGTCAGGGGGAATTAAGGGATTTTATCTGACCAATGTTTTCGTCTCAGTTGGCCATCAGCCGATGATACAAAGACAACGGTCGCTGAAAGTGCATCGCAACAACTCCAGCATGACCCGAACGTCGGACTAGATAACTTGGAATCGTAACCAACCACCCGTTATCTGTTAGCTATAGGTCTGATAGCGGACGCATTGGACCTGGAAAGTGATTTAGATTTTTGAATTTGTTCTATTTTTTGGACTGTTGGTTTAAAATATATATTTCACTTTTTAGTAGAAGGTAGGTGTAGGTAATAGTATTTTAGATTTGAAGTAGGTAGGTTGTAGTATGGAGTTGACACCTAGTTATATCTGTAGTTTTTGCTCATTAAAACAATATACGTTCAGCATGATGTAATGTAGTGCATTTATTCTCTTGTTCTGATATTCCGCCAAATCCGCACTGCTCCTCAATCCAGGCTATGGTGACACAAAGAGGTACGTATGCCTTCGGGGTTTTTCTAGGGATTTTCAAAATGGATTTAGGGTTTTTTTAGGGATTTTTATTTCCCGCTCAGGGGGTTTTCTGAAAAAAAGTTGGCAACCGTGCCTGCAACTGGTCTCCCTGGAACAAACAGGGCCTTGAAATGATGGGGTTAAAGAAGATTAACAGTGGGCTTAAATTGGTAATGTGCTACCCAATAAGTTAACAGATCACACTAACAAGCCTATCACACTTTTGGTGTTGTCGCATTGTAAAAATAGGCGTGTTTCGAGTGATTCTCAGGAGCTAACTGATGCGAAGTCTGCAGAACTATCATATTACTCTAACTGATATCAAAACTAATTGAGAAGCTAGGTACTTAAAAAAAGAGAAGATAACTCAAAACATTGTGAAAATTGCGGAACAAAAATAGATCAACGAAAAATAGAGAAATATGGAAAGATGCACTTGAAATGTTGATAATTTTCCAACACAAATTTTTCCTCCCCACCTTCCCATAGCAGCAAGCGATACGTACTTGACCCCTAGTTGCTGGAAATGAGAGACAAATGTGCTTTTTCAGTAGTTCAATCTCATTTTCTCAAGATTTTCATTCAACATTTTTCATTATTTCCTCGATCCGGGTTGTCAGAGTGGCCTCATATGAAACGACGTGTATCAACACCATAAAAACGATGGTGTTATAATGAAAGTTTCCAATATTCAGCCCTTTTATTTCATCGTTTAGAATTAACTGAGACCGATGTAAAAATTCAGTCCAAATAGACAGCAACTGGGGATGCAAAAAAAGTATCGATACTTTTAGATTCTTCCCTTGAAGGAAATCTTTGACAATTTCAACAACAACAATGGAAAAAGAGCAAGAAGCGAGAATACCTTAAGAATTATGAACACTCATCACTGCTTATTACAAACTAATGACCAACAGTTGTTGGTCATATAAATCAACTATCATCTCTCCAAACTCATTAATTATGTCTGGAATGACTGAGGTCAAAAGGTTCAAATTTGAAGAAGAAGACAATGTCCATCATCCATGGTGGGTCAAAAAAATGTGAAAGATATTGTTTCCAAGTTGTGCCCGTAAGGAATGAACAAGTTTTCTCTAATGAACAATCCGACAGATATGCGATATAGGTATTGGATTGAGATTAACACATTTCTACAGTTCAAATCGTCCTCAATTATGATGGGTTGATAGACATCGAGAAAAATGTATAGGTAAAGGGTACTTTATGTTGGAGGTGGTTGACACCAATAATTTATGCCACGAATTGAACTCAATACAAAAGATATTGTTAGTATTGAAAGAAACTATTACAGTTGAAATAGGTACATTTTTGAGAAGTCATTAGAAGTTTCTAGTAAAATTTACAGGGCATTTAAAGCATTCTGACTCATTTACCAAAATTCGAAGACGCATCCATTCTTGAAAAAAAAATCGATACTTTCACGAAAGATTATAATCTATCAATCATAAATTTTCTAATTCTAATAAGACTCATCTAAAAATCTTAAAAAAATATCTATTGTAAATGAGTTTTCTAAGTAAATCGATTCTAAATAAATTTTCTCATTCTTAATAAGACTTATTCAAACATTTCAAAAAAAGTATCGATTCTTTAAAATATCGATGCTTTTCAAAAAAAAATCGATACGATATTATTCGATTTTTCCCAAAAAGATCGATACTATTTAAATCGATTCTTTTTTAAGAATCTTGCATCCCTAATTCCAACTTTGGTGGAGCAGTTTCGGAGAAAAGCTTCCGACTGAGGAATTTTTCTTCTATTCGAGTTGCTAATTCTACGCTTGATGCCAAATTTATTTTTTTGGTCGATTACATAGGTTCATAATTGAAAATAATAAACCATAATGTGGATAAGTACGTGGAGGCAACTCAGTGACTAGAGCTCTCATGTTTCCACCATACGCAAGAGGCCTGTAGTGCGTTACTCCAGGAACGCGGATCAATCGATAGCTCAAGGTAGCGCGCAACCTCTCAAATTAATGCAGAATAATTACTCTCCAACGGGCAATCATTGTAGCAATTACGTGCCTATGTCAGCCATCAAGAACGTTTCCAACAATAGCATTAGCAATTGGCTAATTATATATCACATCAGTCAATCGCATTGTATGTGTATACTAAATGAGCTGAACTGTATTAATTACAAATATCAAACAAAACCAATCGCGATGGAATATTGGAAACCCATTCAAATATGGAAAGATATCGAATGAAGAGTGTGGTCTATTTCTCATTAAATGAGCTATAATATAGAGATTTCAACGGCCAGGCCCCCATCACTAACAAACAATAACTGGACATACAATAAAGAGAAAGGAAATAGCTTTGCTGGATGTTACACTTCAGGAACAGGCATCTGGGAAGTACCGACTCTGAAGGTGCCTTTTAATTGGGACAATGGTTAGTAGGGGTGGTCAATCAAACTTTAGGTCAAACTGTTTCCCTTAATTTCCCCAAAATTTACTTCAGCACAATTTAGGGAACGAATAAAAGGACATGACGATTCCAGGGACAACAAAGGTGATTCTGCCTTTGCAAGTCATCTGAATGAGTCCAATCATGGCTTTATTTCTGATCAGACAAACAGGCAACATGTAGAATTTCAAATTGAATTTTTTTTTTCCGATAAGGGATGGGAGGAGCCCCTGGTCACTGAGACCGCTAGGATCTACTGTGACGCTGTCCCCATTTTAATTCATAACCTTTTTAATAACCTCTTCGTTCACAAAGTGTAGGAGGTTTTCAGTTGTTTCTAAGGCAATATCAGAGGGTCTTAGGGCACCCTTCCCGAAATGCCGGAATCTAGTTGATGCAACAGCAGGACAATTACAAAGTATGTGTTCTGCTGTTTCCGCCTCTTCGCAGCAGAGCCGGCATTCTACTGTCCTGGCCTTACCAATTTTGTTTAGGTGATACCTTCGGGGGCAGTGGCCATTAAGAAGACCCACAAGTTTGCGAAGGTCTTTGCGCCTCAATGATAGAAGGGCTTTTGCGCGTTTCCTTGAGATTGTAAGAAACCGCTTGGCTTGCCTCTGCTTGTGGCAAGTTCAGTAAATCATTCAGTAAATTTAATTTATGCTGCAGCTCCTCTCCCCTTTTTGATTTTAAAACAGAGCAAAGTTATTTCAGTAATTGACGCAGTTGAGATTTAACAACTGAGCAATAGATACTATGACCAACTTGAATACATGGACAGGCAGGAGTGGAAAGCTTAACGACAAATACAGAGCTAAAAGTAACCAACAACAAGATATGTGTGGTGCCACCAACATGTCAATGCCTCAAGTATGCTAGTTGTTACACATAGTTAGACTGAGGAAGTCCCCGCTGCGGGACGAAACGCCTCTACATGAATAAACAGATGTAACGCTCCAAATTAAGAGATTCGGAATGAATGTGGTCATTCCACTACCCACACCCACTATTAACGATTTTTGGTGGCTCCCAAATCATTTGTGGCGCCTGAAACTCAAGAAAAAACTTCTTTGGGAAGTTCTCAACACATTTTTGAGACCGAAAAGGTAAGGGAAAATACTTCAGAAATTGGGGTTTTGACCGGTTTTTGACAATTCCGCGGGCCGTAGTTAGGAGACCCCTGGACTAGACCATACAGGCCGTTCTCGTTCAACCTCTTCGACAGCATCTGTACTCGGAGGCTCCGAATCTTATTACTATCTCATCCCTCAAATCATCTTTATGAGGGGTTTCTTACACATCTACATCTATGTTACGAGTACCTGTAGTCCGGCGACTGGCCTTCGACTTCGGGTTTGGGAAGCTGCCAGACTGTGAACGGCGTGCGGCCTTCTGACGTGACGCCGCGAGGAACTTTGAGCAGGTCTGCCATTCGAACCAGCGCCTCGTCCTCTTCGTAGACGATCACGTAGCTCATCCAGTCCATGTCTTCCACTACTTCCTTCAGCGCCTGTAGAAAAACGACACGGTGTACTTAACAAATGTCACGATGAATGAGTGAATGAATGAGCTTTATTCCATTTTTTTACATATGTAAGTAGACATCATTACATTTGGAATGTACCCCAAAACCATAGGGAGAACCCTGTGCGGTTGTGGGGGAGTGTGCGTTCCAGAGATTAAATAAACTTATTTCCAAACTTATTAAACGAAATAGTTATAATAAGATCACATTCAAACTAATCAGCAAACTTATTTCCTCTTACGGTACATAAATACTAGTCAGACGCCGTATGCACGTACCTAAACTAATAACCAAGAAATAGGTACATATCCATAGAAAAGTAACCCTGTGCGGGTTGTATAAAATAAATGCCTAGAAGTGCTCCATAGGCGAGTTTTTGGAGCGGTTAACACGGCTAGAGACGCACAGTGTTTCGACTATATGGATTTAGGTGGAAAAAAGTAAGATTGTAGAAACATCATTTTCGCTACGAGAGTGAAAGGCCAAGGTCTCAAATCCGCAATAATGACATTGTTTACTCGCTGCTTGTCTCAACTGGATTGTCACCACTCAGATAAAGACGACTAGGTGAGTAGGTTCAACAGAATCTTGCCCCAGTAGTCAAGTGGCATTTAAGGTTGACGGCTTACTTTTCTCAATTATTTTTGAACGTGACTGTTTCTACCAGTGTTATGGATGTTCCCCTGGATGGTACGAATGATTTACCCATCGTTAATGTCTTTATTTTGTCATTTCTTTATGCTTTCTTAGAGAATAGGAATTATAAAGTAGTTGTTTCACGTTATCGGTGGAAAAGATGGAAGTACCGGTTTGTCAAGACTTGAAATTAGAAGCATCTTTTAGAGAAATTAATGCTGTTTGCGAGCACGCAAACCGATTGTTTTGCACGACTTTGCAAGTTCTTTATTTTTTATTTTTTCAGATGCACTTATCGCAATTTCGCGGAACGAATTTTTTGAACAATGGAGAAAATATCCTAAAACTGTTAGAAATGAGGAAATTTACAACTACGTATTGTGTAAACACAGACTCAACGTTTCTGATAGTGGAAGACAAAAGTTGAAAAACAGTATTCGATTGTGGTCAGCAAAAATTTCTGACAAGTGGAATAGAGTGGGATGTCGAGTAGAGAGATTTACTTACAATGTTGCTGATCTCATCTGATCAAATTATTAATACATTTAGAAATATCATAGGAAAGAAAACAAACCCATTGCCGCCTGAAGTCAGTAACTTACTGGTTATACCTGACTCCCCATCCACATCCCTTGAGGAGGACCATTCACCTTCAATTAGTAGAACGTCTCCTCATTCTTTTAATTGATCCGCCCTTGAATATATGTCTGTAGATTAAATTACATTGACCCACACTTATGAATTTATAAGCACTCATAGGCAGAACTAGGTGTAGGTAGTGTATCAACGAAACTACAATTTTCTAGTAAAGTAGTACGATTATTACTTTTTTTGACTTTCTTTTTTATATTCAAACTATACTTCCCAACTCATTGTCTCATCCATCATTACATTGCATTGAAATCCACCTAGTTAATACAGACCCAGAAGAACCTGATTTATTTTCTAAGAACTCGTACCTGTCATTGGAATAGTTGTTATATTACTTACCTTCTGTCGTCACCAAAATGGTCAATAAATATATTTTACATGCTTTAAAGTAGTTTGAACCTTTCTGTTGGACCTACTCCTTCGAGTTTCCGCTAATAAAAGGAATTCAGAACCGGTTTTCGTTGATTATGACTTCTTTCCACCTAAATCCATACAGTCGAAACACTGTGAGACGTTAGGCATACAGATTTTGAAAAATTGAAGTATCCAGATGGAAGAAAGAGAGCGACACTTTAATATATAATTGTTGAATAGAAAATACCCTGGTGTACTCGTAGTCATGTAGATCCTCTGTTGGGAATCTTCTATTCTTCTTTGCAATTATTTTTAGTACAGATCTTTGCATGACGCTGAGCGGGTTCAACACAATTGGTAGGGCGCCACCCCAGGCAACAATGCCAAAGCTCAATATACCTTGGACTAGAGCTTTATAAATCGTGATTAAATTAACGAAGCTGAGACATCCACGAAGGTTTAAAAGCGCTAAATTCTTTCACTGGGGTTTATTATTCAATTGGCACGTTCATGATTTGAATTTCTACTGACCTTGGGATATTATTGAATTTCAGGAGGCACACAAATATGATCAACTGACAATCCAAATGGTATTTTGGTTGAGAACTTTACGTGCTCTATGTCATGTAAATGCAATAATCGCTCTATCACTTGTGAAACACGCACACTGTAGAAATTCAAATTATGAACGAATCAGCGTTTTTTGGTTATCAGAATGCTTTAACCCGCATATCAGCTAGAAAGCCTTTTAGGAGTTCACTCCAGTACCCACATTACTACATCGCTACATCACTAGGTTACTGAGATCAAAACAAAAACAATAATAAACCAAAAAAACGCAAATGTTGGCACCATAAATCGGACCATACATCGGGAATGGTTTGAACTACGGACCTGGGAAGGGGCTCATTCGATTCCTCGTGGAAAGTTCTTCAAAAAGTCCAAATTTAGGCCGCCTTTACTTTTTTTGAGGTTTTTAGGGATTTTACAGAACTTTGACAACCCTTAAAGGGCACTTTAAATTAAGAATTTAAAGGGCTGGCTCAGCTCGTCGGACCAACATGGATTTTCCTGAGAATTTCAAATCTTTTGCTCCAGCCGTTTGGGAGAAATCGTGCGTACGGCGGACGGACGGAAAATTTTTTATTGCAGATTCGGATTCTACACTCTTTGAAACGTAAAACATGAAATTTTCAGGAGGGGTTATTATTGAATAATAAATCAAAACACATGGGTGAATTTTCGAAGTTTTTGGACGAGTGAGGAGACGTGACGGTCCCATTTTAAGTTCTCGTCGATTTCGATCCCCAAGTAACGTGTTGATTTGACACGCTCTACAGTTGCATAGTCACATCCATTGTCGTTGCTATCTGACCCGCATGTTTGCAATTTTACCGATCCATTGATTAGGTTATTAGATGGCGAGTTTGAGAAAAGTAAGTATTTGGTTTTTTTACATTCAAACTTAAGGTGTTACTGCAGAGCCATTTAAAGGTTTTATAAATACCAGTATTAGCATTGTCAAATACCTCCTCCCAATATATAACACATTCTTAAGCCTGGCAATTTTTATTTAGACATGCACAATTAGGTGTTCATAAGATATATCCTAATAAACAACAAAATTTGTCAAATTTCTTGCTCTCCATCAAATTAAACATTTGGATTGGTTTTTTAACATTTGCCCATCATCATTATTTCAAGAAAAACGGAAATAATTGGTTCTGAAATGGGTTAGGAATCACACAATATATTGCTCCTTAGATATTCTTCACGCCAATCCATCCCTCTTCCTCCGTTATCTGTAGCTCCCTCGAATGAATCCATAGCTTAAAATTTAATGATGATTAACTATAAGCAGAATTCAGTTTATTACTAGAGTCACAATCTTTTATGGTGTACAAAAATTGTCTTGAATTCCGAAATTATTAAATAGGTACTTCAGCTGACTATCACTAAAATGCATGAAGCTCAATACAGAGCTTATCATCA
>JAVIWC010001256.1:0-25811 GCA_031894815.1 Creontiades dilutus | reverse complement strand
CACATGGAAAGTTTTCAAAAAAAAGTCAAATTTAGGACCTTGACGTTTTTGAGGTTTTTAGGGATTTTACAGAACTTTGACAACCCTTAAAGGGCATTTTCAATTAAGTGAGAGAGCTGGCTAAAGAATTGGGGCGTTGTCGGACCAAGATGGATTTTTCCTGAAAATTTCAAATTTTTTACCTCCAGCCGTTCGGGAGAAATCGTGCGTACGGCGGACAGACGGAAAATGTTTTTATTGCAGATTTGGATTCAAGAGCAATTACTATGGTTTATCATTGAATAATAGACCAAAAATGAATGAAGTATTAAGGATTCTTCCTAGAGTTAAAAAGAAATTATTTATCCATGATTCAGTGGGAATTTCTGTATCGCACGAAATTCAATTCATTTCATTTGGTCATTATTTAGAATTAATTTTTTAATATTGAAGTTAAAAAAACTAACAATCTCGCGCTTCCTCCCTGGGCACCTTCTCTATCACATCATTTCTCCAATTACGCTCATTATGTCGTTAAAAAAATAAATAAAATAAAAGTATACATAAACAATAATGGTATGTATACACGTTCCGTCAATTCCACAACCGCATGTCAAAAGCAGCATTTCATAGTTTTATGTATATGTATATAAAAACCAAAATATTTTTGTGTTAGTTGAGGCTCAGGCAAAAAAAACAACTGCGTCCGCCATTTTGGGAAAATTCCACCAATTTCCATTTCGACGGGGAGGTTCCTGGGATGCACTTTGAACTGAAATTGTGAGGTGGTTAAAATACGAATTTCGGACAATGAAATTGCTGATCAACTGTAAATATTCTAGGGTTAACTGTGCCGTTTTGTAATTATTTCGTTATAACGTTGAAATTGTCTTAAGACCCCACATCTCATGAGTGTACTCGTTTGGTTGGCTGTAACTACCCCGCCCCCCGTACATTCATGGATTTCATTGGTTGTCATCTTAGCTCTTCGTTACATTCAACCAATAGGATTCGATTATCGATACAGAAGAGACCAATCGTGACCAGCTGCTTCGTTTTAGAATTTCATCATCATGTTGAAGTGAAACTATTTCAATTACCTCCCATTCTTCCCTCGTCTGATTGGTCAAAACCCATCCCCTCCTCATACTTTCGTCTGCGTTTGATTGGTTGTCATCTCAGCCCTTCACTTTCCTAAGCCAATGGGATTTATCCTTCTAAACTGCAACTGCATCGTTTCAAAACTATTTCTTCGTAATTTTGAAACCATTTTAATGACCACCCCTTCCCACATCAGCATCTGATTGGCTGAAACCTCTCCCTCCTCATACTTTCACCTCCATTTGATTGGTTGTCATCTCAGCCCTTCACTTTCCTAAGCCAATGGGATTTATTCTTCTAAAAGAGAAAGACCTAGGGTTGCTACCAACTGCATCGTTTTAAAACTATTTCTTCGTAATTTTGAAACCATTTTAATGACCTCTTCCCACATCAGCATCTGATTGGCTGAAACCCTCTCCTCTCTCGTACTTTTGCCTGCATTTGATTGGTTGTTATCTCAGCCTACATTTTGACTTTCCTAAGCCAATGGGATTCATTCTTCCAAAGGGAAAGACCTAAGGCTACCAACTGCATCGTTTCAAAACTATTTCTTCGTAATTTTGAAACTATTTTAATGACCACCCCTTCCCACATCAGCATCTGATTGGCTGAAACCTCTCCCTCCTCATACATTCACATCCATTTGATTGGTTGTTATCTCAGCCTTCACTTTCCTAAGCCAATGGGATTTATTCTACTAAAAGAGAAAGACCTGGGGTTGCTACCAACTGTATAATTTTAGAATAATTTCGTCATCTGATTGGCTGAAGCCTGTCTCTCTCTTTTCTCCCCTTCCCTCTCGTACTTGTGCATTTGATTGGTTGTTATCTCATTTTGATTGAGAATGGGATTCATACCACAAGGAGAATGATTTAGTGTTACCAACTGTTCCGTTTTATAGTTGTGTTCATCATATCCAAACTGTCAAATTACTTCCCCACCCCTCAGAGTGTACTCATCTGATTGGCTGAAGCCCCCTCCCCTCCTTTATTTTATCTCCATTTGATTGGTTGTCATATCAACTCTCCAGTTTGCTCGACCAATGGGATTCATACCAAAAACGGAACAATCTAGAGCTGCCAAATATATCGTTTTAGAATGATTTCTTCATCATCTGGCAACTGTTTTAAACACCTTCCTTTCCCACATCCTGGTCTGATTAGCTGTAACCCCAAGCACGGTAACTTCCACCTGGATTTGATTGGTTGCTGTCTCAGCTCTCTGCTTTGCTTAACCAATGGGATTCATTCCTCGAAAAATGATGATGTAGGGTTTTAGAATTATTGCTTCTTCACGTTGGAACGGTTTCATTTACCTCCCATCCCCTCATCTGATTGGCTGTCATTCCCCCTCCCCCCTCACACTTTCACCTGCATTTGATTGGTTGTTATCTCATCTCTCTGCTCTGCTCAACCAATGGGATTTATTCTTCAAAAGAGAAAGAGCTACGTCTACCCACCGTATCATTTTATAAATTATTTCTTATGTGTTACTTTCATTGTTTACAATACTCGCAACTGTTTCAATCACCACCTCTTCTCTCATCCTTATCTGATTGGCTGTAACCCCAAGCATAGCAACTTTCACCTACATTTGATTGGTTGTCATATCAACTCTCCACTTTGCTCAACCAATGAGATTCAATCCTCAAAATAGAAAGACCTAGACCTAGCTATTGCATTTGTAGAATTGTTCCTTCATCATTTTGTAACGGTTTTAATTACCTCCCATTCCCTCATCTGATTGGCTGTAACCCCAAGCATTGCAACTTTCACCAATTTGATTGTTTACAATTAATAACTGTTTCAATACCTCTTCTCTCATCCTTATCTGATTGGCTGTAACCCCAAGCACAACTTTCACCTGCATTTGATTGGTTGTTACATCAACTCTCCGCTCTCCTCGACCAATGGTATTCAACCCTTGAAAGGAAACGATGCAATGTTACCAACTGTACATTGTTGTCACTCCATTTTTCAGCACTAAAATCGCTGATAAAGTATTTTTCTAGAGTTCATGATGTTTAATGTGTTATTTCCGTTGTTTAATGTCTAATTTTTATAATGTCATACGTTCTTTCTAAAACTCTGCATTTTCACCGCCACCACAAACTTCAGTTCTGCGATCCCATCCCATCTAACAAGACAGCAAACACCACCACCCCTGTCCGGGATTTCGCAAGGGCCAAAAAACAGAGCACATTCCGCGTTTCGTTTTATTCGGTTGGTCACCCTGCCACTTTTTGTCCGTATTTTTTTTTTGTCCTTACCGGCCGTGCCTTTAGTACATCTGCCTCCTTTGCGCCTTCGGCACATGTCGTACCTGGAACAATTCGCGTTAAACCACACAAGAAAAAAACACAAAAACAAAAAACCCCCTAAGATGGTTTCATTTTAGGGTCATGCGGGTTTGATGAGGAAAAATAAGACCTAAAAAGTAATTGAAACAATCAAAATAGTGTTTTATATGAAGTATTTACAACTAATAATATAAAATATTTAAGGAAAAATGGGTGTGGTTGTAAGAAACAATGTGGTCGTGCTTGACGTGAACGGAATGATCGCTAACGCTTTATTCGAGATAACCCTTGGGGAGGTTAATCATAAAGAAGACATCAAAATAGGTGGCGGTAGAGTGACGTTTGAACTTCGTTAAACTCAAACGTGAATATTTTACACAAATATGTGTTAATATTGGTTTCTGTGAAGGCTTGATTTTCTCGCTATAGGGCAAAAGGTTGATTGTGGACCTTGAAAGGACCTTCTGCTGCTGATAAAATTGAAATCTAGTTGACACAGGAATGTTTGTCGAGAATTTATCAGACGATGTTCAAAAATTTGCTTGTGTGAAGGAGCGGGACCTACATTTTTAATGGCTAAACAACTTTTTAAAGGGCAACTATTTATCTTGAACATCTGATAACTGAAAAACTTTTGCTGATACCATCAAAATCTTGTTTAAGATGACAGATTTGTCAAGAACTTGTCACAAAGTGATTCAATTGATTTCGCTGCAAAGGGGCAAACATTCATTCATGCTGACCAAAACGTCGTTTGATGTGCAAGTTTGTGTGTTACATATTTATCAGGGATTGTGAACAGCCGAAACTTGAACCTTCTGCTGCTGATAAGCTGTTCTTATTTGTCTTGCTGAGTACCCCACAATTCTTGTAGCTGATTGTGGTGGAGCTGCAGTGGCCTCCACTAATTAGAAACGGAGAAAACGCTGCATCAGCAAGATTTCTATCTCATCAGCAGCAGATGAGAGAGTTATGGGAAATCGCTGCAAAGTTGCAAACATTCATTCATGCTGACAAAAACGTAATTTGATATGGAAGTTTGTGTGTTACATATTTAACAGGGATTGTGTACAGGTTAAACTTGAACCACCTGCTGCTGATGATAAGCTTTTCTCATTTGTATTGCTGAGTACCCCACAATTCTTGTAACTGATCGTGGAGGAACTGCAGTTGCCTTCAATAATTGAAAACGTAGCCCACGCTGCATCAGCAAAATTTCTATCTCATCAGCAGCAGATGAGAGAGTTATGGGAAATCGCTGCAAAGGGGCAAACATTCATTCATGCTGACAATAGCGTGATTAGATATGGAAGTTTGTGTTTTACATATTTATCAGGGATTGTGAACAGGTTAAACTTGAACCACCTGTTGCTGCTCATGAGCTTTTCTCATTTGTATTGCTGACTACCCCACAATTTCTGTTACTGATTGTAGTGGAACTGCAGTGGCCTCCACCAATTAGAAACGGAGCCCAGGCTGCATCAGCAAGATTTCTATCTCATCAGCAGCAGATGAGAGAGTTATGGGAAATCGCTGCAAAGGGGCAAACATTCATTCATGCTGACAAAAACGTAATTTGATATGGAAGTTTCTATGTTACATATTTATCAGGGATTGTGAATAGCCGAAACTTGAGTGACCTTCTGCTGCTGATGAGCGTTTCTCATTTGTATTGCTGAGTACCCCACAATTTCTGTTACTGATTGTAGTGGAACTGCAGTGGAATCCACCAATTAGAAACGGAGCCCAGGCTGCATCAGCAAGATTTCTATCTCATCAGCAGCAGTGGATAGAGTTATGGGAAACAACAGCTGCTATAATTTGTGTGTTACCTATTTATCAAGGATTGTGAACAGCTGAAACTTGAAGAATCCCCTACTGCTGCTGATAAGAGTGAAATCTTGCTTATGCAGTTCTACCGTCCATTCCAAATTCTTGTACGCCTGTTGCTGATTGTGGTGGAACTGCAGTGGCCTCCAATAATTGGAAACGGAGCCCAGGCTGCATCAGCAAGATTTCTATCTCATCAGCAGCAGTGGATAGAGTTATGGGAAACAACAGCCGCTATACTTCGTGTGTTACCTATTTATCATTGATTGTGAACAGCTGAAACTTGAAGAATCCCCTACTGCTGCTGATAAGAGTGAAATCTTGCTTAAGCAGTTCTACCGTCCATTCCAAATTCTTGTACGCCTGTTGCTGATTGTGGTGGAACCTCAGTGGCCTCCAATAATTGAAAATAGAGCCCACGCTGCATCAGCAAGATTTCCATAGCATCAGCAGGAGTTGATAGAGTTATGGGAAACAACATCCGCTATACTTCGTGTGTTACCTATTTATCAGGGATTACAAACAGCTTAAACTTGAACAACCTTCTGCTGAGTACAACACCATTCTTTTTGCTGAATGTAGTGGAACTGCAGTGCCCTCCAATAATTGAAAATAGAGCCCACGCTGCATCAGCAAGATTTCTATAGCATCAGCAGCAGTGGATAGAGTTATGGGATACAACAGCCGCTATACTTCGTGTGTTACCTATTTATCATTGATTGTGAACAGCTGAAACTTGAAGAATCCCCTACTGCTGCTGATAAGAGTGAAATCTTGCTTATGCAGTTCTACCGTCCATTCCAAATTCTTGTAGCCTGTTGCTGATTGTGGTGGAACTGCAGTGGCATCCACTAGTTGGAAATGGAGCCCAGGCTGCATCAGCAAGATTTCTACCTCATCAGCAGCAGTTGATGGAATTATGGGAAACAACAGCTGCTATACTTCATGTGTTGCCTATTTATCATTGATTGTGAGCAGCTGAAACTTGAAGAATCCCCTACTGCTGCTGATAAGAGTGATATCTTGCTTAAGCAGTTCTACCGTCCATTCCAAATTCTTGTACGCTTATTTGCTGATTGTGGTGGAACTGCAGTGGCCTCCAATAATTGGAAACGGAGCCCAGGCTGCATCAGCAAGATTTCTATCTCATCAGCAGCAGAACAACCCTTCTCCTGCTAATAGGATCGAAATCTTGTTTATACAGAAATATTTATCAAGAACTTATCAAGTCATGTTTTACTTTATTTCAGGGTCCTGCAGATTTTATGAAGACGTAACTCGTTACGGGCATTCGAAACGATCAAAATAGTATTGCAGATGAAGCAGCAGGTGGTGAAATGTCATTTGAACTTCATTAAGCTCAAATAGAATCGTTTGACAAAAATATTTGTGGATATGATTTTCTGTGTAGCAGTAGGCATTTAACTGTCAAAACAACATTTGAAAGAGCGAATTTGTGTGTTGTCTATTTGTCAGAGATTGTGAACTTCTGATAACTGGACAACTTCTGCTGATACCAGCATAATCTTGTTTATACAGAAATGCAATGTATAAATTGTATATTTATCCATTTGAAACATATACATAAGCACATACATGTATTTAAAGGGTTCAGGGTTAGTGAACTTACTTGGTGATCGCCACAGCTATATCGTACACGGGGAGTCGGCGTTCTCTGAACAGGTACTTGCCCATGTCCGTCAGGGCTGCCGCGGAATCTATAGCGTCCCGCCCGACACGGTTCCTTTCGAGGTACGGCGTCGCGTCTCTACCCTGCAGAATTGAACAGAAACGTGAATGAAAATTAACGTTAAAACGCTGCAAATTATTACAAATACGTTAAATTACTGATCCAAGTACATCATCCACACTAGGCGGTCACATAACTCGAATTTGTAGTCTAGATTCCATAAAAAGAGCTCTATTCATAAAACACCTCTGTAGATCGACATTAGGACATGAATTAGTGATAAGGCTGCCTCAGATGAATAGTGTGCCGTGTACTTAATTTAACTCTAGATGTTCCGAAGACTATAGGATGAAATATAACCACGTAAACACTAACGCAAACAACAACGCTGATGTCTAAACACCTACTTATGATTCTATATTTATTGTCTTCCAATTGTCTTCCAATATTATATATTAGAAAATAAAATTTCCATGTCACAATGGAAACAATGGGTACGGTAGTTACCGTACTCTTCCGAAACGGCTCTACCGACTTTTACCAAATTTTATATGCGTATTCAGTAGGTCTGAGAATCGGCTATTACCTATCTGTTTATCATATCATTTTTTGCTTCCGAGTCTACCAAGGTAGCGGAAGCATTGTTTTCACTTTCGGAATGTGAAAATTGTTTTGTGTCCAAAATCAAAAATTCCATTCTCATTTTGCGTTTTAGACCTTCCCGAACAATTTTGGTTCCGTGTCTGTCTGTGTGTCTGTACGTCAGCAAATCCTTGTTACGGGCAAAACTACACGAAGTTATAGTCCGATTTTGATGAAATTTTCAGGGATTGTGCGGGTTGGGGTGTACTATGACCCCCGGAGCAATAGTAGCCTCTGCGCATGCGCAAACGTGAAATCCTTGTCACAAGCATAACTCCGGGAGTTCTTGACTGATTTCGATGAAATTTTCAGGGATCGTTCGGATTTGGTATATTTTATAGTTTGTTCCATAGTTGAACATGCCTACCTTTATTTTCTCAAGTTACGCACCTGCATAACAATAAATTTGCCCTAATTCAATATTTACTTCGCCTAATTGAACGAAGTTCTTTAGTGAATAATAATTTTCAATGATCTATACAGTCATGTTATGGGTACGAGGAAGCTATGAGCCACACCCACTTGGCAGACTTTTTCTCCATTTTGAACTGAGTTTGTTATTATTTTACAGATTAACAGTAAACCGCAGCTACACCATTTCAAAATATGATGGTGAGCACAGTGTTCCAGAGATAATTTACTGAAATTTTGGCAAAACACTTTTTTCATGAAAAGGAACAAGATAGGCTGCCCCAAAATTCAGTGTTTGGGCTCTAAAATGACTCCCCTAATACACAGTGGTCAATCATTTCTGCATAAATCCCTGATCTAAGTGTATTAGACGTTAGAAGTGTATTACGATCACGTAACTTGTACTCGTATTTGTAGACCACATTCGATAAAAAGAGCTCCATTTGTTTCATCATCGATAAAACACCTCCGTAGATCGATGAATACATTAATTAGTGTCAAGGATGCTTCAGCTGAACAGTGCGGTTTGTAAAAAATTACACTGTGGATGTTCTGAAAACGATAGGATGGAATAAAACTAATTAAACACTAACGCAGTAAAATCTCATATCTAAATACCTACTTATAATTTATTTATTTATTTTTATAGTTTAAGTATGAGAAAAAAAAAACATTTATTGATCATTATATGGGGTGGAATGTTGGATTTGTTGGGATCTGTGAAAGTATAAATTGACACGCCACAAGCTCCAAGTGGTATGGAAGCCAGAAGTAGAAATTGAGTCGCCGAAAGTTGAAATTGAGATGCCAAAAATTTTGAAATTGATTTGTGCAAAAGGTTCAAATTACTTCGCCAAAAATTTTCAATTTGATAATATAGCCAAAAATTCAAATTGGTTTTGCCAAACTAATCTGATTTTATTTTTTTTTCCTAACTATATATATGTATGTTAAGTACGTATGTACGTGTGTGTGCGTGTGTGTCTGTGTGGGTGTGATATTTATTTATTTATCATTGATAATACTCACCCTAGAAATGATGATCCCTGCGATGGAAATTCGTACTTTGGGTCCTTTGAGAAGTTTATACCGAAGGTCCACGCCGTTCCAGAACGAGATGAAATACCGTTTGATTTGTACGTTGTCACCACCGTGTAGCCTGTGGATAGAATATATCGGTGAATAAATGCGATTCATTAATTTGCGTTATGTATGTGAGACAGAGAGAGAGAGAGAGAGAAAAGAAACATTTATTGAACATTATATGGGGTGGAATGTTGGGTTGGTTGGGATTTGTGAAAAGTGTAAATTGATATGCCAAAAGCTCGAAGTGGTATGGAAGCCAGAAATTGAGTAGCCAAAAGTTGAAATTAAGATGCCAAAAATGTTAAAATTTATTTGTGCCACAGGTTCAAATCACTTTGCCAAATTTTTCAATTTGATAATTTGCCGATAGCATATGCCAAAAATTCAAATTAAATTGACAAACTAATCTGATTTTAATTTTTTCCTAACAGTGTTTGTGTGTGTGTGTGTATTTGCGTTAAAGCTTTCCCTATGCCCGATTTTTATATCAGCAGCTGATTTGCATCACTGATTAGGTCCACTTAGATACGTTTCGAAAAAAAGGGCAAAAACGTATTGAGCTGGATTTTTAGTCAAAATCAGACATTTGTTGGTTCCTGTAGGAAAATTAGGTTTCACAGACTTGACACAGATCAAAAACTTAACCAAAACTTTACCGAATTTTAGGAAATTTTGAGAAAAACGTTCTGACTTAACCAGTTTTGCTTCGAAACTGTTGGACCTAGCGAGTTTTGTAGAAGAACTGGCGGGACCTAACCAGTTTTGAAACTAATGTAGTGACGTGAATTCAAACATGTTCTTCTTACTGGAAATCTTGAAATGTTAATGGTATAACGCATTAAGCTTCTGAGAACTGTCCCAGTAACCACTGCAACTGCAGAGAGGTCTTTTAGCTGTCTTCGACGTCTCAATAAATTATTGTCAATAAATAATTGTCAGTAGGTAATTAAATTACTCACGGTCAACAATGGGACAGGAGAGACGAACTATACAGCCATTCTCAACTGCCATCAAGAAGTTCTGAATATTTTGGACATAAGGCCCCTAGTTAACGAGTTTGTTAATAAAAATAATATTAGAAAAGTAAGTATTGCTTTGTTTTAGCAATAATTCAACTGCTTTTGTTATAGTTTCTTCATGTATTTTTTTTTCATAAGTCAGAAATATTTAATTTAAATGTTAATGTACGGTAATTAGCTAAAAACGCTGCAAATTATTTCACTGGGGTTTATTATTCAATTGGCTTGCGTTCATGATTTGAATTTCTACTAAGCTTTGGACTGTGCGTGTTTCACAGGTGATAGAGCGATTATTGAATTTCAGGAGATATGCGTAAGGGCTCATTCGATTCTTAATGGAACGTTCTTCGAAATTACAAATTACACAAATTTTACAAAACATTGACAACCCTTAAAGGGCACTTTAAAATAAGAGAGAGAGAGAGCCGGCTAAAGAATTGAAGCGTTGTCGGACCAATATTGATTTTTCCTGAAAATTTCAGATTTTCTGATTTTTCCTGATAAGTATCGGAATGCTTCAACCCGTGTATCGGCTACAAAGCCTTTTAGGAGTTCACTCCAGTATCCACATTACTACATCACTACGTCACTAGGTTAACGATATCAACACAAAAACAATGATAAACCAAAATAACGCGAAAGTTGGGACCATAAATCGGGCCATACATGGGGAATGGTTTGAGCTACGGACCTGGGGAGGGGCTCATTCGATTCCTCGTGGAAAGTTCTTCAAAAAGAGTCCAAATTTAGGCCGCCTTGACTTTTTTTGAGGTTTTTAGGGATTTTACAAAACTTTGACAGCCCTTAAAGGGCACTTTAAATTGAGTGAGAGAGCTGGCTCAAGAATTGGGGGGTCGCCGGACCAAGATGGATTTTTCCTGAAAATTTCAGCTTTTTTGCTTCAGCCGTTTGGGAGAAATCGTGCGTACGGCGGACGGACGGACAAATTTTTATTGCAGATTCAGATTCTACACCCTTTGAAACGTAAGCCATGAAATTTTCAGGGGGGTTTAGAATTTCTTTCTTTTTGAAGAGCGATTACGCTGGTTTATTATTGAATAATATGAATAATAAACCAAAATTCCGAACATTTCTTTCTTCTTACCTGTATCCGTCGTAGTCCACAATAACCAGGATTTCGGGGTAGATGACGTAGGGAGCTTCTCGTTTGCTACGTCTGAGCACGTCAGCATCTCGCTTGCTGCGGGGATGGATGAAGTCGCCAGGTTCCATCAGGGCTGAAACGTTAAAGACTTGTGAATTTTCAAGTTTTAAACACATTTAAATTTAGTTTTTATATTTTAAAGCATTTTGGATTAATCAGTATTTGGGATTTTGGAGAGGTGTATCAATTTTGCTGGCTTCAGATAGATGGGGTGGGGAGTGCAAGGGTGCTGAACGTACCGATTTACATGGATCATCTTGAGAAACAAAACTTCCGAAAATGTAAATCAAGTAACCTCTTATATTGGTATAGATACGTAGATGACATAATTATTTTATGGACAGGAACCGAGGGACAACTAAATTCTTTTCTGGAAAAAATCAACAATTTGGATGACTTGTCTATCTCAATGATTAACAAAAGGCATGATTTCTCCATTTATAGAAAAAAAACCTACAGTGATATAACTATTCATAGCACTTCAAAACATCCCTTAGTTCATAAACATGCCGCCTTCCATAGTATGATCAATAGGGTCCATACCAATGAGTGATTGAAATTTATTGAAAGAAAAATCTGTTATTAAAAGTATAGCCGTAAGTACTGGATATGGGGAAGAACTTGTTGATTCTATTTGGAATAAGGTTCTTAGGAAAAAGAGTAGGGAAGGGGTGTGTAATTTAGTGAGAAAAATTGAGTTGGAAGAGAAAAAGTGGATCACTATACCTTATTATGGGAAAATTTCGGATTAACTAGGTAAAATTCTGTCTTCCAGGGGTTTCAACGTATGGCTTAAGAATAAAAATAATCTCAAATCTTCTTTGGGTTCGGTTAAGGATAAAATTAACGTTCAGGATAAAAGTGGGATTTATAAACTAAAATGTTCATGTGGGCTTGAGTACTGTGGTCAAACTGGTAGGAAATTTAGGGAACGAATAAAAGAGCATGAAAAGGATTTTAGGGACAACAAAGGTGATTCTGTCATCTGAATGAATCCAATCGTAGCTTTAGTTTTGATCCGATAAACGGGCAATATGTAGAATTTCCACACTTTCGCCCTATAGGAGGTATGTTGGATGTACTAGAAAAATTCGAATTGTTAAGAGTGATAGGTCAGGAAAATGTTTGAAATGACGTCATTCCTCAAAATATTTCACCATTATTGGGTTCGTTCTTGCAATAACTTTGACTTCCCCTCTCCATAATGATACTATTTGTGGCCCTTTCACTTTGTAAGCCTTGAGTGGCATTGGTTGGTCCTACCCGCCCCTTTCACTTCCTTGAGCCAATAGGATTCAATCTCCTCTCACTCGATCCTATATAAGATATGCTTTCCGTGACATACTTTCAGTTCTTGTTTGTTACTGATGATGACCTAATCGTCGAAATCGATTTAACTGTGTAACTCTTCACTTTCGTGGAAATATAGACAACGTTCCATCTTACTCCGTTTTTATTTGTGCTGAACGTGCAGCTCACAAGAAGAAATGGCCAGAATCCACTCGCTTATACAGAAAAGCGATCACAGCCAGGATGCATCCCATCTTCCAGCATACTCTGCCCATCAAGCATCGGCTGCTGATGGGAGCATTGCAGCATGTGCAATGTATTCCCCAATTTGTGCAATCATGTTTAAGATTTTGGAAGAACACATGAATTTTGGGTCGCAATGTCAATTATGCTGGCTTTAGATGTGGGTTAGGGAGTAGATTGTACAAATATATTGTATCGGAGAAAAACGAGTATCCAAATCTGGAAAAACAGAGGTGCAGAATCAAAAGCTCACAAGAAGAAATAGGTAGAATCCACTCGCTTATACAGAAAAGCGATCACAGCCATGATGCATCCCATCTTTCAGCATACTGTGCACATCAAGGATCGGCTGCTGATGGGAGCATTGCAGCAGGTATACCACCAAACCATTAAACTGGAAAGACGATGTAGAATAGGTTTTGTCATGTTGGAAACCTGGTATGCAGTAGGAAGCTCGGTAGAGAGTATGTTGATAACGACTTCACTAACGAAAAGTGGTCACAGCCTGGATGAATCCAATCTTTCAGCATACTCTACCTATCCAGGGGCGACTGCTGAGGGAAGCATAGCAGCAGGTGTACCACCAATCCAATAAACTGGAAAGACGATGTAGAATAGCTTTTGTCATGTTGGAAACCTGTTATGCAGTAGGAAGCTCGGTAGAGAGTATGTTGATAACGACTTCACTAACGAAAAGTGGTCACAACCTGGATGCACACCATCTTTCAGCATACTCTACCCATCCAGGGGCGACTGCTGATGGGAGCATTGCAGCAGGTGTACCACCAAACGAATAAACTGGAAAGACGATGTAGAATAGGTTTTGTCATGTTGGAAGCCTGGTATGCAGTAGGAAGCTCGGTAGACTAACAAAACTAACAAAACAAATATATTGTATCGGAGAAAAACGAGTATCCAAATCTGGAAAAACGGAGGTGCAGAATCAAAAGCTCACAAGAAGACATGGGTAGAATCCACTCGCTTATGCAGAAAAGTGGTCACAGCGTGGATGCATACCATCTTTCAGCATACTGTGCACATCAAGGATCGGCTGCTGATGGGAGCATTGCAGCAGGTATACCACCAAACCAATAAACCGGAAAGACGATGTAGAATTGCTTTTGTCATGTTGGAAACCTGGTATGCAGTAGGAAGCTCGGTAGACTAACAAAACTACTGACAAACAAACAAAGTACTAACAAAAAGTGATCACTGGATGCATACCATCTTTCAGCATACTCTGCCCATCCAGGGGCGACTGCTGACGGAAGCATAGCAGCAGGTGTACCACCAAACCATTAAACCAGAATGATGATGTAGAATAGGTTTTGCATGTTGGAAACCTGGTATGCAGTGAGAAGCTCGGTAGAGAGTATGTTGATAACGACTTCACTAACAAAAAGTGGTCACTGGATGCATCCCATCTTTCAGCATACTCCGCCCATCCAGGGGCGGCTGCTGATGGGAGCATAGCAGCATGTACAATATATTTGCACATGTGTGCAATAATATTTAGCATTTTTTAGAGTCAAATGCATTTTGAGTCAAAATGTCAACTTTGCTGGCTTTAGATAGGTGGTTAGGGAGTGGATTGTACCATTGCATTGTATCTGGGAAAAATCAGCACGTGAATGGAGAGAATCAGGATTATGTGGACAATTGATAGAAGCTCGAAAGCATCCCATCTTCCAGCTTCTGGCAGACCCAGGGGTGGCTGTTGATGGGAGCATTGCAGCCTGTACAACATATTTGCACAATTGTGCATATTTAGGATTTGGCAGGTGTTAGGGAGAGGATTGGATTAGCATATTGCTTCGGAGATTGTTGAGCATTCAAATATTATCATAGTTTCAGGGGAGCAGTCGCCAATGTGCATGTCATCTATATAACATCCATAATCACGTAACAGCCCATAACACCCCATCACCATAACGAGACGTTCAAGACCATAACCACGATTGCAGGTGGCGCTCCTCTTCAAACGCCCAGTCTTGGAACTATCATAGCCGGGAGATTCAAAATTCAGCCTTGTTTCTTTTAATTCGGCCGAACTTGCACAATTTTAAGGCTTTTCATTGCTCGGTACATATCTGAAAATACTTTATTGTAACCGAAGCGACTCTTCTGATTCCTGTTCAACAATATTCTCGATGACTTTCTGTCATTTTAGCGAATTTTTGAAAAAAATGAGATTTAGAGGGCTTCAAAAATTAAGAGGTGCACAATAATGACCAGGATCCCCCAGAAATGTATGCATCAGAGAACAGAATCTTAAATTTTAACGTTTTTTCTTGTGCAAATCGGTACGTACTCAGTTCAAAGTGCTCGTAACAGGAAAGGATTTTCCTGGAATAATTAAGGATGTGGGTGTCTAAGAATCAAGTTACAACAGCAACGGTTTTCATTTTGACAAATCAGGTATGCCTTTACCTGTTACCTTACACTATACTGCTATTGTACAGTAACACCTAACCATTTGTCTGGTCGCAGGGTCACAATTGGCCATTGTCAAGGATGTCGCAGGATTCCTTGGCACTCTGTGAATACTGCTGAACTGACAAACTTTGAGAAAGAAAACTTTATTAGGGGCAATCATATACTGAAGAATTCAAATCAGCAGTCATTGCTGTACCTCCAAAGGAGTCCAAATTCAAGCTACAGTATCAATTTGGCTCTACACCCCTCTCAGAGTCAATTCTATTAGGGCTTCTAATGATAAATCCTGGCTACAGAGGGACGTCCCAAAATCATCTTACACACCAGGAGCCGATCGTAGTAGTGGAATAACAAAACGGGACAGTAGACCTCTATGGTTCTACATTAATGGTATTTAAATGATTAATTTTACACATTTAAGTACCGAAGATGAAAAATTGCCTATGCAACCTACAAATATGGGATTCTAGCTCGGAGGAGGGGAGCTAGTAACAAGAGATGAAAGGTACGGCTGGGGGTGCTAACTAGGGCTTATGTGAGTGCATTCTGTGTTCATAAACGGTACTTATCAAAATGAGCCCACATCAACTTCACTAACCGAAAAGTCCCAATCTTGGATGCTGAGATCAATTCGAATAAAATACCGCATACTGAAGTAGCTAAGTACTTGGGTTTGACACTTGACTCCTAATTAAACTGGAATAAACACATAGAAAAGAAGAAAGAAGAACATAAAATCAAGTACAGAAGGATGTATTGGCTAATGGGAAGGAATTCCCATCTCTCTCTTCACAACAAACTGCTTATATATAAGCAGATCCTTCGCCCTATTTGGACCTATGGGATACAGATCTGGGGTTGTGCCAAGAAATCAAATATTAAGAAAATCCAAACCTTTCAGAATAAAATACTTAGAAGTATAGTTGGAGCTCCTTGGTACATGCGAAACGATGATATTCATCGAGATTTGAGGATGGAGACAGTCTATGAAATTATTGCAAAATACGCAAGGAAGCATGAACATCGCCTCCACAAACACGTGAACCCGGAGATGCTCTACGTTTTGGACAACGAAGGTGAAATCCGACGTCTCAAGCGAAACAAACCACTGGATTTAGTTGTGCTGCGTGAATAGAAGTGCAATCGAACTCAGTGCTAATTAATTGAGCTATATAATAAAGGGCTAGGTTTTGCTGTAAACCTACCCTCTTGGAGTGTACCTTTATCGATATGTAAAATTGCTAGATGAAATGTATTTGATTTTTCAGTTGCAATTAATAAATCACGAAAAAAAAAATAAATAAATAAAAATAAACGGTAAAGCCTAACCAACTCCATGGAAAAATCTGTATATTCAACCAGAGCCCCAGAGAGGCTAGTGCTTACCAAGGTGGCAGGTACACGAATGACCCCCTCGGGCGGACAGAAAAGTGGTGATGCCGGGATAACAAAGGGCGGAAGGACCCCACCCGAAGGTTAGTTGAAGGAGTGTTGAGCGGGGGGGACTCTCGGGTAAGTCGCAAAGAACCGGATTGTACTGCTCTTAATCATTAAAATGATAACAAACCAGTTCTTCTTACCGTAGTCGGCGTACGGGGTTTCGTAAGCGTATTTCCTTTTGTAGATGACGTGGGATTTAAGAGCGCCTCCATCGCCGAGCCCAAGATCCAGATCGTTAGAGAGTCGACGTCTCGCAGTTTTTGGTAGAGGCCTCACGACGTATTCGTGTCCTATCGTCCCTTCCTGCAAGCAGAAACGTACAAAACAGAGTTTTATTTCAATTTAACATAAAAAATGTATATCAGCTCGTAACATCAAGTATCTTAAGTCGGATTGAAGGAACTGCCATAATTGGAGTATGAAATTCTTGCATACAAGTCTGCAACGCATTAGGACATTTCATGTCTTTCCCCTCCCTCCTTCTTCCCTTCCATCTTCTAGCAATCTTGTCTTCCTCTGTGAATTACATTTTTTTCAATATAAAAAAAAAAAAAAAATTAAACTCATATTTTTATTTCAGTAGCCACTCTACTGATCAAGACCCTGCACACCTTATTGTTCACGTCCTAAGGAGGCTACCAGCCAAATCATAATAATCTAATTCTAAGAATCATAAATGCTTGCATACGAGTCTGCAACACATTGGGACATTTTCTTCTGTGTATTCGAGCCACACTACATCACCTACTCCAGTAGCGTTGTTGTTCATGTCCTAACGAGACAAATTTCAGCTTCCTACGGTTGATAGGAAAGAAGTTAGCTTCAGTAGCCACTCAGCTGATCAAGACCCTGTACACCTTATTGTTCACGTCCTAAGGAGGCTACCAGCCAAATTTCAGCTTTCCACAGTTGATAGGAAAGAAGTTATCTTCAGGAGCCACTCAGTTCAAAACCCTCTGCACCTTATTGTTCATGTCCTAAGGAGACTACCAGCCAAATTTCAGCTTCCTAAGGTTGATAGGAAAGAAGTTAGCTTCAGTAGCCACTCAGCTGATCAAGACCCTGAACAACTTTATTGTTCATGTCCTAAGAAGGCTACCAGCCAAATTTCAGCTTTCCACAGTTGATAGGAAAGAAGTTATCTTCAGGAGCCACTCAGTTGATCAAAACCCTCTGCACCTTATTGTTCACGTCCTAAGGAGGCTACCAGCCAAATCATAATAATCATATAGCCAAATTTCAGCTATAATCATATAGGTACCTAACTACCTCACTTCTAAGAATCATAAATGCTTGCATACGAGTCTGCAACACATTGGGACATCTTCTTCTGTGTATTCGAGCCACACTACATCACCTACTTCAGTAGCGTTGTTGTTCATGTTCTAACGAGACAAATTTCAGCTTCCTACGGTTGATAGGAAAGAAGTTAGCTTCAGTAGCCACTCAGCTGATCAAGACCCTGTACAACTTATTGTTCACGTCCTAAGGAGGCTACCAGCCAAATTTCAGCTTTCCGCAGTTGATAGGAAAGAAGTTAGCTTCAGGAGCCACTCTGCTGATCAAGACCCTGTACACCTTATTGTTCACGTCCTAAGGAGGCTACCAGCCAAATTTCAGCTTCCTACGGTTGATAGGAAAGAAGTTAGCTTCAGTAGCCACTCAGCTGATCAAGACCCTGTACAACTTATTGTTCACGTCCTAAGGAGGCTACCAGCCAAATTTCAGCTTCCTACGGTTGATAGGAAAGAAGTTAGCTTCAGTAGCCACTCAGCTGATCAAGACCCTGTACAACTTATTGTTCACGTCCTAAGGAGGCTACCAGCCAAATTTCAGCTTCCTACGGTTGATAGGAAAGAAGTTAGCTTCAGTAGCCACTCTGCTGATCAAGACCCTCTGCACCTTATTGTTCATGTCCTAAGGAGGCTACCAACCAAATTTCAGCTTCCCTGTACAACTTATTGTTCACGTCCTAAGGAGGCTACCAGCCAAATTTCAGCTTTCCACAGTTGATAGGAAAGAAGTTATCTTCAGGAGCCACTCAGTTGATCAAAACCCTCTGCACCTTATTGTTCACGTCCTAAGGAGGCTACCAGCCAAATCATAATAATCATATAACCAAATTTCAGCTATAATCATATAGGACACCTACCTCACTTCTACGAATCATAATAATCATTGAGCATATTTCGTTACGTAACGTAACGTGACATAACGACAATTTGGTTGTGTGCCATAGCAAAGACATGAAATGTCAAAACTAGACAGTCATCGTCTTGTCTGATCATTGTTCTCCTCACTTTTGTCAATTGTTCGGTTGATCATTTCCTTGACTATAGTCTTGTATTGGACCGTCCAGCCAAAAGCAAACGAAGTTATTATCCAGAAATTTCCTATTTGGTATGGGTGATAGTAGCTGGTGGCCAGGGGCGTCTGGGGAAACCGAAAAAAGTGGTCTAAGACCAATATTTCATGTATTAAACTTCGGTTGAAAATTCGAGGTCTGAACAAAAGCAAACAGTTCGGGACCAGCGGTTCAGTCAAAAAGCAACAAATTTGAAATTTTCAGGAAAAATCAATGGTCCGACAACGCCCGAATTCTTTAGCCAGCTCTCTCACTTAATTTAAAGTGCCCTTTAAGGGTTGTCATTGTCAAATAGTGGATGATGGTGAAGTGTGGCACATGAATTTTCATTGTTTTCGTTTATTATTCAATAAACAAAAAATGCCCCAATTATTTAGCCTCACTTAATTTGAAGTGCCTTTTAAGGGTTGTCAAAGTTTTGTAAAATTCCTAAAAACCTCAAAAAAAATCAAGGCGGCCTAAATTTGGACTTTTTTTGAAGAACATTCCATGAGGAATAGAATGAGCCCCTCCCCACGTCCGTAGGTCAAACCATTCCCAATGTATGGCCCGATTTATGGTGCCAACATTTGCGTTATTTTGGTTTATTATTGATTTTGTTTTGATTGCAGTAACCTAGTGATGTAGTAATGTGGATACTGGAGTGAACTCCTAAAGGGATTTGTAGCCGATACACGGATTGAAGCATTCTGATAACCAAAAAAAAAAAAAATTAAAAAAACGCTTCATATTCTTTCACTGGGGTTTATTATTCAATTGGCTTGCGTCCATGATTTGAATGTCTACTAAGCTTTGGAGTGTGCGTGTTTCACAGGTGATAGAGCGATTATTAAATTTCAGGAGGCACACGAATATGATCAACTGAACAATCCAAATAGGTATTCAATATGGTTTATTATTGAATAATAAACCAAAATCTATTGTATTGAATTAACCCTTTAGCACCTGAATCTTCAAGCCCCTCTGTAGCCTACTGGCGTGGACCACTCTTCCCTATAATCTTACCCCATTACTTCCCTATCACCTTATGATAAGAATCACAAACAATAACACCAGCAGAAGAACAAACGCAAGGAGGGGACAAAGATGCTTGATAACTGGTGACTTGTAGTGATGGCAACACTTTCCGAAAATCGATTTTTCAAAAAATCGATGTATAACGATATTAACCATCAATATCGATACACCGATAATATCGAGACCAAAAAATCGATATTTTTAAAAATCGAATGATATTACGCAATTTTTATGATTGCTCACAATTTTATGACAAAACTCTTTGTATTCACGTGATTATATTAAAAGATCTTAAACTGTTTTATAATTAATTATACTGTGGAAAATTGGGTAAATTGATATAAAATTGGACATCTAATTTTCATTCCTTGCTGTAAAATTACTGGTACTGACAAATTTTTTTTAACTAGTGTTGACTGACATAAGTTAATCAATTTGAACTGATGACACAGTTTTTGTTCTTCTGCTGAGTGGTATGACAGTATAATCATTTGAGCTAAAATGATTTATAATTTTTTAAAACTTTATTGTTGCAAATATGCTGTTGGAATAGGCGTAACTGAAACACAAACCTTTTCACCCAAAGATAATGTTTAACAAAACTTACATGCATACATAGGCAGAATGAAATTTTGAGTTCCTTTATTTAAAAAAATGGTGATTTGGATCAAACTAATATCATTGCCATTTGGGATTGAAAACCCGAATTTTTATTAAAATATCTAACTCAAAAAAATGCAATGTCGAAATCCGATATTCACCTAAATCTTTCGATATCACGATAATATCGAAATCCTTATATCGATATAATATCGAAAATATCGAAAGAGAAATATCGATATTTATTGATATCGATAATATCGGAACATCCTAGTGACTTGGAGCTTACTCGGGCTCCTAACAATACTCTGAGGTGCTTGGCGTCGCTACCTACCTAGTAAGATTTATGAGAAATGAAAGCTTTTGAAGTTCGACGGAAGAACGCAGCTGCAAGGCGATCGAACTCGTCTTTAGATCGGCTGGACAATAACTTGGATGCCGAGATACCTCAGACGTAGGATTTAACCCTTAACATCCCAAATTCATGATAAAATTCCAATTTTGCTTCCGAGTCTACTAAAGTAGCGGAAGCATTGTTTTCACTTTCGGAATGTGAAAATTTTTTTGTCTCCAAAATCAAAAATTCCACTCGCATTTTGAGTTTTAGACCTTTCTGAACAATTTTGGTTCCGTGTCTGTCTGTCTGTCTGTCTGTCTGTCTGTCTGTCAGCAAATCCTTGTTACGGGCAAAACTACACGAAGTTATTGTCCGATTTTGATGAAATTTTCAGGGATTGTGCGGGTTGGGGTGTAGATGGTCCCCTATAGGTTTCATGACCCCCGGATCAATAGTAGCCTCTGTGCATGCGCAAACGTGAAATCCTTGTTACGCTCATAACTCTAGGAGTTCTTGACCAATTTCAATGAAATTTTCAGGGATTGTTTGGTTTGATGTGTAGATGGTCCCCTATGAGTTTTATGATCCCCGGATTAATAATAGCCTCTGCGCATGCGCAAACGTGAAATCCTTGTTACGCGCATAACTCCGAGAGTTCTCGACCAATTTTGATGAAATTTTCAGGGATTGTGCGGGTTAGGGATCCCCTATAGGTTTCATGACCCCCGGATCCATAGTAGCCTCTGCGCATGCGCAAACGTGAAATCCTTGTTACGCGCATAACTCCGGGAGTTCTTGACCAATTTCAATGAAATTTTCAGGGATTGTGCGGGTTAGGGTATAGATGGTCCCCTATGAGTTTCATGACCCCCGGATCAATAGCAGACTCTGCGCATGCGCAAACGTGAAATCCTTGCCACAAGCATAACACCGGGAGTTCTTGACCGATTTCGATGAAATTTTCAGGGATTGTTCGGACTTATTAGGTATACTTTATAGTTTGTTCAATAGTTGAACATGCCTACCTTTATTTTCTCAAGTTACGCTCCTGCATAACAATAAATTTACCCGAATTCAACATTTACTTCGCCTAATTGAACGAAGTTCTTTAGTCAATAATAATTTTCAATGATCTATACAGTCATGTTATAGATACGAGGAAGCTATGTGCCACACCCACTTGGCAGAGGTTTTTTCCACGTTTTCTTTAAATTTTTAAAAAAATTATTTTCTTTTAACTCATCATTTATTTAATTAGGGTGAATGATTCAATTAAATTTTATACGTATCTTGTAGGATACCTTTCGGAGACATCCAAAACTCATTTGATAGAATAGTTCACCTTAATTTCAGTGATTTTCTCGCTTTTTCAGACGACATTGGTCAAACTCGAGTTTTATTTACTTTCCAGTTTGATATAGCTTTTCCAAGTCGAATTGAGAATTTTCCAAACCAAATTGAGATTTTTCCAAACCAATTTGAGAATTTTCCAAGTCGAATTGAGAATTTTCCAAACCAAATTGAGAATTTTCCAAACCAATTTGAGAATTTTCCAAATCAATTTGAGAATTTTCCAATCTAAGAAACTTTCACTACTAAAAAGCAAGAGGGAGTTTTCCAAACCGAATTGACAATTTTTTAAGGCAATTCAAGACTTCTATTGAAAACAAAATTAGTGAAGCAGAATGAAAGAATAGCACTTCATGAACTAATTAACATTGAAATCAAAAAGACAAAATGAACGAAGAATACTTCATAAAAATTAAGGTCTTGTTAAGAACAGAAAAAATCGAGGCTACTCTGCGTTTGGCTGGTCTATTGAAGTCAACAAAAACAAAAATTCGTTCATTTTGACATTCTGATTTCAGTGTTAATTTGTTCATAAAGTGCTATTCTTTTGAATATATTCTTTTGCTTCACTAATTTGGTTTTCAATAAAAGTGTTGGATTGCCTTAACAAAATTGTCAATTCGGTTTGGAAAACTCCCTCTTTCTTTTTAGTAGTGAAAGTTTCCTAGATTGGAAAATTCTCAACTTGATTTGGAAAATTCTCAAATTGATTTGGAAAATTCTCAAATTGATTTGGAAAAATCTCAATTTGGTTTGGAAAATTCTCAATTTGACTTGGAAAATTCTCAAATTGGTTTGGAAAAATCTCAATTTGGTTTGGAAAATTCTCAATTCGACTTGGAAAAGCTATATAACCAACACTAAAACATCAAAAGTTCGGAAATGAGTTTACGTTCAAACGTAACAGTTAGAAAATGGAACAGGAGAGAGGCGTACTAGATCATGTTCCCTGGCATTTCATTTAGAAACCAGAAAAACAGCAATTAAAACCGTTGAGAGATAATTTACCATGTCAAGTAGGTTTTTGAGTGGACTAAGATCCCATTTTTATCTATAAGCTTTATTCTAATTCGGGGGAAATGAAGTTGAAGGGTATCCTGAAAGATACCGTGCGTCATTAAGGGTTAAGCGGTTAATTCGGCGAATTTGATTGCGATCTTCCGCATTCCAACCTCCAGCCATCTCCTCCTATACCCCAATAGACTTTCAGCCGTTCAACACCCTTTACGGGTTAATTATACAGCGTCAAAGACGCTACCACCAGGATAAAAACCTCCCCTTCATCCCATTTACTTGAAGAACCCACTTGTTAGAAGGGCAGGCTTTGAAGATTCCACAGAGTGGTCCTGCGAGGAGGTTTGAAGTGGATTACGACGGAGAAAAAAGAAGGAAAAAGATAGAGTGAGAGAAGGTTATGAACCCGGAGGAGGCTATTGATCCGAATTTCAGAATCCGAAATTAGTTTATTTCGCGTGGAACGCACCCTAACTTACTTATTTTAAATGAGAACCCCCATTTTGGTTTATTATTCAATAATAAACCATTGTAATCGCTCTTAAGAAAAAAATTCTAACCCCCCCTGAAAATTTCATGGTTTACGTTTCAAAGGGTGTAGAATCGGAATCTGCAACAAAAATTTTTCCGTCCGTCCGCTGGAACAAAAAAAAAGCTGAAATTTTCAGGAAAAATCCATGTTGGTCCGACGACGCCCCAATTCTTGAGCCAGCTCTCTCACTTAATTTAAAGCGCCCTTTAAGGGCTGTCGAAGTTTTGTAAAATCCCTGAAAACCTCAAAAAAAGTCAAGGCGGCCTAAATTTGGACTCTTTGTGAAGAACTTTCCACGAGGAATCAAATGAGCCCCTCCCCAGGTCCGTAGGACAAACCATTCCCGATCTATGGCCCGATTTATGGTGCCAACATTCGCGTTATTTTGGTTTACTATTGTTTTTGTTTTGATATCAGTAACCTAGTGTCGTAGTGATGTGGTAATGTGGATACTGGAGTGAACTCCTAAAAGGCTTTGTAGCCGATACATGGGTTGAAGCATTCTGATATGCGTGAAACACATTATTCAATGGGCTTGCGTTCATGATTTGAATTTCTACTAAGCTTTGGAGTGTGCGTGTTTCACAGGTGATAGAGTGATTATTGAATTTCAGGAGGCACACGAACATGATCAACTGATCAATCCAAATAGGTTTTTTGGTTGAGAACAGATTTACGTGCCCTATGCGTATCTCCTGAAATTCAATAATCATGAACGCAAGCCAATTGAATAATAAACCCCAGTGAAAGAATTTGCAGCGTTTATAAAAACCAGCTTATCTGAGTATATCGACGTTTCAGGGGGTGGTAACGCTGGGCGGGTGGAATTCTCGCCCCCGTCTCCCAGGGCAACCGACCTGCTCCCCCCCCCCCCCCGACCCCGCCAGTGAAGGAAGGAGGGCCCCAGCGGGGGGAAGCGTCTCCCAGGGCAAGCGACGTGGTCCTCTCCTCGGGGATTTGGGATATACGATTTTTTGACTTTTAATATTGTTATTATACTCCCTCATTGTGTTGTTTAGTACTCTACCTCCTGTACACACGGGACTTACCCCAACAAGAAGGCACAACTGTTGCCACCTTTGCAGATGATACGGCTATCCTCTCTGTTGGAGATGATATAGAAGCTGCAACACGCAAACTACAGACGTCTACTACTGAGGTTTATAAATGGACCAAGATGTGGAGAATGAAGCTGAACGAATCAAAATCAGCCCACATCAACTTCACTAACCGAAAAGTCCCAATCTTGGATGTTGAGATCAATTCAAATAAAATACCGCATACTGAAGCAGTTAAATACTTGGGTTTGACACTTGACTCCAAATTAAACTGGAATAAACACAGAAAAGAAGAAAGAAGAACTTAAAATCAAGTACAGAAGGATGTATTGGCTAATGGGAAGGAATTCCCATCTCTCACTTCACAACAAACTGCTTACATATAAGCAGATCCTTCGCCCTATTTGGACCTATGGGATACAGATCTGGGGCTGTGCCAAGAAATCAAATATTAAGAAAATCCAAACCTTTCAGAATAAAATACTGAGAAGTATAGTTGAAGCCCCTTGGTACATGCAAATGCAAAACGATGATATTCATCGAGATTTGAGGATGGAGACAGTCTATGAAATTATTGCAAAATACGCAAGGAAGCATGAACATCGCCTCCACAAACACGTGAACCCGGAGATGCTCTACGTTTTGGACAACGAAGGTGAAATCCGACGTCTCAAGCGAAACAAACCACTGGATTTAGTTGTGCTGCGTGAATAGAAGTGCAATCGAACTCAGTGCTAATTAATTGAGCTATATAGTAAAGGGCTAGATTTTGCTGTAAATTGTACCCTCTTGGAGTGTACCTTTATTGATATGTAAAATTGCTAGATGAAATGTATTTGATTTTTCAGTCGCAATAATAAATCACGAAAAGAAAAAATTGTGTTATTCACCTATTTATTTTTAACCT
>JAVIWC010001255.1:0-25683 GCA_031894815.1 Creontiades dilutus | reverse complement strand
CTTTTACGATTACATTTCCAATTACAAAAGTATTCGTAAAAGTAATTGAATAACGAGAGTAATCGATTACTTTTACAATGGTCCATGCCGTTGATATTTATTTTAGATGCAGACGGTCTTCTGCCTGAATTTAAACAATAAAAATTCACTTTTATAATTAACCCTGAAAAAATTTGCATATTACACAAAGTCGGAAGCAGGCATAGCTCATAAATGAACAATAAAATAGACGATAATTTTTTGAAAAATGACATTTTTAGATTAGTACAAATTAAGATTTGAACTCAAACGATGTTCCCATATTTTAACTTCTTGGTTTTAAATTAGTAGGTACATTACGTTCCATTTTATGTGATCACGCGTAGGTACCGTTATTATTGAAGGTTCAATTTGATATGTTTTCTCAACCGACTACCTATGGGAAAAGACATTATTGAACGTAGTTCACAATTAATTTTAGCGAATTCGCAAGAAAAAAAGGATATTCTAGAAAAGAAAAGTATTGGAAGAATTTGGAGAACTCGAAGGGTGTGCTATTTAGGGAGAGAAGAATCGAAAAGTGTGGTGTGCCAAAAGGTTACAATTTTGAAGAATTTCGTAAGTATTTCTGCATTTTCCAAATTTTTGGTAAATTGAAAAAACTTTAGGCTCATAAAATTGTTTGTGATGCAAGTGCATACTTGAAAGGAATAGTAGTTGTAGTTATACATAACATTATGAATAATGATTACGGAAACTTTGTTTGTTTTGTCAAAGTTTCGAAGAGAAAAATGGGCGCAAAAATTGGGATTTTGAGAACAAAGTTGTGTGGGGTATCGTTTTCGATGTATCTTGTAAATTTGGACGCTTGATTGATTGGAATGTGTCCTGGATTGGACATTACAATTTCAAGAGCGAAGTGTGGTGTTAAACTGTCAAATTTACTTTTTTTAGCCCGGGGTCATTCCCACGGCAGGGGGGTTATGACAAAATAATAATAATAAAAAAATTATGGCAACGAAAAACGTAACTTTTCTCTTAATTTCACTCAACAACGAAGATTCTTTGATTCTTCGAAGATTCTCACTTCTGAGACTTCGATAAATAAATTAATCGTTATTTGTATTTGTAGTCGCAGAAACGTATTCGTTAATCACGATTACCTTAAAAGTATTCGTTAATCGATTAACGCCCATCTCTGGTACATATTTCCGTTCAATTAATCGATTGGAATTCGAATCTCGCTTGTGCAGATGAAACTTGCTATTGTTTTGGCTGAAAACAGATCACTCCGATCAGTTGAATTGAAGATGGAGATTTCGAACATATAAGTCGCCTCAATTGATTGGAAATTTAACTCTTGAACCGTCTGATTTCGAAGTCCTCAACGCCATATGTCGTGTCACTGGAAATTTGATTTCTTTACGTTTTTGTTTTCGATGAAACGTTTGAGACTAGTGTTTCACCGATAACCCAACTCGGTATAATAGAAATCGATTTGTTTGCCTCTCCTGAAAAGTTAGATTGGACTGTGTCCTGGATTGGACATTCCAATTTCAAGAGCGAAGTATGGTTAAACTGTCAAATTTACTTTTCTTAGCCCGGGATCATTCCCACGGCAGGGGGGTTATAACCAAAAAATAAAAAAATAAAATAAAAAAACCAATTATGCAAGCGAAAAACATAACTTTCCTCTTAATTTCACTCAACATCGAAGATTCTCACTTCTGAGACTTCGATAAATAAAGTAATCGTTATTCGTATTTGTAATCGCAGAAAAGTATTCGTTAATCGATTAACATCTCTCTGGTACATATTTCCGTTCAATTAATCGATTGGAATTCGTATCTCGCTTGTGCAGATGAAACTTGCTATTGTTTTGGTTGAAAATAGTACTCCGATCAGTTAAATTGAAGATGGAGATTTCGATCATATAAGTCGCCTCAATTGATTGGAAATTCAACTCTTGAACCGTCTGATTTCGAAGGCCTCAACGCCTTAAGTCGTGTCTCTGGAAATTTGATTTCTTTACCTTGTTGCTTTCGATGAAACGTTTGTGACTGGTGATTAACCAATAACCCAACTTGGTATTAAAAAAACGCTGCAAATTCTTTCACTGGGGTTTATTATTCAATCGGCTTGCGTTCATGATTTGAATTTCTACTAAGCTTTGGAGTCTGCGTGTTTCACAGGATAGGGTGATTATTGAATTTCAGGAGATATGCATGGAGCACGTAAATCTGTTTTCGACCGTAAAATACAATTTTGGATTGATCAGTTGATCATATTTGTGTGCCTCCTGAAATTCAATAATCGCCCTATCCTGTGAAACACGCACACTCCAAAGCTTAGTAGAAATTCAAATCATGAACGCAAGCCGATTGAATAATAAACCCCAGTGAAAGAATTTGCAGCGTTTTTTTTATTGAACTTCAATACCCCCCCCCCCCCACAATAAAAACATCTATAACTTATCAAGTCCTTTGGCATTCGTATTGCGTTAAAACTTCCCCAAATCCAAATTTAAACGATGTAGCCAAATCTAGACAGATGTAGAGGATGCACACTCCGAAGCTTAGTAAGATTCAAATCATGAACGCAAGCCAATTGAATAATAAACCCCAGTGAAAGAATACTTATTTACCCCAGTAATAATATTGAATAATAAACCCCAGTAATAATATTGAATAATATTTACCTATATATTATCAGAATGCTTCAACCCGTGTATCGGCTACTAACTACACTACAAGTATTCACATCGGCTATCACTCCAGTATCCACATTCACTACAACTCGACGCTATCGGCCGGACATCACTATGTTACAAACAAACAATAATAAATGAAAAAACGCAAATGTTGGCACCATAAATCGGGCCATACATCGGGAATGGTTTGACCTACGGACGTGGGGAAGGGCTCATTCGATTCCTAATGGTATGTTCTTCAAATGGGAAAATATTTAGGCCGATTCGACTAGTTTTGAGGTTTTCAGGGATTTTACAAAACTTTTAGAGCCCTTAAAGGGCGCTTTAAATTGAGTGAGAGAGCTGGCTTAAGAATTGGGGCGTCGTCGGACCAAGATGGATTTTTCCTGAAAATTTCAGATGTTTTGCTCCAGCCGTTTGGGACGTGCGTACGGAGGACGGACGGAAAAATTTTTTATTGCAAATTCGGATTCTACACCTTTTGAAACGTAAACCATGAAATTTTCAGGGGGGTTAGACTTTTTTTTCCTGAGCGATTACAATGGTTTATTATTGGATAATAAACCAAAATTATGTTTTTAGATTAGTACAAATTAAGATTTGAACTCAAACGATGTTCCCATATTTTATCTTTTTGGTTTTAAATTAGTAGGCACTTTTGGTTCCATTTTACGTGATCACAAGTAGGTACCATTATTATTGAAGGTTCAATTTGCTATGTTATCACAACCGACTACCTATGGGAAAAGACATTATTGAATGTAGTTCACATTAATTTTAGCGAATTCGCAAGAAAAAAAGAAGATATTCTAGAAAAGAAAAGTATTGGAAGAATTAGGAGAACTCACACTCTTTTCGATAATCGTGTGGGTTTTTCTTTGTGAAATCGACTCAAATGACAACTTGTGAAGTTTGACCATGGAAAAGTGTGGTGTGCCATAAGGTTACAATTTTGAAGAATTTGGTAGGTATTTCTGCATTTTCCAAATTCTTGGTAAATTGAAAAAACTTTAGGCTCATAAAATTGTTTGTGATGCAAGTGGGGGTACTTGAAAGGAATAGTAGTTATAGTTATACATAACATTATGAATAATGATTACGGAAACTTAACGGTTTTGTCAAAGTTTCAAAGAGAAAAATGGGCGCAAAAATTGGGATTTTGAGAACAAAGTTGTGTGGGGTATCGTTTTCGATGTATCTTGTAAATTTGGACGCTTGATTGATTGGAATGTGTCCTGGTTAAACTGTCAAATTGAATTTTCTCAGCCCGGGATCATTCCCACGGCAGGGGGTTATGACCAAAAAAAATAAATAAATAAAAACCAATTATGCAAGCGAAAAACATAACTTTTCTCTTAATTTCACTCAACAACGAAGATTCTTTGATTCTTCGAAGATTCTCACTTCTGAGACTTCGATAAATAAATTAATCGTTATTCGTATTTGTAGTCGCAGAAAAGTATTCGTTAATCACGATTACCTTACAAGTATTCGTTAATCGATTAACGCCCATCTCTGGTACATATTTCCGTTCAATTAATCGATTGGAATTCGAATCTCGCTTGTGCAGATGAAACTTGCTATTGTTTTGGTTGAAAATAGATCACTCCGATCAGTTGAATCGAAGATGGAGATTTCGATCATATAAGGTAACGGCACCGGTAGTGGCCAGTGCTCCAGTAGTGGCCATTTTAAAGTTTATATTTGAGAAATAAGGATTCCCGGTCTCCTAGTGGCTTCAAACTTGCAGGAGGTACAGCTCATGTCATCTTGTAGTCAGAGGTTGAACTAGGAGTGCGCAGAGGATCATTGGAAATTGTGGTAAACTTCTCAATATGACCGTCCCTAGTTTCCTCGTTTGTTGGGCTGTATCCTAGAGCTTCTACTGGATAGAATCAATTTTGTTCATCTAGTATTGAATTTAATGATATTAAACACGTAAGGAGGGCAAAATGTCAAGTGGCCACTACTGAGACATGCCACTACTGGAAATTTCGTCATTTGATGTGGCCACTACTAGATCAAAATAAAGGTGTGAGAAAAAATTAATAAAAAATAGAAAAAAATTGTTCTTTTGATAGTTTTAGGCAATGGATATGTTAGGGAAGAGTCGGGCTATATTCTAAATGAGTCCTGAAGAAAGTCAGTACTACTGTTGGCCCACAATTGTCAAAACTAAAGAAAAAAATTCTTAACTGTGGCCACTACCGGTACCGTTACCTTAAGTCGCCTCAATTGATTGGAAATTCAACTCTTGAACCGTCTGATTTCGAAGGCCTCAACGCCTTAAGTCATGTCACTGGAAATTTGATTTCTTTACCTTTTTGTTTTTGATGAAACGTTTGAGACTAGTGTTTTACCGATAAAATAGCAATCGATTTGTTTGGCTCTCCTGAAAAGTTAGTGAAAATTTTAAACGGCTTGTGGTTTTGACACCTACGATTTGCGTCATTAGAATTCTTGGTTGAGAACAGAGAAAGTGCTTGAAATGTTATCGTAGCTCGAGCGTCAAAATATTTATCTTCTCCAAGCCCATCTGGATCTGAAGCACGTTTGCATTGTTTTTTCGAGCTCAAGTTACCAGGTTAAATTGGTAAAAATACGTACCCATCAGAGACCGTTTTCCCCAGAACACTCGAGGTGATTGAAATAGCTAGGCGCTGTAAAATGGTTACAAGGCAACTAAACAGGAAATCAAGCTAAAATATTCCGATTAATTGCGGGTCTCTGTAGCTCTACCCTTTTCTCTTTGGTCGATTCAGAAATAATTTTACTATTGGATTGTTGTTTTTGTTTAAATTCCACAAACAGTACATTTGTTTTACAATTCTGAACAATTTGCGTTTCTTGTCTGTCTGTATGTGGCAGATCGTGAGTCCATCAGATCCATGTAACAAGCTGTATTTCTACCTTTTAATCCGATTTTGATCAGGCGGTTGGACCATTGATGGCCAGGTAGGATCTGGGTCTAAAAGATAACAGCCGAACAGTGTACATCAGCGAAAGAAGATGAAGTTAAGCAAAACAGTGATTAGTTGTGCTGTTGCTGAGACCATGCCTGTCGAAACCATATCAGTGCAAGTGGCTGTGGCAGCTTTTCTATGGAATGGAATCTGTCACTAGCACTCTCTCCAAGGATGGAAGGAAATTATTGTTCCTGACTTCATTTTGTGTTGTGCAGTAAACACTGTTTACTGTTTTTGGTTTATTATTCAATAATAGCTCTTGAAAAAAAATTCTAACCCCCCCCCCCCCCCCCCGAAAATTTCATGGTTTACGTTTCAAAGGGTGTAGAATCCAAATCTGCAATAAAATTTTTCCGTCCGTCCGCCGTACGCACGATTTCTCCCAAACGGCTGGAGCAAAAGATCTGAAATTTTCAAGAAAAACCCATCTTGGTCCGACGACGCCCCAATTCTTGAGCGAGGTCTCTCACTTAATTTGAAGTGTCCTTTAAGGGTTGTCAAAGTTTTGTAAATTCCCTAAAAACCTCAAAAAAAGTCAAGGCGGCCTAAATTTGTACTCTTTTTGAAGAACACTCCACGAGGAATCGAATGAGCCCCTCCCCATATCCGTAGGTCAAACCATTCCCGATCTATGGCCCGATTCGTGGTGCCAACATTCGCGTTATTTTGGTTTATTATTGTTTTTGTGTTGATATCAGTAACCTAGTGACGTCGTGATGTAGTGATGTAGTAATGTGGATACTGGAGTGAACTCCTAAAAGGCTTTGTAGCGGATACACGGGTTGAAGCATTCTGATAATGCATGAAAAACGCTGCAAATTCTTTCACTGGGGTTTATTATTTAATTGGCTTGCGTTCATGATTTGAATTTATACTAACCTTTGGAGTGTGCATGTTTCACAGGTGATAGAGCGATTTTTTAATTTCAGGAGATACGCACAGAGCACTTGAATCAGTTCTCAACCAAAATATCTATTTGCATTGATAAGTTGATCATATTTGTGTGCCTCCTGAAATCAAAAATCGCTCTATCACCTGTGAAACACGCACACTCCAAAGCTTAGTATAAATTCAAATCATGAACGCAAGCCAATTGAATAATAAACCCCAGTGAAAGAATTTGCAGCGTTTTTACATCGGTCCTTTTACAATTAGCGATTACAATGGAAAAATATTCTATTTGAAAATATTAAATTTCGTAAAACGGAGCATACATATCAGAATGCTTCAACCCGTGTATCGGCTATAAACCCTTTTAGGAGTTCACTCCAGTATCCACATTCAGTACATCACTAGGTTACTGCTATCGAAACAAAAACAATAATAAACCAAAAAAACTTTGACAACCCTTAAAGGGCGCTTTAAATTACGTGAGAGAGAAATTGGGGGGTTGTCAGACCAACATGGATTTTTCCTGAAAATTTCAGATTATTTGCTCCAGCCGTTTGGGAGAAGTCGTGCATACGCCTTACGGTTATTGCAGATTTGGATTCTACACCCTTTGAAACATAAACCATGAAATTTTCAGGGGGGGGGGGGTTACAATTTTTTTTTTTTTTTTTTCAAGAGCGATTACAATGGTTTATTATTGAAAAATGAACCAAAATGATGATCCTGTAATTGTTATGATTCTAAACCTCTGGTAGTCGCTGTTGTTGGGGAGGGGGGAGTCTTGTTATTGTACTAATTCCCATGAACTCCAGTTTGTTTGTGGAGACTGTGTTCTTCCCCTTCTCTTAAACAAATGGCTCTTGTGTTTGAGGTTCCCAATCAGAAAAATAATGGTATATACCAGAGGAAACCTAAATGTCCGAATCAGCCTGGCTGGATAAATAAGAAAAATGTCCCATTTCTCGCATGTACGGATACATTCTTCACTGAGTGTATGTCTCGCCCATAATTGGAACGCATTAAGTCGGTACAGAATACACAAAGGTATGGAATGTCACTCTTAAGACAGATATGGGAAAGCATTTATTGAAAAACGAAAAAATAAATGAGGATCCTCTTATCGTATTGCTCACTAAAAGAATGTGGGCTTTCCATTTCAAACGCCTGTCAACTGAAACACCCAAGTATCTTCGGCAATCAACTCGTTGGATTGGGGGCTAAGAACAAGGATGAGATCGGCATGAACTTGATGAAACATCGAAATTGAGTTTATCAATCGAAATATTGACCGTCTTTATCGAGCGAGTGGATTCTAAAAAGTTTTCCGTTATTGAAAATAGTGACTATTTGGTTTATATATTGCTCCTCGCGTTCATAGTTGAGGAGCTTACTTTAAAACAGGCACATATCCATTCCGACAAAATGTTCAGGAAGTGAAAAAAAAAACGATTTGCGGATAAGTGGAGATGTTTTTCTGCAGTTTCTCGTCGGAGTAAGGTGTGAGAAGGCACATATAAAGATGCCTCAGAATATGAATCAATTTTCTCCAAAAAACGCTGCAAATTCTTTCACTGGGGTTTATTATTCAATCGGCTGAAAAAATTATTGAAATCGGGTGTGCGTGTTTTACAGGTGATAAAGCGATTATTGAATTTCAGGAGATATGCATAGACGACGTAAATCGGTTCTCATCCAAAACACCTATTTGGATTGATCAGTTGATGATATTTGTGTGCCCCCTCTACATCTGTCTACCTTTGGCTTCATCGTTTAAATTTGGATTTGGGGAAGTTTTAACGCAATACGAGTGCCAAAGGACTTGATAAATTATAGATGTTTTTATTGGGGGGGGTATTGAGGTTCAATAAAAAACGCTGCAAATTCTTTCACTGGGGTTTATTATTCAATCGGCTTGCGTTCATGATTTGAATTTCTACTAAGCATTGGAGTGTGCGTGTTTCACAGGATAGGGCGATTATTGAATTTCAGGAGATATACATGGAGCACATGAATCTGTTCTCGACCGAAATACCTATTTGGATTGATCAATTGATCATATTTGTGTGCCTTCCGACGGAAAATTTTTTATTGCAGATTCGGATTTTACACCCTTTGAAACGTAAACCATGAACTTTTCAGGGGGTTAGAATTTTTTTTCCAGAGCGATTACAATGGTTTATTATTGAATAATAAACCAAAATGTAGGGGACGGATTTGTTACCTTTTGATGCAAACACATAACTTTAGCCCCGGAATTGACGGGGATGTGTTCTGTTTTGTTCGGAAATGATAGGGGGATCTGATTCAACTCATATTCAGAGATAGAAAATTGAGAGAAAAAAAAACAAAACGTTTTCTCCCAGATTTGGATATGTGCCTTTTTGAAAGTAAGCTCCTCAGTTGATAATTTGGTGTTGCCTGCTTATGAATCTCAAAGAAATGCTGCAGTCAGCAACGGGACTCAAGTGGTGCTGAAACCGACGTTTTTTCGTCTCCGCGATCATGTAATTTTCGCAATGGGGTCAATTCAGTTGCTACCTTGGCGAAAATTGGCGTTCTAATTACGAAGTTAATTTTAGTCACAGCACTTTTCATCTCACTCACCTTTGTTCCTACTTTTCTGTGCCTTTTTCTCCAATCCTATTTACACGAGAGGTTTTATTTATTACGAAGTTTTTTACAAATTATTCAAAATGATCAAATATCTTAGATAATTTGTCGTGTTTTAGTTGAGGTACACGGACGTTTAACGTCAAGCCCATTTGCTATTTTCACCGGCTGTGAAGATATCGGTATAGTTACTGTTATCTAGGGAAGGCCGATAGTCGGTAGTGAGAAACTATCTCAGAAAACTATAGAAAGGAATGCCTGGACCCTATCCCCATTGTCGGCAAATAGATCAGCCCCTTCCAACGTGCATCTATTGAGAGGTTTGAAACTTGAGGTGAGGTTGATTGAGAGGAGAAACTTGAGAGGTTTAAAAAAAAGGCAATGAGACATACGTAGTAGCAAATACCATATTTATTGGCAAATAATTATATATTTTTTCCTACGCTCGACTCTTTCCCACCCTTCGTTAAATCTTAATTAAAACCCAGGTTTTTGACACCCCCCTGAGGTTTTCTAGACCTATCCACTGCTGTTCCCATTCAATGAATTTGAGTTGTCAATAGGAGGAACCGTAGATCTATTGTAGGTGTATTTCAATCCTTAGAATGAATTAACTTTCCTTCACATGAAGCTATAAATTCAAGGGAAGCGGACAGAGTTATTTCGTATTCCCAAACACCGATAGTCAGCCGACTATCGATAGTTTGAAACTATCGATATATCCATAGTCCTATCGACTATCGCCCTTCCCTACTTCGATCTGCCACAGCGACTTTTCTATCGTAGGAAGGAAAATAATTGTTGGCAACTCGACCGTGAAGTAAGCTATATTTAGCTTTTCTATACGCACTGATTGGAAACAGCTTGTGATAGAATTTTTACATCCGTAACTATGTCAAATTCGGGCAAATAGCATTTTACACATATTCACTGAGTGTCGTCAATATAATAGAGCATTCAAACTCAATCAGATTTACGGGATTTACAAGTTCAAATCTCCCTATGAAATGCGCCGGTAAATGTCTTAAATTTCGGAGGGATAGCTAAATACATCATGTGCCAAAGTCATAGGGCATCAGCAATCGTATCACAAGCTTAGCAAGATCAGCTGAAATCTGTTTAGTTTGATGTATTTACTACATTCATTTATAGAGCCAAACGTCTTTCTTCACAGTTATGAACCCAAATCTGGAAGGTTTAAGCTTCGAAAACAGTTCACTTGTGTATGAAATATTGATTTGATTAGAAGTACATCTCGAGAGCGAATCGAGGATGCCATTACAAACATCTTATCTAACTCGTGTTTTCGTTATTTAAGTAATTGTGGTTCGGCGATGGGTTTTTATGATTGATTACGGTTCTACTGTCATTGTTTTCTTAAAATGAGCTTGTGGGTTTCTCTCCAGTTGTTATTTAAGCTGTTTTCAACAATTTATTTAAGGAAATCTATAATCAGCTTGTAGATTTGAATTTACCAATAGAAACAAACCAATCACGCAGCATGGCTTAGATAGCAAATTTTCATAGCAACTTGGTAAATTGTTTTTGATTTAATATTCAATAATAAACCATTGTAATCGCTCTTAAAAAAAATTTAACGGCCACTGAAAATTTCATGGTTTACGTTTCATAGGGTGTAGAATCCAAATCTGCAATAAAAAATTTTCCGTCCGTCCGCCGTACGCACGATTTCTCCAAAACGGCTGGAGCAAAATATCTGAAATTTTCAGGAAAAATCCATGTTGGTCCGACAATGCCCCAATTCTTTAGCCAGCTCTCTCACTTAATTTATAGTGCCCTTTAAGGGTTGTCAAAGTTTTGTAAAATCCCTTAAAATCTCTAAAAAAGTCAAGGCGGCCTAAATTTGGACCTTTTATTTTAAGAACTTTCCATGAGGAATCGAATGAGCCCCTCCCCAGGTCCGTAGCTCAAACGATGTATGGCCCGATTTATGGTGCCAACATTTGCCGATACTTTTTGGGCGATATTTTCTATTCCGATATATCGACATTAAATGTACACAATCAGATCCAATATTTTTCTGCCGTAAATCATCAAATTAACCATATCCTACATCTTATTGCTCAAAACTAATTTTATAATTTCCATTGAAGAATAGGGGAATTAAATCAGATGAGGTATGCACATCCTAGGTAAATCACTGGGGTTATTCAATTGGCTTGCGTTCATGATTTGAATTTCTACTAAGCTTTGGAGTGTGCTTGTTTCACAGGTGATTATTGAATTTCAGGAGGCACACGAGCATGATCAACTGAACAATCCAAATAGGTATTTTGGTTGAGAACCGATTTACGTGCTCTATGCATTAGGGTGTATCGATTTTCAACTTTTTTTTTGTTTTCCAATTCCAAGTTGAAAAAACGTTGCTACTACAAATTACCACACAAAATTTTAGATTTTTAAAAAAATGTTTAGGTCTCCCGCACAAGGCCTAAAGTTTAGAAATTTTAAGTTTCTTACTAAAAAAGTCAATTTTTACAAAAAATTTAAATAACCTAAAACATGCGTTTTTCTAAGTTGCAAGTTAATATTACACTGATGATAACCACGAACAACTATATAAAAATTATCTCAATAATGTAGCACATAATTTAGGTCTCCCGCACAAGGCGTAAAAGTCGTAAATTTCGGCCGATTTTTGCTATTTTCCATTACTTGGATATCATTATTTCATACTTCAAACCTTAAAAACCTGGTTTGGCTTGGTTGGAATTGTTGTAATAAGTGAAAATTTCATTATTTATTTCATTATTTAATAATGAAGAACAGTTTAACGAAGTTACTTGTATGAAGATCTGTTGAAATAAACTCTTATTTATTGCGGTTACTGTTGTTTATTAGAATTAAATAAATTAAAAAAAAGGTTTCAATCACAAAGTTTAGTGTAGTTGTTAAAAGTAAAAAATATTGTTGAAACTTTGGTTTCAGGTTTTGAAGCGAAGATCAAAGGAGGAATACATATAAGCCATTAAATTTGCAATAGAACAATAAAACGCTTGCTCACAGTGCTAAGGCTCTTATGTCATATGGAAAAATCAACAATAATTTCTACTTTTAACAACTACACTAAACTTTGTGACACGTTGTAACCTTTTTTTTAATTTATTTTTTTTAATAAACAACAGTGACAGCAAATAACATAAGAGTTTATTTCAACACCTTCTTCATACAAGTAACTTCGTTAAACTGTTCTTCATTATTAAATAATGAAATAAATAATGAAATTTTCACTTATTACAACAATTCCAAACCAGGGTTTAGTTATATTTAAGGTTTGAAGTATGAACCATAATGATATCCAAGTAATGGAAAATAGCAAAAATCGGCCGAAATTTACGACTTTTAGGCCTTGTGCGGGAGACCTGTGACATTATTGAGATAATTTTTATATAGTTGTTCGTGGTTATCATCAGTGTAATATTAACTTGCAACTTAGAAAAACGCATGTTTTAGGTTATTTTAATTTATTGTAAAAATTGACTTTTTTAGCAAAATTTCTCAACTTTAGGCCTTGTGCGGGAGACCTAAACATGTTTTTTAAAATCTAAAATTTTGTGTGGTAATTTGTAGTACCTAGTAGCAATTTTTTTTCAACTTGGAATTTGAAAACAAAAAAAAAGTTGAAAATCGATACACCTACTATGCATATCTCCTAAAATTCAATAATCACTCTTTCACCTGTGAAACACGCACACTCCAAAGCTTAGTAAAATTCAAATCATGAACGCAAGCCAGTTGAATAATAAACCCCAGTGGAAGAATTTGGAGCGTTTTTTATGGTTATCAGAATGCTTCAACCCGTGTATCGGCTACAAAGCCTTTTAGGAGTTCACTCCAATATCCACATTACTACATCACTACGTCACTAGGTTACTGATATCAACATAAAAACAATAATAAACCAAAATAACGCGAATGTAGGCACCATAAATCGGGCCATACTTTTTTTGAGGTTTTTAGGGATTTTACAAAACTTTGACAACCCTGAAAGAGCACTTTAAATTAAGTGAGGGAGCTGGCTCTAGAATCAGGGCGTCGCCGGACCAACATGGATTTTTCCTGAAAATTTCAACTTTTTTGCTTCTGCCGTTTGGGAAAAATCGAGCGTACGGCGGACGGACGGAAAATTTTTTATTGTAGATTCGGATTCTACACCCTTTGAAACGTAAACCATGAAACTTTCAGGGGGGGTTAGCATTTTTTTTTTTTTTTTTTTTTCAAGAGTGATTACAATGGTTTATTATTGAATAATATACTAGATAATATATTAGATAACAAAAAGGTAGGGACATATTGGAGACTTGGGTTCTAGCCGGTTCGAGGCCCAATGGAGAGCACTCAATCAGAGGGTTTTCCTACCTCTTTCTCCAACCAATACTGGTTTGATTGAATTTTTTTTTCCAGTTTTCCTTTTTACTTCACTTGCATTGATTTTACAACCGTACATATGATAATTTACTTCCCTGGATCCTGTACTTCATTATTATCATAAATTAAGTTTCATTGAATTGTTGAGAGGTTGAATTATTTACCTGTGGTAGAATGAGATTCAATAATGACGGATTTGTAATCCGGATTAGTTTGAAAAAAATATCGATGACCGATATATCGATATTCTTTGCCGATATTGACATCCCTACCAAGTAACTCGAGAGACAACTAGGTACCTCTGTATCATCAGCATAGGTAATTATTCTTTCAAAGTTGAACGCGAAACAGATCATTCAAAAAGGTTATGAAATCAGGTCCTAATACGCTACTGTGTACGTGTATTGTGTCATCGCGAAATAGGGCTGTAATTTATGTTTTTTGCTCCTTGCCAACAATCTAACTCCGTGTTTCCCAACCTGTGTGCCGCGGCACACTGGTGTGCCGCAAAGGTGGGCTAGGTTTGCCGTGGGATAAGTCAACTTGAACTAAAATAGTTACGAACGAAAAAATGCCTAACGGCTTGTCTAGCACAATGAATGGCCGATTTCATCAAACTTTTCACCAGGCATTAACGCTGGGTTATATATTTGGCGATTTTAAACATTGAAAAGTATTTTCCTTCCCTTGTCACATCTGCATTTGATTGGGTGGGAAATCCCTTTATTTGTATGGCTGACAGTGCAGGCCTAAGCACAATCGAAGAAGAGGAATTGAGCGACATAAAAAATGACCATGGCCTGAAGATGGAGTTTGAAAAACTCGTTCAAGATGCAAAGGAAAAGTCAAAAAAACTACAAAAGAAAAATAAGTCCTGACATACCAGCTTTTTGGGTGCCATTAAAAAACGAGCATCCTGCAATTACTAAAAAGTTAGTGCGAGCATTGTTGCCGTTTTTAACGTCTTAAGTGAGGCATCTTTTTCGGCTATGAACCAAATAAAAACCAAGAACGTCACAGCTTCAATCATTAGAGCACGACATGAGATTGTCCTTGTCAGTTGTACAGCCTCGTAAAATGGAGTTAGAGAAAAAACATCAAGCCCAAGTGTCACATTAATAAAGAACATGACATGAAATCAATAATAAAGATAATACAGTAGTATAATAAAGTAATAACAAAGAACTTTTCTAATAGAAAGCAAGAAGTATTTTGTTTGCTTTCCTGAGCCCTACTTTTATTGTATTTGATTGGAACAGGTGTGTTTAATAAGTTGTAATAAAATGAGATATTCCTGCAATGTAATGTTTTCTTTTTTCCTAGGAATCAGGTTAGGTGTGCCGCGGCTATTTGTCTTTTTTTGTAACTGTGCCGTAGGCTAAAAAGGTTGGGAAACACCGATCTAACTCTGTCCATCATTTTTTTGGAAATTCGTGATTTTTTTTCTTTTTTTTTTCCCAAACGATGTGCTATTTGATTGAAACACGACTTTGAAGTTCAGCCATCAATATCTGTTGACAGCTGTACCGACACGGGGAACGAACCATCATCGAGCCGTATCCAACCGACCCCTACAAGGACCCCAAGCTCTGGCCACTGGGTTGGGGACAACTCACCAAGGCTGGCATTCACAACCATTACGTCGTAGGAAACTGGTTGGGCGAAAGGTAACATTCCGACCCAATTATTTCCGTCCTTCTTTCACGTATTGTCATTTGTTTAGAGTTACAAATTTAGTAACTAACACAAACTAATTTATGATGTGCAAACCTAAATCCTTCAGTAGCACTATTGATTTTTTTTTCCAATTTGTGGAACTACTAGAACTTTTGACTGCTACACTTTTATGTCACCGCTGTCTGTCATTGAAAAATATTTGTTTGAGGCAGTGGCGTAACGTACACCCCCGCAAACCCGGGGGGCCCGGGAACGGGGCCGCTCTAGCAAAAATTAATTTTTTTTATTTTAAAGAATAAAGCGGAACTAACGATACACAGAACAATTCCAAGATGTAACATTAAGTTTATAAACATCAACGGTAATGTAGGTTCATTGATCAATCTCTCACACGGTCATCCAAAAGTTTGCTGCGTAGACTAGAAGTCTCGAGTTCGTAACGGTAGGTTAAATTGTTATATTATTATTTTATTTATTTATTTTTTTATTATCAGAGAAAAAACATTTACTTGTTGATCATTACATGGGGTGGAATGTTGGAATAGTTGGGGTTGTGAAAAGTATAAATTGATATGCCAAAAGTTCGAATTGGTATGCCGAAAGTTGAAATTGAGTCGCCAAAAGTTGAAATTAAGATTAAAATATTAACATTTATTTGTGCCAAAGGTTCAAATTACTTTGCCAAAATTTTCAATTTGATAATATGCCAAAAATTCAAATTGATTTTGCCAAACTAATCTGATTTTATTTTTTTCTTCCTAACTGTGTGTGTGTGTGATATAATTGTTATATTATATTATGTATTTTTAGTTAGGTAGTCTTAGCGCATTGTGATGACCGTTGCAAAAATGCACGCTTCGCAAAAAAAAAAAAAAAAAAAAAAAAAAAACAATACGGCGAAAGGCCCCCCAAAAATTTTGTGGGGGGGGGGGGGGGGTGTGTGAAAACCGTTACGCCGCTGGTATGATTTACTAAAGTAGGTCGGTTCTCATTACAAAATCTAGAGATATTGTGTCTCCAATGTTTGTTGTTATTGTGAAACAGTGTACAAGAATTCTGAAAGAAATCTCAGTGAATGAGAGGCCTTGTAACAATATTCGATCACCACTGATTGTCTAGTTTATATGTTAATTTCCAAAAGTCCAATGGAAGTTGATGAAACTCATTTCAAAAATCACAAATGACCCTGTTGCGAATCACTTGCATGGAGCTTACTCCCTGGAAGCAAATAGCTATAGCAGATTAGTAGACAAAGCATTTCAGAAGAAAACATTTCAAAAGCTGGACGAACCACGTCGAATGTTCCCTAAATCTCGCTTTGAATTAATGAGATTAAAAAAAACCATTCGAATTAAGTATGGTAACTTACATTTTAATCGTGATTAATGGACTCTGGACTAACAAACTACTATTTAACTATAATTAAATTTAAAAAAACAACTTCATGAAGGTAATAATTCTTTGTTATTGATCATTCAACTGCATGCCTCTACCCTGCAAATGTATGAGTGCGTTTAGTACACAGATAATTGCAAGAAAAAGTACAAATAGCCTACCCTAAACCTAGAAACGAACTTCTGAGCTATTCGAAAATCTCAATGACGAAAACTGTTGAAGTAACGCAAATCTTCTTTTGATCGTTATTGGTAAATATCTCTGCAATGAATCGAATGTACCCACTCACAACCAGTATTCCTTCACGCCCGGGCGCTCTCCAAGTCTCATAAAAAAAAAATTAAATCGAAATACAAATTTTAGTTTGCATTATAAAACGTTTTTATACGTTTTATTGTACCGTGAATTATTAGGTCTATTCTTGAATAGAAATAATTTTATTTGAGTTTATCGTTTGTGAGGTAGGTACGTAAATTTGCTCTAGAATCTAAATCTGCTCTCGAATATGTTAGGTATTTACTCTGGCGTTCAGGCACGTATCAAACAAGTCAGTCCTCTAGCAGAGTATGTACCTTGTGGTGCGCATTCGTTAAACCTTGTAGGTTTGTGTGCAGCAGAATCATGCCTGTATAACTTTTTATCATTTGAATGATCAACAGGAGTACAATCCAGTTCTTAGCGACCGTACCTACCCGACTGTCCCCCCCCCTCCGTTCAACACTCCTTCAACTAACCTTCAATGGGCTCCTTCCGCCCTTTGTTATCCCGGCATCACCACTTTTCCGTCCCCTCCTCTGTGCTAGAATCCCATATTTGTAGGTTGCATAGGCAATTTTTCAACTTCGGCTTCAAAAACAAACGGCTGATTGTAACACGAGGTTATCATGCGTCACAATAGATCCTAGCGGTCTCACTGACCAGGGGCTCCTCCCATCCCTTATCGGAAAAAAAACACGAGGTTATTGTTAGCTTGAACAAATTTCAAACCCATCGTGATAATTGTTCCTTTATCTCCCAAAACCAGTATAGAACCAATTTCCTAACGTTTATTTGTTTTTGCAGATACGCCCACCTCCTTCCGGCTCACAGGGACTACAACCGGAAAGCCCTGTACGTTCAGAGCACCGATGTCGATCGAACTCTGATGAGCGCTGAGGCCAACCTGGCAGGCATGTTTCCCATGACCCCGGAGGAGCAGTGGGGCGCCCTCAAATGGCAACCCGTCCCCATCCACACCATCCCCGAACCTCTTGACAAAGTTAGTGATTGTGATTCGATGAAAAATGCTGTTCAGGCTGTCCCTCGTTCGATGGACACACATTTTTTGAAGTAAAACCGAGAAAAAGACCGAAAATGAAGCGCAACGCCGCTAACCACACTTTTCTACAGGGTGTATCAGATAAGTAAAATAAATCAGTAGAGACCGAGTAAAGAAGGTCTGGGTGGCAGAGGAAGTGGTTTGCATTCAAGTAAGCTATTTTTCTGGTGGGGCAGGCATTAATGTAAAATGAAACTCTCACTTTCTCCTGGAAGTTAACCCTTGTGGTAAACCATACAGAGAGAAACCAGAGGACTTGTGGGGAGGGCAGTACGTCAAAGAAGTGGAATGTAAGAAGTTAGGTGACATGGAAACAGCCCTAGACCCTGTACCCTATACTTTATCAAATAATTTCAGTACCTAACTGATTGCCTTGTACCACGCCAAGTATGCATGTTACAGTACATGTATTATTTATTAATGCTACAAGTTGTGTTCTATTTATCTAGCATTGGACTAATAAGCTCCAAGAACTTGGCGAGGCATCCATGGTCTGTTTAGCAACCCACATTACCGCAAATGCATACTTGCTGGTAATAATATCGCTTATTTCAAACTTGGATATGAAGTTATCAAGTTTTTCTCAGAAGAGTACACACATGTTGCGGTTGTGACTAGAGCCCTCTACACCTTGCTGAGCGATACTTCAGGATTGGTACTTTTCATCCCTTGTTCTTGTGACTTAATTAAGGTGATCCAGCTAATATTCAAGTTAGCTTTAGAGTATAAACTTGGAATCCAACGTTGTTTCTAGTTGTAAACTTTATTGTTAAGCTTTGAGAAAAGCTCTAACGACCGTGGGGATTGGGAGGGAGAGAGATAACACTAACAAAAAAGGAAAAAAAGTTAGTTGTTTCGCGTTTTACCTGACCGGTGTTATCAGGGGAAGATAAGAATTTGTACCTACACCTATTCGATGGTGGGTTTCCAATTCTGAAGATTCCTACGGTTAAACTCAAAGTACTGGAAGTTTCGTATTCAACATGGTGGCCTACTTGTTACTCCTTGTTCAAATATGATAACATTATTTGCCAGATATCGCTTATTGCGAGTACCCTAAGCTTCTGAACAGTATGTTGATTTGAGATGTACTGTAGTTAACATTAGCTGTTTCAGTAAAGCTAGTGTATGACTGAAATTTCGTGCAGGTTCAAGTTGTTAAAAACCTAATGATTACTCGGACAAACATTGCATGTTCATTTACACTCCTTTAAAAACTTGTAAATTCATACAGTAAAAGTTATATATTTTCCTTATACAAACGAACAAAACAATTTCCCCCACAATCACTTGTGAAGCAGCACTCCCGACTAAAACATCCTGCCTCACATGTTCTTTATAAGGCTGAGCCTCCACTTTCGTTAGGTATCACTTTGGGACAGTCCCTTTCTAAATTCTAAGGACCAGTTCTGGTGTCATCCTTGTGTTAGCTCTCTGTGTGATCCTTTCCTCTTCCTGTTCCCGGTTTATTTCCTTGTATTTGAGAACTCGAGTGTCGTACGTGCAGACAGCACTCCTATTCTTGCTGGTCATGTGCATCTTAGCAACGACTGTCCAGAACGACTCTTAAAGCGTAACCTTATGCCTGATGTGCTCCCATTGTGGGCATACAAAGAAACTGTGCCCCGCTTCATCATCTCCCATTTGGCAATATGTACTTCTTGCCTAGGCTTCTTTCTCAGTCTCCTTCAGAAAAGGACCGTCAGGAATTGGGTCAGGTAGCGTCCTTTCTTCATCCACTGACTCACATTGTCTATCAGCAAGCCCGTCGATCTACCTGTAGGTTTCTGAGCCATTTTAGGCTGTGCTTTGTTGTGATTTCGCTGCTGTAAATATATACGAGGGCACTCATTTGCCAGGATTTTAATCAGGATGACGCTAGTGATGACCTGGGAGGCCTCACCTGATAGAGTTCTGCAAGGGCTACACAATCTTAAGCGACCTCTACACGATCAATAGTTACGTCAATACCTTATCAGAATGACAGTAAAACTGATGTTTTAGTGCTGGTAATGATGGAGATCTGGATTTTCTGATATTGAAGCGTCATTACTTGGAAGGGGAGGGGATACTATCATTATTACTGATAGTGTAAGGTGGATGACGTCAGTTCACCGTCATTACTCAGTTGAACAAGTTCTCCCAGTGATCATGAACGTGCGATGAGAAGACGAGATGTTTGACAAGATGAATCAATTTTGCTAAAATCACCTGGTTGTTTATTTATTCACTCTCCTGGCAATGATGGCATTTCATACCTGTTGACTCAAAAAATTTACGTACACAATAAATCATAAATATTTGATGGGAGCTTATTTTCCTGTTCAGCAGCATGTGGATAGGCGCTTCACATGTTTTTGTTGCAGCAATGCTAATTGATGAATGCGACATAATCCCTGAAAATGTTAAATCTCTTAAGTTCCTCCTAATTGCCAGGTATCTTGACAGCTAGTCTTTCCTTGACGGTTACACACTGCCCCATGATAGAGTTTCGTCTCGATAAATGAGGAGTAACCAATTCAAATAGCTTGTCGAAACGTTATTAATTTATCATCATCAATCAAAGTTATTTTATATATTTAGGTTTTGGCGATGAAGTATCCGTGCAAGCGCTACGATTACGAACTTCACAAATTTGAGAAATCCGCCGAGTACAAGAAGCTCATGAAATCCCTCGCAGAGTTGGGAACCTACCTTGCCAAACACTCGGGAAAGGAGTTCGTTGACTTCTCAATCTTCGATTATTTATACAGCACGCTCCTTATAGAGGTAAAAGGCTAATTTTCATATTTTCTATGATAATTTGAACCTTTAAATTGGTTGCTTCGGTATAGAGATTACTCATTTTGTCTACAATTAGCAAAATGTTATCTTTCTAATCAATTCGATTTGATCAATTTTCGTCAATACAAAACTATTGACAGTAATTAACGAAATAATTTATTGTTCGTCAATTTTCTTTAAATCATTCGATGCAAGAATTAATGAATTATATTTTTTTTGTTCGCAAATGAAAATGGTGCAAGTTTTTTCCCCCTATATGCAAATCCATTCTTTTGTTGGTAGGTGCTAGGGATGGGATATCGAAGGCATGGTATCGATATCACTACTGATATTTGTATCGGGCTCCCTGGAATTGATACCTGTAAGATATCGGACCAGAGATATTCCGGATATCGGGGATGTGGATATCGGTACCATTTGAAGGAACTACTGAGAAAATTGTGAGCATTTCAGAATCAGAATGGTGGTTGGGTATGGGCTTTAGCAGTTAAGTGGGGGGGTTCCTATCTTGCATTTGCACCATTTTATTTATTTTTCTTTTTTTTTTTCAATTTCTGTTGGAACTGCTGCTTCCATCTTTACTTGAGAGTAAATTGAGATGGCTTTTTTCAATATGGTTTCTCAGGTTATTCGTGTTACCCGACATTTTTTTTCACTTGCCCACATGTTTTGCACTTGGCATTTTCGCTGTCAATGCGAACAAAAAAGCCTACCACTTACGTTTGACCGGCATCGTTGTGAACACAATCACTTTTAGAGACAGTTAAAGAACAGCTAATATACGAGTAGAGAAATAAATAACGGAATACAGAAAAGAAATGAAAACAACGAGAATATTGAATAGTGTCTGTTGGTTGAGTGGAGATCACAAAGAACTGATACTCTGATGGAGATGTAGGTAGGTTATGTTAGAAGCCGCAGGTTATAAATACCTACTGATATCGATATCGGTTAAAGGATATCGATAGGTCGATAGTATCCTCATTATGGTATCGATACTAAGATATCGAGTATTGACAGTTTGATATTATCGGATATCGATATCCCATCCCTAGTAGGTGCCTGAATTAAATATGGAATTCTAATATGTTCCTAAATAATATTCAATTTTAAGAATACTTACTTCAAATGTAAAGTAAACAGAGCTAAAACGTAATTTAGCTTTTTGTAAGCTAGATAATTGCTTGTGAATCAACTTTGCTGATTCATGGATAGGTTCAAGTCGGATTTAACTAGATATATCATTTAAAAGTGGATTCATAACATTAATTTGTGTTCTTGTTTTAAGAAAATCAACAATTTCACCCCGCCTGAGTGGACGAACAGTGTCTTTCCTGACAAAATGGTGAGGCCGGCCGCCCTAAATTTCGCTAAACAAACTTGGACTCCTGAAATGAAGCGTCTTAAGGGAGGTGTGTTAATCAACTTAATCTTATCTATTGGGTTGGGAGCGTTTGGATTCACGTGATATCGAGATCAGAGGTGAACTGTCTAACGAAAAAAATAATAGTAGACGGGACAGGTATACCTAACCTAAAGTAAAGTATAGGATTTTGGCCCTAACCATTGGTGGCAGCCGGATTCGAACCCAATGGAAGCGTAGGTGTATCACCTACCTATTTCGATCCAATCTGTGGTCATACTCTTTTGATGAAAGGGCTCCGTTTCGATTTGGTGCAAAGGCAAATACAACCATAGAAAAACGCAATCAATCATATTAATGATAAAAAAACTGGAAGATGTGAGAAAACTTTTGATTACCATGGGTTGCAAGGATAAAAATATTTTTAAGATACGTAACTGTGATGTAAATTATGAAAGTAGTAATAATAATCCTGAAAGTGATGATGACATGATTATCACCTATAATGATAGTGACGACGAAACTATGTGATTTTTAGTTACCTTTTTCAATGGGGGTTTGGTATGCACGTCTTTTCAAAAATTCAGACCCCTGGAGTTTGTAGGTATTTATGTTTTTATGATACGTACCTAACAAAATTTCACTGCTATAGTGAAAATGATGATGAAATTATGATTACCTATCTCAAGCAAAGGATTCCAAAGTTAGATCTAAGACTGTTTTTCCAACAAATGGTTACTTTCCTATGTTTTTAAACTAACTTATTTTTCTTCAATGTTACATAGCAAGGTTTGTCAATGCTTTATAAACACTACCTTTCAAAGAATTTTTTTTTATAAAGAAACTATGTCTTTTATGTTCCGAATAAGCTACTGTTTTCAATAAAAAGTATTTTTCTGAACGTATTGCGCCAAAACAGGCTATATCCAAAATTAAATGTATCACTTTGAATAGTTTCTCTAGATCTGCCACCACTCGATATTAACGGAAGGTAACCAGGAATGAAGCATAGAAAAAAAATCGGATCTTCAAATTTTAATATTACGCTTACGATCATAAAATTGTGTTTCCTGAAAAATTTACTGAAGTGGACATGTCAGGTTTTGGAAACAAACTCCTCCATTGTTCTTCACCAACTAATCTCTTCTCAATTTAGAAAAAATTCATCAAAAATAAATTGTCTACCAATCTCTAATTTAATGCCATTGGGTAGACCATTGAAAAGGATAATACCTTTATAGGAAAAGAAGTTTCGGGCTCTAGATGTCAAACAAAAAGGAGGTTTAAAATTAAGAGTATTAAATGATCGTTGATGATGATAATTCTCTCGTACTTAGGTTTTTGTAAACACAAATCGAAACAGTTTCCCTATAAATATTGGGAAACATTGAACCGCTTTGTATCCTATAAATCTATAACCTTTTATGAATTTATAAACGAAAGAGTAAGTTATTCGAACAATTTAACTATCATATCAAAATTTGAATTTCGAGATTATATTATGATACTAAGTTGTGTGAAACCTTCCCGTTTCCAGAAACTGCTGTGCTTTAGGATATAAACCAAGCTTGATTAAGCTGGCGAACAAATAAACGAGGAAGTAGTTGTGATGGATATGGTTTGTTGGCCCTTCCCGAATCTTGAATCCGTCGCCTTGGAAGATGAATCAGACGCCTTCAAGCGTATGGGTCAACCTCTGAGCGTGGCGTAACATTGAACCGCATTCAGCTCAATGGAAGGAGGAACTATACCGTTCCATCGCCTCACATAGTACAGCAACAAAAACGTTCGCCCCCGACAGCTACGTGGTTCCCTATTGCGCGCCTCCTTTGTCACAGAGCTGCGGAAAGATATTTCTTGGGAGAAATAATGGTAAATACAAACTCCGGAAAGGTTCTCTCCCACCCCCGGCTATCTACATCCAATCAGAAAGCTTTACACAGCCATTCTACAGATTCGAAAACATGTAAATCCAGCTTAGCGGTCTCCGTCATCGTCTTCAGCTGCAATCACATGGATGCGGAATGGACAAGTAGGAAGAGTAGTGTTTGAAGTAATGGAAGTGAGAGTACGTGCGGAAGAATGTTCACATGGTTGCTGATACGAGGAGGCCACCTGGTGATTGTGTTGTCAATGCAAAACCTCTTTATGCAAAAACAACCAATCGGACCCGGTCATAAAACAGTTAATCCTCGCGCGGTCTACAGTTCTGGTAATATTACATTTTCCAATACTTCACGGTCCCGTTCAAAGTTAACCAGCTGAAGGCTGTGAGCTACGAGGCAGCTTACCTCTCTCAGACATCTCATGTTACACCACAGGCACGGCAGTTTCGCAGGTGTGTATGGTTACCTACTAACGCTGGTCGTGCGGTCACAGAAGGATCGGATTAAATAAATAAACCATAAATCTACACCGATACCGAGTAATATGAGATTCTTGGCAAACTCGAAGCCAAACCTCCGTTCCCTGCTGTCGGATACACCCTTTTATTATTATTAAACTTTTTCTTTTTTTTTTCAACACACGAATTTATGAAGAATTTAGTTTATTTGAATCGAGAAATATGAACAAAGCCCAGCTGCCAACCGGAAAGGTTTACGGAAGACATGAAAAACAGGAGTGCTCACCTACTAAAAACTCTAAAATTAGACATGCTTTTAAATTCATATTGTACATAAGGTGGCAAGGGTCCAGGAGAGATTTGATTTTGGTCAATTTTAAAGGGTGGAATCAAATTGTCAAAGAACTTTTAAACTTACACCAATATTTTTCAGGTCCCTCATTAGCAAGGCTTCGTCAGTGGAGGACGCCTACTAGAATTGATCGAGGCGGCTGAAGGACAACCCAAACATGAGGGGAAAAAAATCCTTTTTAGATTTTGACCGAATCTGTTAGAAAAATAGGTGTACGTCTGTCTGTGAATGTATGTATGTCTGTTTGTACAAATATCGACGCTGGCTGGGCTAATAATTCTCATTCTATTTATATCAATTTTTTCTGTCATTAGTTAAATTTTGCTTCAGTATTTAAACATATTTCATAACATTCAATTTGCATTAAGAAAGAGGCGAATAGATTAATTCCTTCTTTCTTCATTATTTTCATCTGATAGTATAGACTATTTGAAAAACCTTTTTTTCGACTCCACGTTTAGTCTAGTTGTGCAACGAACCTCAGAAATTTTTATTTTCTGCCATGAGTGGTAATGGCATTTTTACGCATGTTCAGTTTTGCTGTTGATTGATGTCTCTTGAATGAATCGAATGAACCCACTCGGACTGCTGTAAGTTCACCCGTTCACTCTCCTCAAGTTTCAAAGATAAAAAAACAGCAACACGAATGTGAATAACTCCGTTGCACATAGTTTAAGTTGCCTGGTAGACTGCCAAGAAAGAATCAGATGCTGGAATTTCGCTGCTTGCACTGGAATTTCGTTTTCAACAGTTCCTTTTCGAAATCAAGTTTTATATATTTCCAGACAAGTGAAGCACCGGTGTTCAATTTTTCCCGTTGATTTTTAGATATTCCACTAGAAGGTTTCAACGTCCTTCTCGATGAAACAGTATATTGCGCCGATTCAAGTTTTTGACGAGAGCTT